>JAJKFI010000031.1:11372242-11399732 GCA_029204185.1 Lerista edwardsae
TCTCTCTCTCTCTCTCTCTCTCTCTCTCTCTCTCTCTCTCTCTCTCTCTCTCTCAAAGTGCTTGGTGAGAGTTTTTTTTAAAAGCACATACATTGAGAGATGTTATACACAGTTAAGTACTGCACTTCGTTCATTCCTTTTTTCAGCAACAGTTATGTCTTAAAAGCTTTTATGATGATTCAAGTAGAAATACTCTGGCAATTATAATTCCAATATGACAATGCAGATTAGAAAACACTGGTTATCCCATAATGCCAGAGTTAGACCCCATTTTTGGAGAATCATTTGTGGGGACAAGAATTCTATGGACATTCCAGCATATTGATAGAGAAATGCTTGTTTGCTGCTAGACCCTGCAATGTGGGCAGGAAGTTCCTATTTTTCATGGAATTTTGCCATTGAAATTGCTTGCAGGAACAACTTGTGCTTGTAGCATTAACACTTCCAGGTTAATGATATCACTTCTGGTGGGTCCCAACACAAGTGCCATTCTAAAATGTGGGTCCCGGTCTAAAACGTTTGAATACCACTGCCATAGATTATTGGCTACCTTGAAAAAATATGTGGAACAACTTGGGGGAAGAATGTGTGAGGATAGGTTATGCTTAAAAGGTTTCTCAAGTTGTAGCTGTCATCTCTTTCAAATCAGTATTGGTAATGGAAAAGGGGATTAGTACAGTACAATACAGCTGCAAGAAGAACAATGATATGTTCCGCTGTCAATTTTAGCAGTGCTATCCTATTTTGAACTATTTTTCATTCCCGTAATCATTTGTTTGGAGACACAACATTCTTTTCAGAGGATCCAGTGGTGCAAAGTATCAAAGCAGGTTCTGCAGCATAAATACGGTAATGTCACGTCAGGGGAGGTTCAGTTAACACATCTTTTTATTGATACCTTGGAGTTCCTGGCACTGCTGGCAGCTATGCATGAGGGAAGCTTTTACTATATACTGTATATACTAATATATACACTATATACCATAGTATATGTACATATACTGTATCTTAACATGCTGTCGTCCAAACTTACTTTACTTAACTTATCACTTTGAACTTTTGCTTGGAATGCAAAACTTTACTACCGTATATTGTAAACAAAAAAAAATGCACAATGCACAATGCATTTTTTTTTAATCCAGCTTTCTTTTTATGCAATGACTCAGAGGAAGTCCAAGTAACAGAAGGAAATGTAGTTGAAACTGTTTGTTGGGGGAAGCTGGGAAAATGAATGCATAAAAAGAAATGGAAAAATGATTAACAGAGTCTCAGCCACCTGCTTCCTGTACTTGATCAGCTCACTTGTCTAGAGAACAGTGATCAAGTTTTCAACACATTGGCGTTTCAGTGGGGAGGGGGATTATGCCATTAGAAAATTAAAGGTGCTTTCACCTGGCCTGCAGGCCACTGCCATAGTGTTCCTGACACTAGACTTACAATTCTATTAGCAATCAAATAAAATAAAATGACTATCATCTGCTAAATGAATCAATGAAAGAATAAGTAAAATGTAATCAGGTGATTGCTGTCCCAGTTTTACCCCAAAGCATATGGCTAGTAGTTGTAATACAGTATTTAGGTTTATAACCTGCTTCATCCTCTGGATCATCCCTCTCATAACTCACAGCTCAGGTAGGTCTTCCCAATCAAGTAGGCCTTCAACACCTCCAACAGCAGCCTGAGCCATTTAGTAGTTCTATAATGGGAGGGGTATCCTTAATGGGGAGATCTGGGAGAAATCCATTTATTTTTTTCATGTAATTACAAAGTACAGATGGTATTATTGTTGGATCTTACACTGAGGTCTTTGGGACAAGGTAGTCTCCAAAGTGTGCTGAATTGAACTTCCCAGTCTTTAAATGGCTTCTGTGACCAGCCCCTTGCTCAAAAACACCAGTGCAGACATCAGAGCGGTGGCATAAGATGACGCTGGCAGAATGTGCCCATTAGGAATTACATCACCACATTCAGCACCAGCGGAAGCTTTCCATTTTATGCTGCAGTCCCATATAAAGCATGTTACAGTAACCTAGTATGGAACTGACAAAGATTAAGAGGGCTGAGTCATTAAGAAAAAAAATGCAAGCTTGAAGCTGGTGAAAAGCCCTGTTGGTTACCGCATTGGCAGACTGTGGAATGCTTCTGTATTTCAGATTGCAAAATGCCTGTTGCACATTTTTCTTCTGCAGAACAATTAAAGAAGAAAAGCTCTATTTTCTTGAATCCGTAGACCTTGCTTCTTACTATTGACATAATTTTGTAATGACTTGCTCACAGCATGCAGAGAAGTGGGAACTTACTTACCAAGATCATAGAACAGAATGCATGTTCAGGGATTATTGGTCCGACTCCTCTATGACACCAAGGAAAAGTTATTGACAGTTATTCAACCAGACCCTTTTGAAACATTGTGGTAAGGACATTATAAAACTTTCATGACAATGTGTTCCATAGGCCAAAAGCTCTCACATTGAAAGAAGCATTTTTGAATGTCCAACCAAGATCTATTTTACAGGTTTAGATCACCAAGTCTACAAAAGGATAGTCTTTGGTCTATAATACTGTAAGTTTTTTTCTGGCAACCTGGGAAGAAAATTATGCAGTGCTAATCAAATTAACACTTTTCACAGGAGCTTGGCAAGCAAGATTTAGCTTAAAGTGTATTACAAATTCAGGTTAATGGGGGGAGAATCTACAGAGAAAATCTACATCTACTGTCAGCAAGTGTTGTTCCATTAAGATGTTCAGAGGAAGACATTTTAATGTGAATTTAGGTCAATGCAACAAGACTGTCTGCAATAGGGACAGATCTAAGATAAACAAAATTAATACTTTGCATTACATAGTGTAATGATGATTTCCGTGCTAGACCAAAAGCATTAGGTTATAAACATAAGCTCAAGTGGTCTTTCTGTGGCAGGTACAGTTCCTAGCAATTGCTACCAGTCCCTCGTTTAAGGATGTATTAGATGTAGTGCTGTCTTTAGATGCCCACATGCTCTTAGGGGTGAATGACATCTTCCACCAACTTCCATTACTGTGCCAGCTGTGACTCCTTCTGTGGAGTGCTGACCGTTATTCATTCACACTCGGGTCCTGTCTAGCATGGATTCCTTCATTGTGTGATGTTTGGAACTGCTTTTAATGACTGTTTGGAAACAGTCTTTTCAGAGGTTAGAGACGGAGCCTTCCATTGGAATGCCTTCTCTGAAGAGATTTGTTTGACATTACCTCTTTTGTCACTAAGTTAACAAATTAGAGGAATTTAGTCAGGCCTTTGGTGAATGTATAAAACTGAGAAACTGAGAGCTGGTGTAGTGTGATGACTGAAGAGATTGAGAGCGCAATCCTAAATTGAGTTAGGCCGGCATAAACTAAGCCAGAAAAGTTTGGCCAGTACAAGGGACACCGTAAAGTATGTTTGGAACACTCTCGGTGTCAGAGAGGCCAGCACACAGACGTGAGCCATCCTCCATGACTTAGAGAGTAGTCCAAACACCCTTTATGGTGACCCTTGTGCCAGCCAAACTTTGCTGGTTTAGTTTATGCCGGCCTAACTCCAGTTTAGGATTGCGCTCTGAGTTCTGGATTCCCCAGTTCAACTCTCACCTTTTTTTATTAATTCCTTAGGGCTGCAATCCTTACCTGAATATAGTGGACTTCACTAAAACTTGTATTATTTTCTCTACTGTGTTCTGTGCCTTGGAGTTTTAATTGAGAAGTGTTTGCATTATTATTTTCTGTTACTCACAGCCTCAAATGCCTTTTTAAAGTCAGAAAGGGGGTATGATGATATTTTAATAAACAAGCAAACAGAAGCCTTAGGGCAAGCATGCAGGATTCTGCGACAGTGGCATAGCTAAGGCATCTGCTACCCAGGGTCAAAGAAGATTTTGCACCCCACCCTCCATGACAAAATCAAATTTAATTAAGTAAATAAATACAATGTTTTCTGGTTAATTGATAGAATACAGATATTACAACATAGTTTGTGTAATTGCATTCTGCATTAAATTATCCTTATTCGTACTTACCAAGGTTTTCGCAATTTTGGTCCCTAGTGTCAAGCTCAGCTTGTTGCTTCCCTAAAGCTTGTTGCCTGGGGCATTTGCCCCTGCACCCCCTAGCTATGTCAGTGCTCTGTGATGCATGCCATGGAACAGGACGGAACGGTGGACAGGGTTGACCTGGACAGTGTGGCCAAGCCTAGCACTATGGGTTCCATCAGTGGCTGAGATAGGAGACACTCTTGCCTGGCCTTCCACAAAGTACAGCCTTTGCTGCTTTCATTGAAAGGTATTAACAAGGAAGGAGGTTCTACCACCAAAGACCACCACCACCAGAGGAAACAAAATGACAGGGCTGAGTTT
Source organism: Lerista edwardsae (assembly GCA_029204185.1). Classification (NCBI taxonomy): domain Eukaryota; kingdom Metazoa; phylum Chordata; class Lepidosauria; order Squamata; family Scincidae; genus Lerista; species Lerista edwardsae. Next base: position 11,376,613 of record JAJKFI010000031.1, read on the forward strand.
CATCACTCAGCCCAAATATTTGCTGTCTATGGAGTGTAGATCACTGAGACCAAAAGAAAGGAGGGGTTCATACTTGTGCCATTCTCTTTCCTTGCACTGCAGTGACCTCTCATAGACAAAGGGAAAAGGAAGCCAAAGCTGTTTCTTCAGTTTTCCCATTTTGTCCCCTCTCATACCATTTCTGCTTGGCTAAATACTGTACCATTGGCCTGAGGGGTAGAAGGAAGTCACCTCCTTATTATTCTGATGCCACTTATTTTCTGTCAGGCTCAGCTCTCTCGTGGCTTGGAAGAAAAAGGGGGTTTTGACCTTTAGGAAGGGGAATGTTGCCCCCTTGTAGTGCCTCTGTGCTTTGCCCCTCTGGGAGGGATATTCAACACCATTGGGGCTAGTGAAGGACATCTTGACCAGTGTCAGGGTGCAATGCTAACCTGGAGTTAGGCTGGCACAGTTAGGCCAGCAAGGTTTGGTCAGCACAAGGGCTATCATGATGCGAATTTGGACCACTCTCGGAGTCAGGAACACGTCTGTGTGCTGGCCTCTCTGACTCTAAGAGTGGTCCAAACATACTTTATGGTGTCCCTTCCTCCAGCCAAACTTTGCTGGCCTAACTATGCCAGCCTATCTCCAGATTAGGATTGCGGTTTCAGACTATACTTACCATGAGGCTGCTGCTTAATGTTGGGTTTATCACCCCCGTCTGTTGCCTTGTGATAGCATCTGGCCTAGATGCCTTTAAAAGGGGATTGGACAGATTTCTGGAGGAAAGGTCCATCGTGGGCTATAGGCAGCATTGTCATTCAGCCGGAACGCTGGGCGGGAGGAACAGGTGAGCGGCAGCCCCACGGGGCTAGGGAAGACGGTGAAACGGACCGGACCGCCGCTCACCCGTTTCTCCCGCCCAGTGTTCCGGCTGAATGACAACACTGGCTATAGGCCATGATGGGTTGTGAAACCACCTTAAGTTACTACTACTACTACTACTACTACTACTACTACTACTACTACTACTACTACTAGTAGTAGTAGTAGTAGTAGTAGTAGTAGTAGTAACAACTTAGGGTGGTTTAGTAGTAGTAGTAGTAGTAGTAGTAGTAGTAGTAGTAGTAGTAGAATGCCAGGTGCAAGAGAGTGGCAACAGGATGCAAGTATCTTGTTGTCTCCTGTGGGCCACTGTGAGATACAGGAAGTTGGACTAGATGGGCCTTTGACCTGATCCAACAGGGCTCTTCTTATGTTCTTACGCCTCTTGTTCTTCTCCATCTCTTCCCCTCTCGCTGTCTCTTGCCTCCCCTCCCCTCTCCACTTCTCTTTTCTCCTACTACTGGCTCTTTCTTCTTTCTCTCTTTCTTCTCTGTTTATCTCTCTCTCACTCTCTGTCCTTATCACTCTCCTCCCTGTCTCTTCCCTGCTCACCCTTATACCCCTTTACCTTGTCTGGATCACCCCATCTTGCTATGGTGACCTGCCAGGCCCAGCTGCTGTAGCCCTAGGTCATGAAGCACCAAGTCACTCTGGCCTGGAGCAGAGCAGCAGCCAAGCATCTCCAGCCATGATGGGCTGTGGTGACAGCAAAGCTCCTCACTTCTGTTCCTCAGAATCCATCATCTCATCATGCAATGTTCAGGTGGTTGAGCCATGTCTCAAATTTTGATAATACTTCAGAGCTGGCAGTCATCAGGGATGAAGCCAGAGAATATAATTGCCCTGAAGTCCTGAGGCTCTGAGCATCATGTTCCTGCTAACTGCGTAAGAGATGCAGTAGCAGAAGGTGGGTGCATGTGCCAGAGCCTGTTCTGTGTGAGAATAGGGGTGTTGCAAGTATACAAGAGTGTCCCTGTTTTCATCTGTGAAATGTTGGCGTGTTTGTATAAATTAAATGTTTTCTGTTAGAAAAAGTGTCGTCACCACTTCTAGCACCAACAGTTTTGGTGAGTTCTCTAACAGAATATTTTTTAATGTGTTGTAGCATAGTTGTGTTTCCTGAAAGGATTAAAATACTGATGATCTCTCAAGAACAAAAATACCTAAGAAACATTAATTGCCCACAATAAAATTGTCCCACGAAGCGCTGCAAAACTCACAGAATCTGTTGGATCTGTTTCTGAATCTGTTTGGTTCAGATGATGTCATATTTCAGCCCAAAATTAAAGTTCTGCTTTTCATAAAACTATTGAAAATAATCCCAACTTTCCACAAACAACATGACAATGCAAAGTCTGGGGATTTGTGATAAAAGTCATGCCAGCGACTTGTCCCTGGACTTAATGAAATCTCCTTCAAAGAGAAGGGTCAGGGTCCTATATCAGCTGTTATCACAAACAAGACCCCAGGAAGTTGACAGTTCTTGAGGGCACGTTGGGAAGCTATCCCCAAATGAAACCCCAGAAACAGAGGCATCATTCAGGTGGAACGGCCCGGTACTCCGTTCCGCTAGTTCCGCGGAGCTCCCGGGCCGCGCCGCTGCTTCGGAGGACGGGCGAGCTGCTGCTGTGCCCGCCCGCCGTCCCTTGCATCCGGAATCGCTCTAAAATGGAGCGATTCTGGCGCAGTGAGGCTTGGGAGGGCGTGGCAGCCCTCCGCCATAGGGGCGGAGGGCTGTCAATCATCCAAGCGTTCCGGTAGTTGGCGCGCTCGGATGACATCACTGCCCAGAAGGCTGCAATAGTGAGGCACACAGCACGCTTCGGACCCACACTGCAGTTCCAGGCTTATCCATGCTGAAGTCCACTATTTGGCAACCCAAAGCTCTCAATCCGAGGAGGCTGCTCAGGAAGAATAGAGTATCTGGTGCTAGTGCTGAACCATGCTAGGTTTTGGAGCAGGCAGAGATACTATATAAAATGGCAAATTTCTAGCCGATCCATGTGGGGAATGTCCTTGCCCAGCTTTGGAGAGCCAGCTGTGGTTGTCCAGGTTCTGCTGAATAACTGCCCTGCAGGTACAGTTCTATCCAAGACCCTGCACTTCTAGCCAAGATTCTGCACTTGCCACCAGTGGTGGAATTCAGTTCTCACCAGTTCTGCAGAAACGGTTGCTAATTTATTGATATACAAAAAGTAGTGCTGTAGTAAGAAGCAGTACAAAGAAAGGAGGACATAGAACCGGTTGTTAATTTATTTGAATCCCACCACTGCTTGCCACCCAGATTTCACTGTACAGCTCTCTGGCTGCTCTAAACCTCCTGTTCAGTATTTCCTCCCACTAATGCTGCCTGCCCTGCTTGAGGTGGGGGTGATGGAAATGGAGTATACCAAAGTAGAAAGGATTCAGTCCTCTCCTGTTGCTCCTTGTTGCAACTCATATTCAGAGGCACACTGAACCTAATTGAATTGGATGACCTGCTGTTCTTTTCCATTCCTCTGAACAAACACATAATACAATTTTAATATTTCCATCCTCTTTCTTTTTGAATTACTCCTATTAAATCAAAGAAACAAATCAGGGAGGCATCCAAAGGAGAAGGTCACATAGACTGGATAAATTCATGTTCAGACCATGACAAATATATTATTTTTCTAGATATACTAAATGACTTTACTAGAGCAGCTGATCTTGAAATTGACCAGAGGGAAATGACCCTAGATTTATTCCCATGTTTCTCTCAGGACCTAGTGCAAGATGTAAGTGTTGTTAAACCTATGGACAACTGTCAAGGAGGAGGAGACTCTCAAAGAGTGCAGGCTGACCCAGGGCAGTGGTGCTCCCCAATCTCCCCTGTTTGGACATGCAGCTGAATGAGGAAAAGCTTTGGTAAAGCGTATCTGTTTCCACCAGCCCAGGTGATCTTGCTAAGCACTGGTCTGGGCAAAACTACCCTTCCAGGATACCTTCCCAGGGCTTCCTATCAAAATCAGTCTTACAGAGTGGTGTTCCGAGAGGGAGGACAGGGCACTAGGTTTTGCACAGCTCAGCAACTCACTGAGTAAGATGCCCCCTCCCTCACTCTTGGAGCCATTCCAAGGGGTGAAGCAATGTAGAGGCATTGCTCTCACCCCTTGGAATGGCTCTAAGAGCGAGGGGGCAGGGCAGCTTACATTGCAAGTTGTTGAGTCATGCAAAACTTAGTGCCCCACCCCCCTTCAGGATGCTATGGCTCTCACAGTAGTGTCTTCAGAGGGAGGAGACATCAATCCAATGTACCTTCCATACCAGAGATGAGGAAGAACAAGGATTAAAATGGAGCCTGCTTTACTGAAAAGATTAAACAGAAAGGACTAAACACCATAGGGAAAAAAACAGGCAAGTTGAAAAAAAGACGGGATGCAAAGCTTTAATGGGTGAGCTGCTATAGGGTGAAATTACTTCTAATGGCCAGCAGATGGAGGTCCAGCTATGAATCTGCTTGACCTCTATCAAAACTTTTGTAAGCTGATGAAAATTGAATTATAAACCTGACCTCTCTCTCTAGACTTTATCCCTGTCTTCATTTGTCTGATTTACCTGCACAAAAGCATCTTCAGCCATTTTCATACACTGCCTATAGATGCTTCTTTCCAAGGCTCCTCCCAATGAAGGCTCTTCAGCAGCTGAAATGCGTTGAACCCAAATGTTGAGTATTTAATAACATCTCGGTTTACCTGGGTGTCTGTCTCTTCCCTCCTGGAGAAGAACTGGTGAGAACATGAGCCAAACAGCAGGTTCATTCCAGTCTCTGGCATAAATCTTGATGGAAGAAAGGGGCTCCCACTTTACCCGGCTTACAATATTTTACAAAAGGAGCAATTGGTGCCTGTGGATGTTCCCAGAAGCTGGATGCCACAGACAGCTGCTGATGAGTTAAAATGCCTAAAGCATGGGGAAATGGACAGAAAATACACAGAAAGAAACAGGGAACCCAAGGAATCACAGGGATTCATTACAAGAACTATGACCCCAGTGCTAGCCAGTTTAACATACATGCAATTGGAAAACAGCCAAGAAAGTGCAACATGAATGAAAACATTTGAAAAATGAAGCTGAAAGAGAAAGGCTGGGCTGAACTGAGTAGGCTGAATGAGATGAAAGATCCTGGGGCTGTGGTGGATAGCTCAATGAAAACATTAACAGTGTCCAGCAAAGGTGTAGAAGGCAAATTCCATGCAAGGGGTCAGGGAAGAGTAGAAAATGACAGCCTGTCCTGGACTGGGCTGTAATGTGCATGTAATATCTGCTGCATCCTACAGGCTAGCTGGGGATCTGGCCAGCTGCAAGAGGTAACAAAATGTTTAATTATTTTATTTGTCTGTAAACCACTTTGTGAACCTTTTTGTTGAAAATCATTATATAGTAATAGTAGTAGTAGTAGTAGTAGTAGTAGTTACCACCTCCACTGCTCCATGGTCACCTATGGGCCTCCTCAGATCTACGTCAGCTGTTCTGCTGGCATAGATCTATAAGGCCAAAGGGGGCATGCTAGGATTGGGATGGGCCACAAGATTTGCACTGCTGCTCGATCCACCTTTTCCTAGCCCAATCCCTGGCCAGTCCACCCCATCCAAGGTGCTCTTGGATGGTGCAGGCTTTTGAGACTGTACAGTCAGCTCATGAGTAGTTGCAAATGTGCTTTATGGCATGTTTGTGACACTCTGAGCCTGTTGTGGTGGTACAGCTGCACTGGCTCAGGTGGAGGTTAAAACTGTTTCCCAAAGGAACTGGTGAGCCACTGAAATACTGAGGACCAATATTCTCAGGAGTAGACCTTTGAGGCTGTGAAAAACCAGAAAAAACTTTGCAAAAGGCCCATCTAGTCCAGCATCTTGTGTTCTTAATCTTCCTCTTGTCTAAAGAACTGAAAGAATTTGTGTTTCCTTCTTTCTATTTGTTTATAGGATTTGTTTGTTTACAGGATTTTTATCCCACCTTTCTGCCCCATGGGCGCTTTTACTTGTCACAAGGTCAAGTAAAAGCTTTTTACTTGACCTTGTGACAAACATCTGTTGCATAGGGATTTTTAAGGCATTTTATCTCTCCCCTCCCCTTTAAAATGGCTTCTGTTTGATTCTGAGTGTTTTCAACTTCCCGTTTATTATTTTTGTAGCTGTTCTACAACTGTTTTATTATTTGTTACATATTTAGGTGTCTTGTAAGTCATCTGAGGCTATTGCAAAAGGCAGTATATAAATACGTTCACAAATACGTTAAAACACAATATGTCTCAATATTTTTGCACCAAAATAACATGTCTTTGAAAATTAGAAATACATATTTGATTGGCCTGTTGCTTCCCTTTAATATTTTTCTTCCCGCTGACATATTTAACAGTTATTTAACACATAACTGTTGAAGTAGACAAGGGAAATGGTGCTAGAATTTCTTACACTCTCAAGGCACAGAAAAATTAATGTCATCTCTTCTTGAGCTTTTGTATCTTGGCAAACACAAGCAAGTAAAAATTGTCCTGTTTTGCTGCAACTTGTCTTATTACTGATTTATATTTCACATTAATACTAAAATACATATTTTATGTATTATTATTATTATTATTATTATTATTAATAATAATAATAATAATAATAATAATAATAATAGCAACTTTGGGATGTAAGGTAGAACAATGTAGCAGTGTTATTTGAATACCTCCCCAGATACAACCAATGCCAAGTTCCAATTTTCTTTCATGTAAATGTATTGCCCTAAAAGTACTCTGTGTTTTAAGACAGAATTGATCACTTAAGATGCAGTCCTACAGCCAGTGATGCCATAGATCATTGAACACATTTATTTGGCAGTACAGCAAGTAATATTTACTTGCCTGGAGAAATACTGTATGTAAAGCATCCACACACACATCCACGACTGGCCAAATATCCATTGTGTGTCAGTTAAATGCTTGAGGAACTCAATTTGCGCAGCCACTTTCTGACATCTGTGGCAGTGAAATTCTATTCATTCACGTGGCTGCAGTGAATAGCAGCCGGGGGGGGGGGGTTGTCAGGCAAAAAAATGCTAAGTTTGCCTGAGCTCCTGTGCAACACGGCCTGTCCCACTCTCTTCCAGAGCCAATCGCAGCTCAGAGAGCAAGGCTTCTGAGCCATGAGGGGCTCTGACGGTGAAGGGGAGGGGCAGCTATACATAGGCGCTAAGGCTCCTGCAAAGCTTAGCGTTTTGGGGCTCCCCTGTAAGAATGACACTGCATGGCTGCTTCTACATGACATTTCTGCAAAGTGTTTTTCTTTGCCTGCTCTTGTAAACTTTTGTTCTCCTAGTCATCCTGGACACCTCACCTACTTACTTGCCTCGCTTTCTTAGCTGCCTACAGTCTGCAGTTTGGCCATTCCAATCCATTTTAATGCTTTTAATGTTACTGGATAGACCTATCATTGACATTTCTGAAAATCCAAATGGCTTGCCTAAATGGACTGCCTTTTAGTAGTTTGCCCAGCAGCCAGGTTTTAGTTAGGATTGGGCCCTTAGGACCCCGCATACTGACAGAAAGGAAATAATCCACTATTTTATCATTGTGATACTGACTACAGTCTAATAAGTGTACGTCAGTTAAGTGTATCAGTCTTGGGTGCCTGGACATTGTGGAAGAAAAGATGAGAAAATCTAGATAAAACAGAGACATGCTCATAATAAAAAGTAATTAAAAATGTAAAATTTATATAAAAAGAGCAAGTAATGGTGGTGTAAGCTCCTTCAGCATACTAAGCACATGATTATGAGAGATTTGAGTGGATGAACAAATATCCTGAGTCCATTAAAGAAAACAACATGATCCTCTCAGTGCAAAATCCTAACCAACTTTCCAGCTCTGGGGTAAGGGAACAAACATTCCCATACCTTGAGGAGGCCTCCATGACTGCCCCCAACTGCAGGATGCAGCACATGCCCAGTGATGTCATTCAGGGAGAATGGACCAGAACGGGCGTTCTGGATCCTAATGGGCTCCATGGCTGGTTCTGGGTTCCCGACAAGTGCCAATCAAAAGTGAGTTCCTGTTCCTAAATCATTTGAATGACACCACATGCCCCATTGCCACTGCTATGTCAATGCTGGAAAGTTGGTTAGGATTGCGCCCTTAATCTTTCAACAGGTAGTGGGTCTGTTGTCAAATTATGCATAGGAACTTTGTGGTGTGTGCACACCAGATGGAATAAAGATGAAACAGCGTTATTTAGTCATCAATAGAAAACTGAAGGCAGTTTTTACCTTTTTAGGTAACTTTGTTCCTTCTGTATAAACGTGGGGTTGGGCCCTAACCACTACCCCAAATTTTTTAAAAAATGTAGTTCTTTGTGGGTTTGTTGTTAAGGCATGGACAGCTTGTGTTGAACAAATTAAACACAGTATGTAACCATAGCAACCAGAGCTGGGTATAGCCCTGCCTGCCAGTTTGCTCTCTTCACAGTGCAATTGCTCTGGCATCCATCAAGGAGAAGGGGGGAAAATGATAAGTTATTTATCCAGGCCAGGAGCAAGCGTGCGGGGAGGGGGGTACGCAGAAACCCCTGAAACACACTAATCAGAGATAGGAGCAGATAATGTGAATGGCATTGCATAGATAGTGTGACTTGCATAGACTCGGACTGAAGTAGTGAGGGTCAATATTCTCAAGGATTTGGGGTAAAGACCCAGGCGCCAGGGCAGGAGTAGGCCTTGAGGCGGTGACCAGGAGAGTATTATGCAGACAAACCTGGGCAGCTGAGATACAGAGCATTGTTTGACTTAAGCAGTATTAGAGGTTTACTGATTTAAAAAGGGAAGTGGTGGAGTTCAAGTAGGAAAATGGGCCCACAAAGGAAAAAAATGAAGCCCAACAACAAGCCAACAAAAACTTAATCCATCTGCTTGTGCAATCAAAGCAAGATGGGTGCTTGCTTCGTCCAAGTCCTTATCAGGGAACCCTGGAATCCCAGCCGATTATCTCCAATAAGGATCACTCTTAAATAGAACATATCAAACCATCCTAATAATGGTATGATTTCATTTTTGTTGCTTTTTTTTTTTTACTTTTGCTTCATACATATGAAGAGTCTGAGTAAAATGATTTACTTTAATGGTGCCTTTTTGTAAAACTGGAAGTCCTGCCAAAGTCAGCTATGATGTATTTGGATGACTTGCATTGCCCAGATTCAAGAACATCACATCTGACCTGTTAATAACTGTTAATTTCATAAGATTCCTGTGATGGAATATCACTGCCACGGTGCCAGAGGATTGGAGGATAGCCAATGTCACGCCAATCTTTAAAAAAGGGAGAAGGGGGGACCCTGGAAACTACAGGCCGGTCAGCCTAACGTCTGTTCCGGGTAAGATGGTGGAAATCCTCATCAAAGTTAAATCCTAAAACACGTAGAGGAAGTGTTGCTAAAGGAAAGTCAGCATGGCTTCTGTAAGGGTAAGTCTTGCCTCACGAACATTTTGGAATTCTTTGAAAAGGTCAACAGGCATGTGGATGTGGGTGAACCTGTGGATATCATATACCTGGATTTTCAGAAGGCGTTTGACACAGTCCCCCACCAAAGGCTGCTGAAGAAACTTCACAGTCAGGGAATAAGCGGGCAGGTCCTCTTATGGATCCAGAATTGGTTGAGGGGCAGGAAACAGAGAGTGGGGGGTCAATGGGAAATTTTCACAATGGAGAGAGGTGAAAAGCGGAGTGCCCCAGGGATCTGTCTTGGTGCCGGTGCTTTTCAACTTGTTCATAAATGACCTGGAGACAGGGATAGGCAGCGAGGTGGCCAAGTTTGCGGATGACAAACTTTCCCGGGTGGTGAAGACCAGAGGGGATTGTGAAGAGCTCCAGAAGGATCTCTCCAAGTTGGGGGAATGGGCAGCCAAATGGCAGATGCGTTTCAACGTAGACAAGTGTAAAGTGATGCACACTGGGGCAAAAAACCCAAAACTTCACCTATAGGCTAATGGGTTCTGAGCTGTCTGTAACAGCTCAGGAGAGAGATCTTGGGGTGCTGGTGGACAATTCAATGAAGGTATCGACCCAGTGTGCGTCAGCAATTAAGAAGGCCAATTCCATGCTTGGAGTAATTAAAAAAGGGGTTGAGAATAAAACAGCCAATTTTACAAATCGATGCCATTGTACAAATCGATGGTTAGGCCGCACCTGGAATATTGTGTACAGTTCTGGTCACTGCACCTCAAAAAGGACATAGTGGAGCTGGAAAAGGTGCAGAAGAAAGCGACAAAAATGATTACGGGGCTGGGGCACCTCCCTTATGAAGAAAGACTGCAGCGTTTGGGACTCTTCAGTCTAGAAAAAAGGAGTCTGAGGGGGGACATGATTGAGACATACAAAATAATGCATGGAAGGGATAGAGTCGATAAAGGGATGTTCTTTTCCCTCTCTCAAAACACCAGAACCAGTGGGCATCCGCCAAAACTGAGGGTTGGGAGAGTTAAAACAGATAAAAGGAAGTACTTTTTTACCCAGCGGGTAGTTAATCTGTGGAACTCTTTGCCACAGGAGGTGGTGATGGCATCTGGTCTTGATGCCTTTAAGAGGGGATTGGACGGATTTCTGGAGGAAAGGTCCATTGTGGGCTATAGGCAATGATGGATTGTGCAACCTCCTTACAAAGGTGGTGGGCTACTTCAGAGTACTGGGTGCAAGGGAGTGGCAACAGGATGCAAGCATCTTGTTGTCTCATGCCTCTCTGGGGCACCTGGTGGGCCACTGTGAGATACAGGAAGCTGGACTAGATGGGCCTTTGGCCTGATCCAGCGGGGCTCTTCTTATGTTCTTACTGATTGCTAGAATCCAGGAGGTCACATGTGTCTCCTTACTGGCTGGCTTTCTCTCTCAGCCCTCAGGATGTGGCTTATGGTGTGAATTCACCCATGTTTCTTAATAAGCTGCAACTGGCCAACACTGGCTGCAGCCCAATGGAGGAAGCCAAAGTGCCAGGCTGTAAGCATGCAGATTGTATTCATACTCTAGGCATGAACAACTTTTACAGAAGGAGAAGCAGAATCCAGGCATGTCCTTCTGGTATGACTATGGAGTAGCAAGGCAAGGTCCTCTGTACTATAGTAACATGGCTTGCATGACTGTGATGAGAGAGAGAGAGAGAGAGAGAGAGAGAGAGAGAGAGAGAGTGTCCTAATGGATGTGGGCATCAGCACATCCATCTTGGGTGGAGGTGGGCATTTTTTAAATCTGTGCTCCTTATCAATATTGGATGTATGTGTACAATTGTGACCTCTGTCACAATGCCTTTACAGTACTCTGTCACCATCAACAAATTGCTTTAAAGTTGCTCTAGGACTGCAGTCTCCAAACAGAAGACCACTGCAGCGGGAAAAAGCATCCCTGGTGTGAGTGGCACTTTTTTGTTCCACCAGAGATGCAGCAAAAGACCCCAACTACAATCCCCAGGGGTCTTTGCAGCCAGCTGTCATCTAGTACCTGAGATCCCAGCTAGATGCTCTGGCCTTCCATGCAGATGCCCCGGACTGCAAAGACTCCCTGAGGGCTGGAGTTGGGGTCTTCTGCAGCATCCTGAAAATTCGCTGTGGGGAAGGATCAGGTGGGTGCTGGATCTGGCCAGTCAGCTGGAATTTGGCAACGCCTGCTCTAGGAGAAATATAGGATAGAACAGAAATATAGGAAATAGGGTAGTATAGAAATACAGGAAGACCATTCAAGAAGCTTTCTAAAACACTCCCAGCACACACAAAATGCAATTCAAAGAAACACAGGAAATTTCTGCAGTGAAAATATCGAGTGGCCAGCAAATATGCCCATGCCCAAGCCTAATCTCATGCCTATCATATAATAGTGGAACTGCTTCATTTGTGCCTCATGGTGCATTAGAGGTCACTCCTTGATGTTCCCCAAGTTTTTAAAGCCACTTGTTAGATGCTGAAAGGTACCTTCCTATAGCACTGGGAAGAAACTGTGGATAGAGAAGTGGACCAGGGAAGCCTCTTGCCTGGGATATACAATGTGAGTTTGCTTAAGGAAATTCCATCCACCTTATGAAGTTGTATTTTGAAAGTTAAACATGATGCACTATCCATGGGGGGGGGGAAATAGCTTTCAGTTCATTTCAAGTTTATTGGCTTAAAATCATAGGTCACACAAAACAAAGGAAAAAGAAGTAAACAGCAACCATCCAGTGAAATACGGTAAAGGCAAAAGCAGAGAAAGCTACAATAACCTTTGATGTAATCCTCATCTCAGACAAAGAAATGCCGGAAATCGTTCATGTGGTGAAGTTCCAAGACTTTATGTATATTTTCAGCTGATGCTGCAGCACTACCTTGTGGATTTCCAGTATTAAGCCAGTAACTACCTGAGACCCAAGCTAGAAGACAGGCAGGATGTGTGTGAACTGTCACCACGCTTTTTAAAAATGGAAATAAAGTGGTAACTGGCTGCAGGTTTGATTAGAGCAGCGGCAGGGGAGACGAGGGTGCTCAGGCTCAAGGGCCACTTCACCAATCCAGGTTGCCTTCCCCAAGCTGCTTCCCCACTGTATTTCCGTATCTTGCCCCCGCCCCCAGCAGCTTGCATGCCAGCTGCTTCCCTACAAGCGGCGTCATGCAGCCGGAATGCTGGGCGGGAGGAACGGGTGAGCGGCAGCCTGCCCGTAGCGTACCGCTCCGTTTCGCCGTCTTACCCGCCCCCGCATGACAAGCCACTGTTCCCTACCATGAGGAAAACTCTGTGGGATTCTTCAACTGCCAGGCACATCCCACTCCCAACTCTCAGAGGAGGAGGGAGCCTATCTGGTCGTTGTCGTCCCCCCCCCATGTCATTACGGGGGGTGCAGAGGGAAAGTGAGCTTTTTGAGGAAGTTCTCCTGACATCACTCCCAAATCCCTGGGCATCATCTTGCTCCCAATTTCAACACCAGCCCCAGCAGTTCTGTTTGACCTTCCATGGGGTGTCTGAACATGCAGTTTCCACAGCTGTGCAAAACTTCTCCAAAGAAATTTTTCTTTGTAAAGCAGGATATAACTTTGGTTGAGCTGCTGGTACTGCCTGAAGCTAAGCAGGAGAGTATGTGGCCCATTTTTGGATGGGAGACAGAATGCCAGGCCGTGACAAGCTGCAGTACCTGTTGTGGCAGAACGGGGTCACTGTGGAGCTGATTAGCCAGTGCAGGAATGAGAAGGCCAGCCGGCCAAAGAACGGAGTTCAGCCTTGAGGATCTGTCCAGGCTGGACGTACCATCATCTACTGAAGCTCGATGTCACACGCCAGAAGAGAGAAACATACTGTGAAGGTGACATCTGGGACTGAGGATTTGGAGAATTGCAGAATACTGTATATTTGTAAAAATAATCCATTGAAAAATGGTGGTTTAGACTAGCCTGCCCATGTAAGCCGCCTTGGGCATTTGCCTTGGCATGGGAAAGGCGGGGTATAAATTCTTCAAAATAAAAATATATATATAAAGAACAAATTATTTCCATCAATATTCCTTAGCCTGAAGTTGGGGGCTTTGTCCATATTGCAGCTTCTTGAATTGCTGGTGGTCCAATTCAGCACAAAGCCCGTAGTGCAGGAAGCAGAAGAGCAATATTGAACTGTAGTTTGGGCAAAAATCCCCAGCAAAATGTTCCATCCCTGCTAGTTCTGGTAGCCCATTAGTTTGCTCTTTAGATTTCTGGAAGGTCAGCATAGCTAGTGAACACAATTTTCTTGTGGTTTGATGCTGTAATAATAGTACTTAACATTTCTATAGCACTTTCTGAGCAAAGCAATTCACAGCATTTGATGTTGTCCTTAAAACAACCCTATAAAGGCCCTATCTGAGCTGGCAAAAAGGCTAGTGCAGATCAAAGAAGACCTATTGGGGCAGTGGAGGCTTACTCCAAGATAAGACAATGAAATTGTCTCCCTCCTGGAAGCGCCCCCTGTATTGCCTCTCTACATGGCCCCACCACCAAGCTGTGGCAGCAGGGCTATGATGCTACCAGTGCTTTGTGGCAGTGGCTCAGACTGGCCAGGCTGCAGCATGCTCTGTGTGCCCTTGCTGAGTGGTGTGTGTGTTTTTGTTGTTGTTGTTTTTTTGACAGCAGGACACTCCCCCTGTTTGGGCTTTAGGTATCATTGGGCTTTAGATGTCACTGCAGCTCCCATATTGCAGCTGAGACTGTAGCTTGTCTAAGGATACCTCCTAGGAAGAGCATGTGGCGCAGGAAAGATTTGACCCAGGAAAGTTCTGATTTTTCACCATAGTCTGCACCTCTTGTGGAATCAGCACCCCCAAACACATGAAATGTCTGTCTTAAAACTGGATTCACAAAAACTGGATTCACAAAGAGTTTGGGAATTTAGGCTATTATTCAAGTTTGTCAAGAGTTTAAAAAAAAATCAACAGCAGTAACCAACAAGAAAAACTATAGCACGCCTGAGCTTCCGGAAGCAGGTTTCTCAAAGAAAATTTCCCCTTCTAATATACAGCCAGCTGTGAGTATTTCAGCCTTTGGTATTCAGCCATCATCATTTCCATAATTACCTCCACACATTGTGCCTAATTAGTTATTCCTGTGGCAGACAGGCATGAAATATGCGTTTCTCAGTCACTTTATTCCACTGCTAAATTGCCGGTGGAGATCAAAAGTGAGTAATGAAGTTTATCTTTTAGGCTGTATGTTTCCAGTGTCCTTCGTCATTCTCCAGTTGCAGCTCCACTGTAACCATGGTAGCAGGGGTTCTATACATCTACCAAGGAGATCGCGTGCAGAAGTTGCACTTATTGGAAGTGTGTTCAAGTTTTATCTTGTCATGCCCTGCCGCCCGCAGTGGGGCTCCTCAACTTTCCGCTGGCTATTTCGCTAGGGGGAAGTTGAGCAGTCCCTGTGTTGAGTTGCCTGAGCAAGGCAAAGGGATAAGATCTGGCAGTGGAGGTCACTGCCAGTACCACTCCGCCCTGCCCCACCCCACCCCCGGGCCCAGTTCCACTGTTCCATCCTGGCTGGCAGGTCCTCAAAGAGGCTATAAAGGGGAGAACTTGTGAAAAGCTATCAGGAAAGAGTAAAGCATGAATTAGGTAATGTCTACAGTAAAGGAATCTCCATTGAGAAACCCAATGAACTGGGTGTTGCTGGTGGTGAGAGCAGTGGCGTACATGAGGGGGCAAGGGGGCAAATACCCAGCAGTGCTGGGCTGGGCTCTTAGAAGTGATGCAACACAGTGGGTGCGCAGGGCCGGCCGGCCTGCCCCTTCTTGGAGGTGCGAGGTGGTCCTGCATAGCAGTGTCAGGTTGCTCCGAGAAGCACCCCAGTGGGGCTCCACTTCTTAGCCACATGGGGTGGTGGTGGCGGCATCTACTGGGGGTGGCACCCAGCGCTGACCCCCTAGAATCACCTTGGATCCTGGATCCCCTTCCAGGATCCCCTTGGAGTAAGATTCTGACACAATATGCTGGGGAGAATCCATTGTCTGGTTAAAGGGAAAGAGATGTGACTAGATTCCTTTCACTGTGGTGGGCAGGAGCACACTGAGAAGGCTTAGAATAATTGCAATAGGCAAGTACATGAACAAGTTAACCAGGCACTCATCAACCAGATGGATGTTAGAGAATGATGTCCAGGGACCATGACTGGGCCTTAGAGAAGGAGCTGGTCGAGTTCAGTCCTCACACTGGAAAGGAGAAGAAGGGAAAGTAATTCAGCCCCATCCAGCATCTCTCTTGAACAATTCATGGAATGTTCTTCTTTAAAAGGGGTACGTGTGCAGAGCATCAGCAAGGTAAGGGAATCAGTGCTCAAATTACAGGGAAATAAAGGAGGCCTGAACCCTTCATGTGTTACGGTGGTATCCCAGCGGCTGTTGTGAGGATGCTGGCGGACGACGACGACCTATGATTTGGTTAAAATGAAGTGGGGTTAGGGGCAGCTTCACAATGGTTGTGTCAGGCAGCAAATTATTGGGGGAAGAGGCAGGTGCTGCCGCCGCCGCCACCCTTCCTACCTACCACAGCAACCTCCTAACCTGTCCCACCGCCCCCTGTCACTGCTTAGCTTGGCAGCACCACAAAAACCACCCTTCCTTCTCTTCTTCTGCACATTGGATCCGAAAACCAGGAAGGTGGAAGAGAAAGAAGCAGTAGCATTCCTACAGGGGTAGGTGGATGACAAAACGCTAAGTGTTGCAGGAACCTGAGCTCCTGTGTAAGAGCCATTCGCGGCTTGGAGAACTGGCTGGAAGGCTTTGCTCTCAGAGCCACAAATGGCTCTAGAGGCAAGGGGGAGACAACATGTTTTGCAGGACCTCAACACTTAGCGTTCCCCCCCCCATAGGAATGCCTCTCGTAGAAGAGTGGGAGGAGATGGGAGGATAATCTTCTTCCATCCCCTTTTCCTTTTCAAATCCAGCACAAAAAGGAGGAAGAATTCCTTGTACTATCTTTGAACTATCTGGCAGTGGGACAGGAGATGCAACAAAGGTGGATGAGAAGGCAGGTGGAGCTGGCAGTTGACACCTTTGTCTTGGGTCGCCCTTGAAAGACTTGTGGATTTTGTTAGAGTTCCACACCCCGATCTTTTCCCCCATAATTTGAGTGTTAATTTGTACAGGCATGCCCTGGTATCCGCTGCTTCGGTATCCAGTTTTGGTTATCCATGGATACTGTGATGTCTATTAAAAAGATAAAAAGGTAAAGGTTTTCCCACAACTGAATGGTGTAGTCGTGACTGACTGTAGCGGGCAGTGCTCATCTCCATTTCTAAGCCTGTAGAGCCGGCGTTTGTCCGAGGACAAGCTTCCATGGTCATGTGGCCGTCATGACTATACGTTGTAGCGCACGGAATGCCGTTACCTTCCCACCGAAGTGGTACCTATTTATCTACTTGCATTTTTATGTGCTTTCTAATGGCTAGGTTGGCAGGAGCTGGGACAAGCAACAGGAGCTCACTCCGTTGCGCCGTCTCGAACTTCCAACCTTCTGGTCAGAAGACCCAGCAGCAGCAGTTTAACCCACAGCGCCACCACATCCCATTAAAAAAATAGGGAACATTAAACAAATCTTTTTTTAACCTTTTTGCAGCAAAACCACTGCTGTCCCCCTATCTTTAAAAAGCTATCTCCAGTGTGCACGGTGTCAGGTATCCACCTGAAACGGAATACCAGCAGATACCAGCGGATACCAGGGCATGCCTGTATGAATCAGGGGTGGCCAAGCTCTCAACTTTAGGGCTCCTGGGCCTTTAACAATTGTGTAGAAGAGGGAATTTCAGCAGGCATAGCATGTTGTCTCACAGATAATGAGCTGCACTTCCTGAAATTCCCTCCTTTACACAATGGTTAAAGGTCCAGGAGCCCTAAAGTTAAAAGGTTGGCCACCCCTGGTATATATGATTCCTCCTCCAGCTACAACTAAACATGCAGAAGCCTACATCCATGCTGTAGGCCAAGCTAGCATTAGGGCACCAGTATTAACAGCAAATGGCCATGCCTTCCAAAGCAGTTTGGCAGCAGTTTAGCAATACAGTACAAGCATTCCTCAATATCCACAGGGGTTCCGTTCCAGATCCCACCATAGATACTTGAAACTGTGGATGGTGGGGATGCCTTTTTAAAGATAGGGAAACATTGAACAAATCTCCTTTTTTTACCATGTTGCAGCTAAACCATTGATGTTCCCCTATCTTTTTAATAGGCATCCTAGTATCAGTGGTATAAGTGGATAACTGAAACAATGGATACCGAATCAGTGGATACCTGGGCATGCCTGTAGTTGATACTGTGTTAGCCAAGCTAAGAGAGTATTCTTGGAGTGTAAGTGTTTGAAGCGTTAAATACTTTGCTAAGTAAGTAAATGAGGCAATGGAAAAAGCTTTTTTCAGCCATCGCAATACTGTGTGCTTTGAGTTGCATAAGATATAGAGCGCAATCTTAAACATAAACTGGAGTTAGGCCAGCATAAGCTAAACCCGCAAAGTTTGGCCAGCATAAGGACCACCATAAAGCATCCTTAAACTACTCTCAGAAATCAGGAAGGATGGCTCACGTCTGTGTGCTGGTCTCTCTGACTCCGAGAATGGTCCAAACATACTTTACGGTGTCCCTTGTGCTGGCCAAACTTTGCTGGCTTAGTTTATGCCGGCCTAACTCAGTTTAGGACTGCACCCATAAAATCAGAACTAAAAGACATGATGGTTATTCTGGTAATTTAATTTTTCTGCATATGAGATTCTGTTCAGCTCAAGAGAGAGCCCGAGAAATGACCCAGAACGGCACTTGCCGTGACAGCCTGTCAGTTCATGTACGGAAGCCCTGCTCACAGTCCCACTGGTGGCTGCATGCGCTCTGGCCCCACTAACATGAGAAGCAGTGACAGGCTACCTGATGCCCGCTTAAACTCAGCATGACCCTGAACGTTACAGTGGCTTTCCTCAGTCAGTGCAGGGAAATGCACTGTTTAAAATTCGAATCTAGAAAAGGCTCATCTTCCCAGATACCCAGCAGGATCTGAGCTCAGGCCTTCCTGTCCTTCATGGGATCACGTAGTGGAACAGGAGGGAAGGCGGCTTATGTAAGGGCTGGTCCAACTGGAGCAGGCGCCGCAGGCAGCAGATTGTTCAGAGGCTCCTGTCTCTGTCTGCCTACTTGCCTCCACAGCTCCTGTTTCTTCCACTATTAAAAAGAGGGGGACAGAGAGGAAGAGGAAATGTGGAGGAGAGAAATGCACCGAGCTGCATTATTAGAGAGTGGGAAAAGTAGGGGAGGCCTATCACTGCATTAGGGGGAGCTGCATTTGGCACACAGCCTCAGACTTCCGGTCTTGGGCTGGCCCTGTCTATTGGCTGACCCCGTCTACTCTTGCCTGCCAGTAGTGAAGAAAGTTTTTTTTTTTACCTAATTCACTTCCTGAAAGGAGGAAAACAAATCAGGGTGATGCATCGGGTCAATTACTTCACTTTTGGTGCAATCCTAAGCAGTGTGTGCACTGGCGGGAGGAGTGGCGGGTGCCAGAGAAGGGAAGATCCAAGCTGAGCAGTGCCGAAGCAGAACAGGGTGGGGTGGGAAGGGAAATGGGGATGGGTGTAACAGGGCAGGGGGTAACTGGTGATGGGGTGGGCATTGCTCTCAGGAGGGGGATGGATAATCAGCAGCTGCACACACCACATCCTGTCCCCGTCCCCAGGCCTGATCTGCCAACATGGATCCACTTGAAATTGCACTAGCCATTTAGCTCACGCAGGTCCGAGTAGAGCTGTTGTAGCTGCTGGGGCTTATGCCAGGGCAAAGGGATGAAGAACCCTTACCTTACAGAGCCCATCGGCCAACCAGTTTCCCCCATAGGATGCCAAGTGGCCTGGGCTGACTCTGCTTCACCGACATGGGGAGGGACTGCATAGTATTGGGCTATAAGTCTATTTCCCATTTCCCCATTCCCACCCATGGAGATATACTTGGCTTTCTTGTTCAAAAGTACATTGTTTATAGATGCACCTGCAGGCTGCTGTAGCAGAGAGGTAGGATATTGCAATCCTGTTGCATCGACGCTAAACATGTAGCACCGACACAGGACCCCTGCATCTGTGCTACGACTCCCAGACAGGCGCTGCCTGCAGCGCTGCCCTGGGAGTGCGGGCGCCGGTCCTCCTCTGTGGCAACCAAATCAGACTGGCGCAGAAGCGTTCCGAGGTGGACAGGCTGGAGGGCAGGTGTGGACGTTCCCGAGTGGGTGGCCTTGGGATTCGGCCATAAGGCCGAATCCTGAGAGCACAATCCTAACCTAGAGTTAGGCCGGCACAGTTAGGCCAGTAAAGTTTGGCCAGCACAAGGGACACCGTAAAGTATGTTTGGACCACTCTCGGATTCAGAGAGGCCAGCACACAGATGTGAGCCATCCTCCCTGACTCCAAGTGTGGTCCAAATGCACTTTATGGTGTCCCTTGTGCCAACCAAACTTTGCTGGCCTAACTGTGCCGGCCTAACTGCAGATTAGGATTGTGCTCTAAGCCTCATCCCCAGGCTGCATGGGCCCAATCTGGGCAATTTCGTGGGCTAAGATCCGAGGAGCCCATAGGGGAGGCTGGTGCCTCCCCTAGTGCAAGGGCAATAATGTAGGAGCTACGGGGCCCAATGCCAAACATTTTTTCAAGATTCCTAATGGCCCCCATATTCACTTGCATTTGCAATGGGACCAATTAGGTCCCTATTGCAATTAGGGACAGGCAGGTAAAACAGCAGGGAGCCTGGGGCTGATGGCAAAGCATGGCTACCAGATTGCGGTGATGTGATGATGTCACCACCAACTGCTTCTGGGAGGGGAGGGGTCTCAATTACGCCAAATCAGACCTAAAAGCACCACTCGCTGCACCGGCCTCTGCGTGAAGGCTTACCTCCTTAGTAAGTGCTGGCTGTGGGCAACTCTCCACCATGGTGCAAGAGCCCCCTAGGTGTGGCATCTGATTGCACAAAATCAGTGCAATTGGGTTAAAGCCAGCTCTATTACCAATTTCTTAGCTCTGTCTCTCTCACGAACACGTGCACACGCGCATGTGTGCGCGCGCGCACATACACACACACAGAGATCTATTTGGTAATGAAGTGAGAAAGGAAAAAAAACAAAAGCAAAGATTTAAGTGCAGTGATATTTTTCTAGGAAGCCTGTGCTGGGCTGATGAAAACAGAGGCCAGCGACCTTTTCAAAATCCCATTTTCAACTAAAGAGATAGATGAGAAATTGAAAGGAATTAGATGCCGTATAATAGCTTTGTTGCTTAATTGAAGTGGTATCTTGTTTTACACTCCTCTAATTAGGTGCACTCTAATAAAGTGTCTGAAATAACTTTAGGTAATGGGACAACCTCCGTTAATCTGCTCACCATGAAAACTCTACATGAAGGTGACTAAACAGCACAGTCAAAGACCCTGGAAAGTCTGACTTCTCATTGGCTTAAACCTAATCCTAAATTAATCATATAGGGATGTGGTGGCGCAGTGAGTTAATCTGCTGCTGCTGGGCTTTCCGATCGCAAGGTTGAGAGTTCAAGACTGCTCAACGGAGTGAGCTCCCCTTGCTTGTCCCAGCTCCTGCCAACCTAGCAGTTCGAAAGCTCCTACATGCAAGTAGATAAATAGGGACCACTTCGGTGGGAAGGTAATGGCGTTCCTAGAGTCATGCCGGCCACATGACCACGGACGGACCACATGACCACAGGATCACATGATCCTTGGACAAAACGCCGGATCTACAGGCTTTGAAATGGAGATGAGCACCACCCCCTATAGTCGGTCACGACTAGACCATTCGGTCGTGGGGAAACCTTTACCTTTACCTTTACCTTTAAATTAATCATGCTAACTGTGTAAACAATTGAATTGGACCCAAATAAGAAATTGCAACACACACACACACACACACGTACCAGTCAAATAATTCCTGTTCTCAGGGATGCAGTATTGTGGCCTTAACTCTGCATTTTGGCATGAACTTAGAATAGCTACTCAAAACAGCCCAATCCTATCTACCACCCCCACCCCCCGCTGAAGCAGCTGCACCAACAGAGCGCACACACTATCCTTCAGTGGGGAGATAAGAGTCCTAGAGGTGTCCTCTGGGCAAGGGAACATTTGTTACGTCTTCCATAACCTGTCACTCCACTAATGGTGGCTGTACTCCCCTCCCCTGGACTTTCTCAAGGTGTCACACGTTACCTTTTAGCAGAACTGACCTTCAAATCGTACAACCCCACACACTCCAACACAGCATATCAGCTCCCTACCTAAAAACTTACAACTGCAAACTTACCTCCTCCAGTCGGTGCAGCTGGTTCTGGCCCTGGTGCAGGCCTCCGTTCTGGCCCAGCCAATCCCTGAGTTGGCACAAACATGCCTTATGGCACATTTGTAACACTTGGGGGCCAGTTCAGGGGGCCTGTCCCAGCTCAAACTGAGGTTTAGATTGCACTGCGCATTGTCGAAGAGTCAATAATCCAAGAAAGAGCAAGCGGTCTTACTACCAGTCTTGCTGTTTGTTCCATATGCTTTCTATTGATACTGATCCAGGGGAGAAAAAAAAGAGTGCATCTAATTAAACATAATTATTATTATTACTAATTACATAATTAGTAATAATAATTACTAATAATTATAACTACTAATAATTATAATTACTAGTAATAATAATTACTAATAATTACTAATAATAATTATTATTATTACTAATTACATAACTTAAACATATTATTATTATTATTATTATTATTATTATTATTCCAATGTATAGTCAAACATGAGCTAATTCTAGTTCCACCACCTTATGGTAAAATTGTTATAAAAACTCAAAATACAACATATACTATTCCAATGAGCATGGAAAACTATTCCAATAAAAAGCTAAAAATTGTTCAAAAGCTTTTGGCTTCAAGTGTTCGTAATATTGAGTGTCTGGTTTGCAGACTAAGAACATGCAGTCAGAAAATATTGGGATCATCATCGTACACATTTTATAAAGTGATCTAAGTGCTTCATTGAAATAAGACAAAGTGTCTTGATGGATATAGAGCTGAGTAATCACGTTAATGTTTTGACAATAAAATCACTGAGAGACAGTGACATCAAGGAATGCAAATAAGAAAAAAAACAAGTGTAGGAAAATACTTGTTGCTTGTGTAAGGGTTTGCATCCACATGCACTACCTAGTGTGGAAGGCCTTACCACTCTGCATTGCTTTCAATGGGTTGTGCGTTGTAGGTGCTCATCCAAATATGTATTCCATTGAAAGGAATGCTGTTAACATAAGTAGCATAAATAGCATCTCCACTCACTTGCATGGCATTGCAGTCCACTAGCCCTGCAACGTTTTGCATGTACATCCCTGGGTTTCCCCTATTTTTACAAAATGTGGACCCCCTCTAGTCTCTTAGAGATGTCTGGGAGCCTCCTAAAAGACCATTGAGTCATCTTGATGCAGTAGACATTATCTGGAGATGCTTCTCTGACACCCTCTCCAAGCAACATCACAGCAGAAAAGCAACATGGCCAAGCAGGCAGCTTGTTGTGCAGATTGCTGTCTTTTCAAATTGCTTCATCCAAGAACAATAGGTACTAGTCAGCCCCCCTTCCAGGATTGACATGTGCCAGCTGATTGGGCTTCCAAATCATATGAACAGATCAAAGGGCAGGTAGGAATGCCTAGATTGTTGTAAACCATTCAGTTAGATCAGTGGTCAGGGAACAGGGGTAAATTACCCCAAATGGGGTAAAAATG
>JAJKFI010000031.1:11409732-11429291 GCA_029204185.1 Lerista edwardsae
AGGAAGCAGCAAGACATGTTTCACAGAAAGAAATCAGCAAATTAATACCTGGCCAAGCGCCAATGAAACAGAAGACACTAATCTTTGCTCCCCACCCCCACCCCCACAGCTCAAATTTAATTGACCTTTATTGTTTTTTTCCTGGTGTTGTATAATACTGCTCTGATGTGTCATTTTAGTTTTATGATCACTTTGATGACTCTGGGAACTACCCTGAAACCTTGCCAACAGACAGGTGGCATATAAATCTTTGAAATACACATAAACACAGAGTAAAATTCCGAATATTACTGGAGAATATCGAAGAGGTTCTGTAAAAAACAACAACAAAAAGCTTGGCTTCTGTGCCATCTTGTGTATGCAAGTATTATGTATTTATATATACACAACTACTTCCTTACCTCCTTCCACTTTATTTATCAGAGACAGTGGGAATGGAAGGGAAAATTCCATTCCTATCCTGAAAGTACAGGAAGGGCTTGAATCCTAGACTCTGTTGGGCATTCACAGTGCATGGTTAAGAGCCATGGAAACTCAATATCCAATGGTTGGATGTGCACAGTAGAGAAATCTATTTTATTGTTCTCTACCACAGAGGGCAGGGCTGTAATGGTGTGTGTGATTCATGGCCAAGAGGTTACAACAGCCTTAGCCTCTAGGCACAGGCATGCACAGTCATCTTGGCCAAGGAAGTAGATTTTGGTGATTGAGGAAGAATTCACTAGCCATAAGAGCTGTTCAGCACTAGAACAGCCCATCATATGCAGTTGTCGGCTTCCCCTCATTGGATGTTTTCAAGTAGAGAAGGGATGGCCACCTGTCAGGGTTGGGGCAGTAGTTGCGCTAGATCAACCATTCTCAACCCTCCCCCCTTTTTTGGCTATGGCACCCAAGGGGCTCTTCTCATCTTCCAGGGCCCCCCTGACAGACAAGGATGCAACATGAACAGATAGACATAAAATAATGCATTATTGAGGGCGCAATCCTAATCTGAAATTACGCCGCCACAGTTAGGCCAGCAAACTTTGGATGGCACAAGGGACACTGTAAAGCACATTTGGACCACTCTCGGAGTCAGAGAGGCCAGCACACAGACATGCACCATCCTCCCTGACTCCGAGAGTGGTCCAAACGCGCTTTACGGTGACCCTTGTGCTAGCCGAACTTTGCTGGCCTAACTGTGCTGGCCTAACTCCAGGATAGGGTTGTGCCCTGAGTCTCTGTGCCTGTCTTCAAATGTCCCAGGGAGCCATTTTTCTCCTGTTGAAAATGACTGGACTTGAAGATCTCAGAAGTGTCTTCTAAATCTAAGATTATATCATTCTTTCTAGAGGCTTCTGGACAGTCCCATTTTGTGAACTCTATTTAGTCTAAATGCCAGGCTGGTTGAGAGTGGACTGTGGCTGCAATCCTATACACACTTTCCTGGGAGTAAGAACCATTGAATGCAATGGAACTTATTTCTGAGTAGACATGCATAGATTTGCACCATGAAAGACATTTACAATTCAACTGCATTTGGGATTGATTCCCAAATCTATCCAGATGTGTCTGATGTGTCAGAGTCTATGTCAGGGTATTCTTCAAGGCACAGTAGCAAGGCCAATAAAAAGATGCCAGCCCTAAAACAACCAAGGAATGGGGAGTTGGAGAACTGGGCTTTGGGTTCCACTAAGGTCTGAAGCTTTTGTAATTCACCATTTTCAGATGGCATGGAACAAGTTGTCTCCTCTGCACAGGGAGCTGCCGCAATTGACCAGTTCCCAACACTGCTACAATTGCTGCATGAGCCACTCTAAGGGCTCAGTCCTAACCTGGAGTTAGGCTGGCACAGTTAGGCCAGCAAAGTTTGGCCGGCATAAGAGCCACCGTAAAGTAGTTTGGACCACTCTCGGAGTCAGAGAGGCCAGCACACAGATGTGCACCATCCTCCCTGACTCCAAGAGTGGTCCAAATGAGTTTTACAGTGGCCCTTGCACCGGCCAAGCTTTGCCGGCCTAACTCCAGGATAGGACTGTGCTCTAATTGGATCTGCTTTCATTGGTAGTCACAAGGTGCCTAGTCTTCCAGTTATACTGAGTAAGCAGCTGGGTGAATTTTAAACATCTTTTCTTTTTGGAATAATGTTCCAAGGCTGCAATTGCTTTTTTTTCTGCATATAGTACTGCAAGACAGATGGTGCTACAATGCAAAGCACTATCCAGTCAGAGACAAATACAGCAAAAAGCATTGATTGGAATCACAGCTGCTCAGTATCCCAAGTACTTCTGCCACCACTTTCTCCAGTACCTGTATTAATCTTTACAGAGAGCACAATCAACTGTGTTCTATGTTCATGGGAGAACAACTCAAATAGCACAACTCCTATGAAAATTCCATTATGTTGATTGGGGCTCCCATACCAGTAAGCATGCACAACTGATAAGCTCTATTTAACAATTGTGGGGCTTGTTTCTCAGTAAATGTTTCTAAGAGCAAGCAGAATAACTCTAATTCTGCCTACAGTTAAGCTACTTAAATCCAGGCTAGTTAAACAATCACAGTAGCTACAAAAAAGTCTACTCAAAGAAGTCTACTGGCAAAAAAGTCTACTTGCTTATTCTTTTGAGATCTTTTTTTCAATATTGGAACTTCAATCATGCTTGTTGTCAATATCAAGTCAGAACTTACTGTCTCTATTTAGTAAAACAAAAACATATCTTTTGGGTGCAATCCTAAACTGAGTTAGGCTGGCATAAACTAAGCCAGCAAAGTTTGGCCAGCACAAGGGCCACCGTAAAGTATGTTTGGACCACTCTCAGAGTCAGAGAGGCCAGCACACAGATGTGAGCCATCCTCCCTGACTCCGAGAGTAGTCCACACACACTTTATGGTAGCCCTTGTGCTGGCTGAACTTTGCTGGCCTAACTGTTTAGTTTATGCCAGCCTAACTCCAGTTTAGGATTGCACTCTTTGAATACATCATTGAACAATAATTGCTTAATTGCATTTACTGCTATGTATCTACGGCTAAGTTTTAAAATATTATAATTACATAAACGTGCAAACAAGAATTGCTCTGGAATCTGCTCGTAATTTACTATTGTCTAATTATAAAAATCTTATAAAGCACAATGCAAAAGCAATAGTAATGATGGATTAGTCCACTAATTTTTCATTCTCCTATCAGCTAAATCCTTATATTAAGATCCTTGAAAAAAAACACCTTAAAGAGCTATTGCTGAAATTCAACACTAGGGGGCACAATTGTTCTATTTAGTTGTTTCCACTGTAGAGCAGAAAGAGTAGACTTGCTAGATTTGCATTGTTAGGAACTTGCTTTTGCATTTTAATATGAACATTTGGGCAGTACTTTTCTGAAGACAACTAAAAGTTCGTAAGTATAGCTTTTGAGAACTCTAGAACTCTCCTTCATGCAAAAAATGAAAAAAAAGATGGGAGAACAGATGGAAAGGGAAAGCCCCCCCCCCAAAAAACCCCTGAAATTTGCATTACTTGTAATAGTTTTACAATGGAGTGCAGGTTGCAGTATGCAGAGTGCATTAGATGAAATGCACCATGGGTTTCAGGACTAACAAGCCTTCAAGTTCAGAACTAGGGCAGAATGAGAGCCCCACACCAGCAGTTTGGTGAGGGTCACCTATCTCTGTCTACCAACCTGCCTCCACTGCTCTTCCTTCTCCTTCCACTTACTGGATTGGAAAAGGAAGAAAGTACCCCCTTCCACGGGAGGTATACTTCTTCCTGTGCTCTCCTCTCTTCTAGTGGTATTTCATGGCTGTATGCATTTACATGGATGACATGTGAGAACTTGAACCCCTTAGGGTTCCTAGCAGTGCTTTGCCCCTTTGCAGCTGATGCCAGTTTCCTATAGGAGATGGGTGTGCTGTGGCATCTTTGTGTGTGTAGTGTTCTTGGGACATCTCCCCGTGTTCCGGGTGGTGCCTGCTGCTGTGTTGCTCATTCCTAGTGGCGGGCAGAGGGTGTCTCCCCAGCATTGGCTGCTCATTGCCCCTGCCCCTGCCCCCTGCTCAGTGGTGTCATTAAATGATTTAGGAACAGGAACTCACTTTTGATTGGCACTTGTCGGGAAACCGGAACCAGCCACGGAGCCCGTTAGGATCCGGAACGCCTGTTCTGGTCCGTCCCCCCTGAATTACATCACTGCCCCTGCTCAGTTCATTGGCTTCTCTGTCTGCCAGGATTGGGATCAATTGGATGCAGTGATTGGTTCCTTGGACATCATACTGATGACACACAGATGTCACATGGATAATAAGCCAATATCACAGTGATGATGCTCCACTGATGCATCATCAATTATGCCAGTGATGTGCTGATGTCAGTTCCTTGGACTCTAGAGATATTAGTGGGAAGGACTGCACCAGCATTGCTTTTCCAGGACAGGCTTGCATTTGGCCCCTCTTATGCTGGCATTAGAAACAAAGGTTCGCATAGTCAAAGCTATGTAGCAGTAGCAATGTATGGCTGTGAGAGCTGGACCATAAGAAAGGCAGAGCGCCAAAGAATAAATGCTTTTGAATTATGGTGTTGGAGAAGACTCTTGAGAGTCCCCTGGACTGCAAGGAGATCCAATCGGTCAATCCTCCAGGAAGTCAAGCCTGATTGCCCCCTGGAAGGACAAATCCTGAAGCTGAAGCTCAAATCCTTTGGCCACCCCATGAGAAGAGAGGATTCTCTAGAAAAGACCCTCATGCTGGGAAAGATGGAAGGCAAAAGGAGAAGGGGGCGGCAGAGGATGAGATGGTTAGATAGTGTCACCGAAGCGATGAACATGAAAGTGGGTGAACTTCGGAAGCTAGTGGAGGACAGGGAGGCCTAGCGTGCTGTGGTCTATGGGTCGAGAAGAGTCGTACATGACTTAGCGACTGAACAACATGCTGGCATTAGGGCACTATTCAGCACTGTGTCTGAATAGGATTGGGCTGTAAGTTTCATTTAGAAGTGACACAAAATGGGTGGTGATGGTGATTGTGGAGTCACAACATCAATTTTGGCCACATTCCATATTGGGTGGTGCAAACCCAAATCAGATATGGCATCTTGAAATAGCATTGTTCACTTTTTAAGCTTTTTCCCTGAAGTCTGTTCTGTGACATGAAGAGTTAAATCGTCAGGACTAGATCAAATCAGGACTAGATTTAATAGCTTTGTGCGCGTGATGCTCATTAAAGTCACTGAGGGCTGCATAGGTTCAGCAACTTGGCACTAATGGAACAAAAGATTTATGATCTGTTGTCCCTTCTTTGAGGAAATAAAAGGGCATTATATGTTCCAGTCAGTAGTAGTAGGTCCTACTAGTTCCAGTCAGAGGCAGAGTGTTTATGTGGTGTGGGATGGCACCTGCTATGGGCGCCATCAGAGGGGTGAGTGCACCAGCTAAGGAGAGGAGGAAAAAGCCGGAGCACAGATTGCCTGCCCGCCTGCCCCCGTGTGTGTTTCGCTCCAAAATGGAGTGTTTGTGGAAGCTGGGGGCGTGGCGAGGCGGTGCAGGGGTTGGTCCATTGCATAGGGATGCAACGATGCAGGGGGCAACATCACTTCATGCTCTGGTTCAAGCCCCATGTGTTTTGCTGCATACTATTAGTATGGTGCTGAGTACTGATGCTGGACAGTTAATAATCATAAATCCTTATTACCCAATATCTTATAATATAATGGATGAATAATATCCATCAGAACATATTGTTTACAACACTGACAAGAATACAAACTCACAATATTCTGCCTCCAGCTGCCTGTCTGGAGTACCTGTGCTGGCTTTGCAAGGCTGGCCTTACCTTTGGGCCTCCAGGCCCAGGTGCTGGCTCTGCAAGGCTAGCGCATATTTGTGCACTGGCTGATCCCCTAAACAAATGGCACAAACACACTTTACGGCATGTTTGCAACGTTCAAAGACCAGCACAAGGTACTTGTGCCAGCCTAGAATGCCCTCTGGATTGCATTCCGAGTGATTCCATTCCTCCCATGGAAACCCCCCCCCCATGGACTCCCCAGGTCAGAAGAAAGGAAGAATAAGGTTGTTTACAGAAAAACTGAAAAGAGATTCCTACTACATGAGTCATTAAAGACAAACAGCTGAACAGTTAGCCTTTTCAGTAGGTCACATTCCTTAGTAAATGAGATAATTAATAAATAGAAATTTAGCTCTGAGATGGGGGGAAATCTAGGGACAATTGGGTTGAAGAGACAGCCTGGATAATGTTTGAAAGGATAAGTGGACTGCTTGGAAGAAAGCATGAATAGCAGCATTAAAATAGGCCCTATTATTTCCTTTTTCATCTGTGCCTTTTATTTCCAAATAATTTGTCTGACCATATAAAAAAGCAGCCTGTTTTCTGAGGACACTTATTCTTCTGAATGCCACTTTTGGATATAAGAACAGCCTTTCTTTCAACGAAGAATGCTCACTTAGAGAGAAAGAATGTCCATTTAGGGCGCACTAATGTACCTAGGCATGTCCTCAGATCACCCTCTGATCACCCTCTGATCACTCACTGCTCTTGATTTTTCTAGAAAAGGTAGGTTTTTTCTACTGTAAGTTGTTTAACAACCCAATCCTAACTAAATCCTTGTGTATAATGCAGCAGCACTGATGCGATTTCTGCTGCACCCAGCAGGGGATTTTTGGCTGCTGGAAGTCTACTCAGGATAAGCCCCAGAACCTGCTATGGGGCAACTTGGACCCACACCAGCTCAATCATTGGCACAAGTCTGAATTGCTCCATGAACGTGGATCAGACCTGGGAAGGCGCTTGAGATTTGGCATGTGAACTGCTGCCAATCATGCTGTCCCTTCCAGGCAGTAGGACCCACCTTTCCAGATTCCACCCTACCCCATTCATCTCCTTTACCATCTGCCTCCAACCCCCCCCCCAGTTACCTCCTCCAGTGGGCATACAGTGTCTGTTGGCTTGCGGAGTTCACCACTTGCTCTTGTGAAGGCCATAAAGGAGGTTACACCTGTGGAATGTGTGTTTCAACAGAGTAATCCCACAATAGTATTATTGAAGAATAAAAAAGGTAAGTGGTTCTCAAACATTTTAGACCAGTACCCACTTTTTAAAATGGCACTTGTGTTGGGACCCACTGGAAGTGACGTTATTAATCTGGAAATGATGTCATAGTTGGAAGTAACATCATCTAGCAGGATGTGCTGTCATTGTGATATCATAAAACGACATTCGTGAAATACAAACTGGCATTCTTGGACTGCAGCAATTGTACAACTATGGAACATCCCTGACGGAAAGCAGGGATTAGGACAAAATATTATGTAAAAGCACTAAACTAAACAATTTTTTAAAAAACCCGCACTTGAAAATTCAAAATATTAATACTCACAAAAGGAACATAGCAAGAATAAGGTCTGGAAGTTCCGAGATGGCTGCTCCCAGCTTCCGTGACCCACCGAGTAGGCCCTAACCCACAGTTTGAAAAGCACTGGAATAGGCTGTAAGATAATTTGTATTCCATACAAATTCAAAGACTGGCTTTATTAAAGTTAGATTCAAGGACTGACTTTATTAAAGAGAGTTTAGTCACTTTTTAGGCACTCCCTATTAAAAACACTATTTAACGTGGTGACTTGCCCATATTTCAGGATTTTTAGATCTTGTATCACTATTTCTATGTCAGATTCTGGATGTTATATCCTTTGGAAAGTCTAGCACTTTTGACTTTTACAGCACAGGACCCAAAACTATCCAACTTTCCAGAGCTGATGTACCCGCAGTGCGACCTCAATGTAACAAATGTCGACTTTGTTTGACTTGAGGCCCCTGTGACTGCCCCCCTTGCAGGATGCAGCACACACCTGTTGGCACATCTGCATCGATGCTGGAAAGTGGAACACATTATGGCCCACTGAACCAGCAGTCCTAGTTGTATGCCTACATGCTTAGTTCATCAAATGAGATGTAAAGGAACAGGCACAAATGAGGAAGGATACTATCATTTACAGAAGAACCCCTGGGAAAAGAGAGATGTAAAACTCCTCAGCCACCACTTCCAAAAGGGAAACTACTGAATTGGAAAATGGGGAGGGGGAGAAAAAAGAACTGACAACTCTACCAGACCCAATCTCCTTAGAATCTCGTTCCTGTCCTCCTCCTCCATTCCAGTGACTGAGAGCACAATCCTAAACTGGAGATAGGCCGGCATAAACTAAGCCAGCAAAGTTTGGGCAGCACAAGGGCCACCATAAAGCGTGCTTGTACTACTCTCAGAGTCAGGGAAGATGGCTCACGTCCGTGGGCCACATCTCTACTCCAAGAGTGGTCCAAACGTACTTTACGGTATCCCTTGTGCTGGCGCAGCGAGTTAATCCGCTGTTGCTGGGCTTTCAACCGCAAGGTTGGGAGTTCGAGACTGCGTGACGGAGTGAGCTCCTGTTGCTTGTCCCAGCTCCTGCCAACCTAGCAGTTCGAAAGCACCTAAAAATGCAAGTAGATAAATAGGGACCACTTCGGTGGGAAGGTAACAGCGTTCCGTGTGCTACGGTGTAGAGTCATGCTGGCCACATGATCGGACAAAAACGCCGGCTCTACAGGCTTTGAAACGGAGATGAACACCGCCCCCTACAGTCGGTCACGACTAGACCATTCGGTCGTGGGGAAACCTTTACCTTTAACTCCAGTTTAGGATGCGCTCTGAGTGCAAATTGCTTGCAATAATTGGAACTTGAGAAGTGGCACAGAGAATCCAAAACCCTTCAGAAAAACTGTTGCAAGGAGCTCAATCCTATACAACTTTCCTATGCCAATGCAACTGCAGTGCAGCCCTGAGGTAAGCGAATAAATGTTCCCATGCTGCATTGATGGTGCTGCATGCTCTGGGTTGGCCCTGGACAGGACAGGGCTGAGGATATGTTCTAAAATACTAACTTATAAGCAATGCTACCCAATCAGGCCACGGTTTCAAATTTATTTTATAAATATAACATGTGTGTGTGTGTGCATGCGTGTGCATGCGTGTGTGTGCATGTGTGTGCGTGCACTGCCTTTCTGTTTAAAAATCATTCATATTGATGCGCACAGTTAAAATAACTCAACAGAAATTTTTAAAAAATTATCAATAGATCAATTGATCAAGCCTGATGATTGCAGACTTATCTTTCTTCTGTATTTATTTTTTCTTCTTTAGGTGAAGTGTGCAGCCTACAAAATGGCGCACCCCTTGCAGGAAGTGTTTGTATGCCAAGAGTGAAGGATGTTACCTGAGTAAGGAACTTCATGACCTTTCAAGTCAAGAAGGTAAACACTAAGCCTGTATGCAAATAAACTGTTCTGATAAGGTCAAATGAAACTGTAAATGCCACAAATTTGAGGAGAGCTTTCAGAAATGTTTCCTGTGCAAAACATTCCTGAGGTCCCAGTGTTGCCTGTCTAACTGTGGCATGTACTGTGATCGCCACTGCATGCAGTGCCCCAGGTTGGAAACTCTGATTGTAATAGGGAGAGATGTTCCGTACGCCTTGTCCTTAACCTGTATATCAATGTATCCTGGTATGTCACCATGAAATGTGATGCTTCCTGACTGCTATGCCAATAGCACATTCAGCTGGTGTTGTCAGGGTTACTATTCCCGTGCCAGGAAGCCCCATCCCCTGCCACCCTTACGCTCCCTAGGCAGTGAATGATTTTCGATGGGTTACAAGAAGCTGCTTGCTCAATAAAAGCCTAGAAAAGAGAATTATTCATGCTTGTGCTACATGGAGATAGAGACTATCATGCTGGGTTGTGGGTCATTGCCAGCAGGTTGTACTGAGAGTCACCTACATAATCCTGTGAGTGGCCCTAGTGAGGGGGATAGTTGTGATAGGAAAGTAGGTTTTGGGGTCACCATGATCATTCTCCAGGCTGTGAGACCCTCTGACCTACCATCAAGCCAAACTAGCCCCTGGTTTTCTAAGCAAGCAAAGGCAATAAAATGATTAAACAGGGAGGGCAGTCAAGGCAAAGGTGCTGGAAAACATACGATCAGTGCAACTGAACACAGGCTAGGCCTCACTTTATACAGTTTAGTCCAATGTGTCTCAACCTGCAGTACTTGTACCACCAGTGATATTTGAGGTGGTATCTGGTGGTACATGTGGGACCCCCAGACCCCCCATCGCCTGGCAGAAAGACCAGAAATGCAACGCAACCAGGTAGGAGACTTGGCTTGGTGGGCAGAGCTCCAGGGCAGAAGATTTGGTCGAGAGGGTTAATGCCTCCGTTTGCCTGAAGATAAGAGCTGAAGATCTGAAGGTCACCAGTTCGGGACAGCCGGAAGTCTCTGTGAGCGGCAGACCTCATTAATTGCGACTGATTAACAGCTGAGCTTCGGCTGCCTTGTGTGAGGGGGAGTTGTGCCGAAGTTCAGCCGCTTCTCTGGTGGGAGCAGGGAAGCCGCTTATCAGCCAGCAAGAAGACAAACGGGCGGCCAGAAAGAAGGACTAAATCCAGAAAGATCCATCTGTATGTGTGTAGTTCTTGAAAGACAGAACATTTCTGTATAAATTGTAAAAACCTTCGGGTTTCTGAATAAAGTCTGCCTATGTAAACCGCCTTGAGGTATAGTCATTAGAGAAATCTGGTGACCTAAGAAAGGCGGTATATAAATACAAGTATTATGATGATGATGATGATGATGATGAT
This sequence comes from Lerista edwardsae, assembly GCA_029204185.1. Taxonomy (NCBI): domain Eukaryota; kingdom Metazoa; phylum Chordata; class Lepidosauria; order Squamata; family Scincidae; genus Lerista; species Lerista edwardsae. Next base: position 11,420,394 of record JAJKFI010000031.1, read on the forward strand.
GATGATGATGATGATGATGATGATGATGATGTGCTTGAAAAAGCCCTCTCATCAGTCCTGAACCTCTTACTTGTTGCATCACACCTGGCCTCCCAGTCTGGAAGTAACTTGCGATGACATAATTGCCAGTTAATTCTGGTGGTACTTCCAACAGGTGAACCATGCAAAGTGGTATGGCAGGGGACAAATGTGGAGAAACACTGGACTAGTCTGATGATGGCAGACAGTAAGTGCACCTTCTGCCATCATTGGGTCCACAGAGTTAGTAGTCAGTAGAGCTGTTTGGAGTGGTTGCGTCCCCTGTGGCCAAGAGGGTAATAATTCCTTTGTTGGTTGTGGGGAGTGTTCCAACCTGCTTTAAGTTATCAATGGTCAACCGAATGGCTGAAGGTATCTCTCCTGTGCCTCTTGTGTTGAACAATTGCTGACCAGTCTTAAATTTGCCATTCTTGGACAAGACACTTGAGTGTGCAGTGGTGATCCAATTCCAGAATTTTCTGGAAGAAATTGATTGTCCAGTCCTCTTTCAATCTGGCTTCAGATCAGGGTTTGGTCAGACTGTCAGAGAAAGTCTTGGCCACTTTGGTAAATGATCTACACGGGAACTTGAGAGGGGAAGTGCATTCCTGCAAGTTGTATTTTGGCAAACTTGGATGGGACATATGCAGTCATGTAGTCACTGCCAAGAAAGTAGGTGACTAGAGTGTTCACCATGGAACCAGTTTCAACTTCCAGCTCACCCTGTATTCACTTGGTGGCCCCAGCTCAGTGTTCCTTTGTCTCAGCTCAAATTCATTTCCTGTGAGTGACTCATAAAGACCAACCTTCCAGGATTCTTTCTTAAGGATGAATGGGAACAGTTTGTACACTGAAAAACTACTTTGTAAAAGATAAATAAAAGTACACTCCAAACAAAGTCAGCAATTTTCTCCTCAGTGCTGGTATAGAATTTTGATCATCGTAAGGGTTGTGTTTTCAATCTCTCCATACAATAGCAATCACATGCAGTAACCATATGGTGTGCCATCCATGTTCGGTGGCTCATCAGTCAGGCTGCGCATTTCTTTGCCCCTCCGTTATCATATTTTAGGGTCAGTTTACATAACCAGCAGAGTCCACGTGCTAGCCTCCTTGGCTCTGAGAGTGATGCAAATGCGCTTTACGGCTCTGAGCCTTCTTGGCTCTGAGAGTGATGCAAATGCGCTTTACGGCACATTTGCAACGCTCCTCGGCCAGCACAAGTTTGCTAGCCTAACTCCAAGTTAGAATTGCACCCTTACGGATGGTTTCCAGAAAGATATAAAATGAGATTTCCCTTCATGGCATGTAGAGGAATAGAAGCAGAGAATCTGATGAGTTGTAAACACAAAGGAGCGTGCAGGCATAATTATCATGAATATCATATGGGATCAGACTCTAAAACCTGCCTGAAATAAAATTTTGTTAAAGGTTGCTAGATACAGCAATGGTTCTCTGGCGGTCAATTGATTTTCCTTCTACCTTTTAACCAAAACTTAACCTTAGCAAAACTTTTAGAATTAAAGGCAATTCACTCATTTCATAGCCGAAATTAAATCAATCATTAATAAAGCAGGTTGTCTGTAGAAAGAACAGGCAGCGTAATAAACTTAGGGCTTCAAATTGTCAATCCTTGTGTTCTGTGTAATTTAATACTGACAAAGGAGCCTTGCTAACTTCATCAACCAGAAAAAGGGATATCGAGATAAATTACCCTCACAAAGAGCGGAGAATAACCTCAAACGTAGAGAGAAAAGTATGGCTTACTCATGGCACCAGTAACAATTCTAAATTTCAAATTTAAAATGCATCTTTCTATGAAAACACAGGAACAGGCAGTTAACTGCCAATTGGAGCCAAACCCAGAGTCCAGACAAGAAATAATCAGCGGTGTCATGCTGCCAGAACGCTGGGCGGGAGGAATGGGTGAGCACGGGGCGGGGAAGACGGCGAAACGGAGCGGTACGCAACTTGTGGGCTACCGCTCACCCGTTCCTCCCGCCCAGCATTCCGGCAGCATGATGCCGCTGGAAATAATGTAAAAATAGTCATTAGACTTTGTGGCAGAAGTGAAATGAAGATCAAGAACAAATGTGGCATAAAGACTTTCACTGTCGATGCTGCTTTGCTCCCCATCTTTGGGGATCTCCTGGATTCGTTGTTGTGCACAAATGAAAACAAGAACTCCTTCTTCATTTGCTCCAAACAGACACATGTGAGTCATCTACATAGCAAGAATACTCATATTGTTACAGTAGCTCAGGGCGCAATCCTAACTAACTTTCTCAGCATTGGGGTAAGAGCAATGCAGCGCTGAGGTAAGGGAACAAACATTCCCTTGCCTTGAAGAAGCCTCCATGACTATTATTCCACTCCAGAATGCAGAACAGGCCCCATTGGCACAGTTATGTCAGTGCTGGAAAGTTGGTTAGGATTGCACCCTCAATGAGTCAAGTGGAAGAATTGTTTTGTCAGAACTAAAGGCTTGTGTTTCCTGCCCATGACAGTGGCCATAGGCTGGAGGTTCTTTTGGGATCAGAGGATGAAGCAAGTCTAGGCCAAGGTTGTCATAAAAGAGCTTTATTTATATAAAACATAAGAGCGTCAGCTTACAGGAGCACCTCTGGGCATTCAGATGCATCTCCAGGCACAAAACTTACAGTGTCTCTAAGCATAGAAGCATCAACGTACATGGGCCTCTCTAGGCACTTCAGGGTGTGCACCAGGCAACACAGTCTTCTAGCATCTATCAGCAAGGTCTGGGAGCAAAGCAATGGCTAAATACAGGGCCTTTTATAGACTAGGTTTACTTCAGCTGATTTGTCAGGAAACTAGTGGTAACTGACAAGAAATCGTCTGACAGCAAACTGATACATGTATGACTGTTGCCTGGGTTCTCATCATTAGGACTCATCAGAAATGTGCAAGGATAATCTGCCAGGCTGATGCCAGCAAGAGATGTTCTCATCATTAGGGAGAGGGGCTATCTAGCAGGTGCAGCTAAATTGATTCATGTGAAGCAAAAATATAGCTGGGACTTTGAGGTAGATGCACACTGCCCCATTCTTATCACATTGGGCAGGTGCAGTGGCTGAGGTCTTTGTTTTGAGTCCAACTTCTCGTGCTTCTAATGGGAACAACTCGGTGGGAAAACAAACAGTTCCCATAGGCTGGGAGACATACAGAAGATGGTTGACAGGCACACAAGATGCAAGATGGTTGCCGGCCTTGCATCAGCCGTAACAGTTTGGTAATGGAGCTACATTCCATGCCTCCTCACCATTTTTATTTCAGTTTCTTATTCAAGATTAAAATTGTGGCACTATGTTTGTAGGATACCTGTGCAGAAGTGACACTTCTTACATTTTTTTAAAAAAATGTCATGATGTGGGATGTGAGGACATCACTGACACCTTCTTCTGGGTTGGGAGACCATGAAACAACCCAGAAAACAGTGGCAAGATGCTCAGGGTAGATCGGTGAGCTTTTTGTGCAGCAAAAACCTCATGCACAGAGCTCTGCCCACTGAGCCAAGTAGCTGCTGTTCGGTTTTGTGTCATGGTCTAGCTGCTGCAGCTCCAGCAACAAGCATCCCACAATGCCTCTGAGCATTTGCCGTGCTGCCCAACCAAGCCACACCTCTGGGAACTGCTAGGCTCTACTAACCCAAGCACAAAAGGCTTTCTTTCCATGCAGTACATAAAGTTTGTGTTTAGATAATGGACCAAAAGGTGTCATTGTCCTTTACTAGGCAGGTATGTGTATGTGGAAGCATAGCGTCCAGTTCCCAGAAAGAAAGACATGAGGTGTTTCTGCTTCTGCTCTGCCAGTGAGAACGTCAATGAGGCTACTCCAAATGAGGGAAGGTGTCAGCAGCCGCAATGGGTCAACTCAGATCTGCACCAGCGATATTGCTGTTGCAAGTCTGAATTGATCCATGCAGGCAGATCAGGCCCCGGAAGGGGGCTGGATACAGCACGTGCCTGTTCTCCAGGGCTTGATCCACCCACCTCCGCCTCATCATCACCTGTTCTGCCCTCTCCCATCCCATCAAGGCTCCCACCACCCTACCCTCCCACCACCCTGGACTGGACTTACCTGCTCTACCAGGCCTCTGTTGCTGCACTGGCATGAACAGGAAGACTTCGGCCTTCCTACCAATGCACCTGGACCTTGTGCTATAGCAAAGCACTTTAGGTTTTTGCGACAGCATGCATCGGCAGAATGCTAATTCTGATGGCGCAGGCCCTCGTTTGGACTGGACCTTTAATCTCGGCTAAACATAGAAGATTTTTTTTTTTCATAACAATAAGCAAATTGCCTGCATTTAGTCAAGAAGGACTATAATTAAGTATCCAATTAAATCTCCTCAGCATACTGCCTCTGCTGAGACACTGTAATTTGACTAATGACTTAAAACAGACATTTAATTGATGAATAAAACTTCAATGAGATGACAGCCCAGCTTGAAGTCCTCTTAGAGAAACCTTACAATAGATGTCACAGAGTAGACGAGACAGTGCTATTACACAGCAACATCAGATATGCTTGTAACACAATTAGAATGTAGACCTGCCTGACATCTAACAGTGCCGGTGGCTTTCTGATTTGATTTGATGGATGCAGGCTGCTGTTTAATGGCTGATCAGAATGTTTTTGTAAAAGGATAGGTGCAATTTGCCTGGAGAACAATGATCTGCTGTAACCTGCGAGTTTCTTTGATTGGCAAATGGCAGCTCCATGTCATGGAATTGCCTCACAAAAGTATTTCAGCAGACAGTATGAAAGAAAAGTCAGAGAAATTCAGGTTAACAGTTGTCGTCAATGGCAGGCTGTCACACTGCAAGTGGAATGGACAGACCTGAATTAAAGGATATGGGGTTGACTGCAGGTGGAAACGATATAGTTTATTGCATCTCTCTCTCTCTCTCTCTCAGTGTGTGTGTGTGTGTGTGTGTGTGTGTGTGTGTTGTTTTAGAATGTGAGCCCTTTGGGGACATTGAAACATTCAGGTATTTCTATGAAAACCACTTTGTGGACTACTCTGTTGAAAATATATTATTATCATTAATATTAATATTACTAATAATATTTGGGCTCCCACATAATTATGGGTGAGGAATGCAATCATGCAAAGACTCCACTGAGTGCCTGAAATCAAATTGAGCAAAATGTGGGTATTGTAATATGTGGGTGTAGTACAGGGTACACCATTATTCTGTCACACAGGTGTTCTATGCCAGTGGTCTTCAACCTTTTTCATGCCACAATCCCAATAAAAAGCAAATAAATACATAAATAAGGGTTGAGACTGTGATCCCACCCCCTCACAGGGCCCCACCTCTCCACTCCCTGCTCCCAGCACCGTTCACTGTAACCAAATATTCTTATTAGAGAGAAGAAAAAAAGTTGTCGTGAAGCCTGCCACTAATGAAAGCAGTCTAGCTCAATTTCTAAGAACCTGAACAGGACTAGGACACCACCTCCTGGTACCTGAAAGGGTTCACCACATGCCTCCCTCTTTACTGGTGGTACTCAAATTACGTGGCCATCAACCCTCTTCATTCCCATAAATTGCCGTAACTCCAAAACTGAGGCTTTGCAACCCCATTGGGGTCCTGACCCAAAGTTGAAGAACACTGGTCTATACTGTTAGGCACAGGAATGCAGGAAGCTGCCTTATACTGAAGGCGCAATCCTAAAATGAGTTAGGCTGGCATAAACAAAGCCAGCAAAGTTTAGCCAGCACAAGGGCCACTGTAAATTATGTTTAGACCACTCTCAGAGTCACAGAGGCCAGCACACAGATGTGAGCCATCAAAACAGAATTTTGGGGTGTGTTTTTTTAGCAAAACTAGAGGTTATGTTTTTAATGCCTTATAAAGCATTTCGACGCCTGGGAAGCCCTGTAAATGGCTCCCGCCTTCCAAGCCATTTGGGGTGGTGAGAATAACGCAGAGGCTTCTCCTCCACATTGCTCTCGCTGCCATGAATGGCTCATAAGGTGAAGGAGAGAAGCCACTTACACGGCATGTTCAGGCACCTGAAACATTTAGCATTTTGCTCCCCTTCTCCCCTTCTGGGAATGCACCTGACCAGAACAACCACATTTTCCTGAGCTCTGTCCCAGAGAAAACCCACTTAACAAAGCAGCTCCATTTCTTTGCCTGTGGACACTAAACATACCTATGAAAGTTAAATCTGATGCTTATGCTGGACACTGCAGACTTCACTCAGGGCGCAATCCTAAACTGAGTTAGACTGGCATAAACTAAGCCAGCAAAGTTTGGCCAGCACAAGGGACATCATAAAGTACGTTTGGACCACGCTCATAGTCAGAGAGGCCAGCGCGCAGACGTGAGCCATCCTCCCTGACGCAGAGAGTAGTACAAACACGCTTTACGATGGCCCTTGTGCTGCCAAACTTTGCTGGCTTAGTTTATGCCGGCCTAACTCCAGGTTAGGATTGCGCTCTCAGGCAGGCCTCCTCCAACATTGCCAGGGTAGGTATCAGAGGCCAGGTTGGGCCCTGTTTACCCTCCATCCCTGTCAGCCTGTTTACTGTCCCTTCCTGGGTAAATTGACAAATTACCTGGAATGGGAGTTTTCACAGCAATTTGAGCTATCCCTACTCAGGCTGCACTCAGTACACGGACAGTCACTTGTAGTCCTTGCTATATTAGGTATAAACTGAGTACAGAATGAATAAATGTGTGAGCACAGAGTTTTATATGTGAAAAGATCTAAGAATTGGACTGGGCTTGTGGAAACATTTTCAGCTTAGGTTCACTCTGACAGAAGTGGAATCTCTATTTCTATTTTCCGCTAGGAACCACAACACTGATAAAAGACAAATAAAAATACAGTACTTCCAGGAGCTGAAAGCTCTTCGCTTGCATTGTCTCGTAATCCAGTGGTTCTCAAACTTTTTAGAGGCCCTGGAAGCTGCTGCCTGATTTATAAATGCTGTGGCTGTGATGGTGATTGGGCAGCAGTGCTCCCCCTCCCAAGTAGCAGCTTGTTTAACCCTTCATGCACAAACAACCTTGTTTGACCTTGTTTATCATTATTTGCCTGTAAACCACTTCATGAACTGTGTGTTGAAAAGCGGTATATAAATACTGTTTGATTGATGTAACTCTTCATGCACAAACTTTGTGCACAAACAGCCTTATCAGTTTTGTGAACCACCAAAAATTGGGTCCCAGACCCACAGTTTGAGAATCACTGTCATAATCTATACAGCAACCCAGGGTGCAATCCTAACCAACTTTCCAGCACTGGGGTAAGGGCAATGCAGCTTCAAGGTAAGGGAACAAACATTCCCTTGCCTTGACGAGGCTACTACGACTACTACTCCACTGCAGGATATAGCACATGCCCAGCGGCGTCATTCACCCGGTACGCTGGGCGGGACTTACCTTTGAGCGGCAGTCCGCCTGTTGCGTCACGCCGCGTTCCGCCGCTTTCCCGCCTGCCCCGGCGGGTGGGAAAGCGGCGGAACGCAGCGTGACGCAACGGGCGGACTGCTGCTCAAAGGTAAGTCCCGCCCAGTGTACCGAGTGAATTACACCACTGCACATGCCCCATTGGAACCACAATGTCAGTACTGGAAAGTTGGTTAGGATTGCACCCCCATATAATGCAACTAAGTATTATGCTCTTACTGGAGCTGAGGCAGGAGCCAGTGGCATTCCTACGTGTGTGTGTGTGTGTGTGTGTGTGTGTGTGTGTGTGTGTGTCAAACGCTAAGATTTGCAGGAGTCTGAGCTCCTATGTAATGCTTCCCCTCCAGAGCCATTGCCCCCAGAGCCATTCGCAGCTTGGAGAGCAAAGCCTCCAAGCCTGTTCTCCGTGTCATGATCGGCTCTGAAAGCGAAGGGGGCTGCTTTACACAGGAACTCAAGTCTCCTGCAAAACGTAGCACTTTGCCCCCCCGGGACACCACTGGAGGGCCCAAGGTTATTCCCTTAGGGAATTAATGGCAGAGGTGATATTCAAACCAGGGACCTCCTGATACACAGCTCAGTGTTTAAGTCACTATGCTACGTCAGCTCACAAATGAAAATAAAATATAAAATATAATTTCAGCATATACATAAAACGATAGGGCTAAAAGGACACACACACACACACACACATGCAGGAAGGACGGGCCATCCTGTTCTTTCTATGCCCCCCCTCCCAGAATAAAAATCTTAAACACACAGGAGGAAGAAGAGGAGAAGAAACTTGTAAGAACTGAGCATTCCTAAGGACATTTTAAATAATTAAGGGCCTCATGGTTGTTGGGCCAGGTTGGGAGTCATGCTTTTCTCTTTTTTCTTTGCAAAATATATGGGAGAGGGTGTGACTTTTTGCCCTTTTCTAGACTGTGTCTGGAGTACAGCTGAATGATGACTCATTTGAACATTCATGCTGTGAAACTACTTTTCTGTTTCTATTATGAGCATTTTGCATGCAGTCCCTTGCTCTAAAATATGACAGAATTAAGCAGTTGGGTGGAACCCCTTTATTTGTTCGCTTTCTGGCCTTAGCCATGTGGGCTGGAGCCATGCCGACCGTTTTCCTCTCACACAGAGTTTACTTAATGACGCATGACAGGCATTAGGGCTTGAAAACTGATACTGGTGCATGTGAACAGATTGATGCTGCAGGAGGCTGGGGCCTCATCCTAACCCAGAGATAAATGAAATCAACAGAATTTCTATCTGAATAAACAAGATTAGGACTGGGACTGACCTATGGAAGTCTCAAATCAATCAAGATTTCCTCTCTCTCTCTCTCTCTCTCTCTCTCACTCACACACACACACACACACACACACACACACAGAGAGAGAGAGAGAGAGAGAGAGAGAGAGAGAGAGAGAGAGAGAGA
>JAJKFI010000031.1:11450179-11484377 GCA_029204185.1 Lerista edwardsae
GAGAGAGAGAGAGAGAGAGAGAGAGAGAGAGAGAGAGAGAGAGAGAGAGAGAGAGAGAGAGAGATTAAAGTTGGGTTGGGAGTATTTGAAGGAGATATAATCTCAGGTTCCTTGGGCCCATTCTGAATGGAGAGGTGCACCAGTGAAATTCACCAGGCCTTTGCACTGTTGCTTTACGGCATGTTTGTAAAAGTGCTTGGCAGGCACAAGTGGCTTGCGCTGGCTGAAGAGGAGGGGTTGGATTGCGCTCTTAGTCCTGTGAAATTAACATTCGACCTGCACCTTTAGAATAGTTTTAATCGCAATGCATGTTTATTTGAAAGCAGTGACAAACATGCAAGAAGTCTAATTTGGGAAAAAATAGCTATTCTGGAAAATGTCAGGTTTTTCACTGTCAAGCTAAAAGCACCCATCTCAATGATATGAAACTGATAAATTGAACTGAATGTTCCTCAACTCAAATTCAAGTACTAGAAAACAATTTTGGGTAGAATTTTAGAAATGTTGGATTTAAAAAAAACTTTTTCTATGTTTAGCCCAGCTATTGAATGAACATATCCTGTCAATATCAATTTTTTTAATTCTAAGTCCTGGCCAAATACTAATTTATCTTGATTATTTTTAACTGAAGAACAAAAAGCAAAATTGCAGGTGGCTGTGTTGAATCAGGAGAATAAAAAAATCACAATTCAAAGTAGATGATGCTTTATTTAGGATCAACAAAAAGTAACAAATTATCAACAGCAAGCTTTCAAGTTCTACCGATCTCTCTTCAAGTGGATGGTAAGCAGAAATGGTGGAGGAAGGGAGCATGTTATAGGATCCTCAACATTCTGCATAATTCGAAGATGGAATTTAGGCATTTTTGCATTCTTGGGTCAGCCATTTCAATACCCACACAAGGATGCTTGGACAAATGAAGCAAAAAATGTATTAAGTTTTGGAAACTTAATGCCTAGACATTAATTCTATCCAGTTTTTAACTTGAAACTCAGTATGCCTTTAAAAGGCATAGAAACATCCAGTTTTGCTGAAATACCAAAAGTTGCTTTTTCTTCTTACAGTCATTATGGGGCCTGCAGAGGCCTTCAGCAGATGCACATGGCCTCTGTGGGGCTCAGAAGAGTCTCTGGAGGTAAGCACAGCTCCCCTCTCTTCCAGAGGGTCCAGGATGGCCAGCCTTGTGGGTTCTGGGACTGCAGATCCTGGAATCCTTGGGTCCCGAATCAACTGATAAAGCAGGCTGGCTGTATACGTATATAACACCATATAAATGTATTTTGTTTTAATTGAACAGATCTGACACATTTAATTGTTCCTGTCTATATTTGTCTAGTGAGCTTGTTATGGAGCAATAACTATGATAAAGTATTCAATATAAGCCTAATAAAGAGAGCCACATCAATGGGTTTATCTCACCTACAGTAACTCATTTGAAATACCAAGGCAGATGCTTCAATCATCATTCACTACTTGTCAGGTAGGCAGATTGGATCCTAGAAGCCATTCCTTCTCTGTCTGACCTATAAACTGAGAATTTTATGAACAAATTGGTTTTTCTCAGCTTTGGGGAACAATCATTTCTGTTTGAGACAGTGATTCTAGAAACACTCACTGGGAAAGGGCTATTCCTTTTCCAGATATTTTACGACCTCAACTGCCTTCAGAATTACATAATATGAAATTGTTTTCATATAAAACAAAGTTTTGAATTATTTCAAATTTGGGTTTGGTTCAACCCATTAGTATTTTTAAACTCTCATTTGGTTCCAGTTCAGATATTACCTTTAAACATGGTGAGGAAACCAATTTACTGCTTTAAAGTAGCTTTGAATTGGCTTATGTACATTCCTTATAAATTAATGTCACTATCTCTAAAACATTGCAACATAATTCTATAACAGGTATACAATATATAACTTGAGAAATTGTTTCAGTATGTTATTTGCTTGTCATATCTTCCAGAACTCTGCCAGTCATTTGCCTACTGAGAGAACAGAATAACAAGTACATTTCAGTTCTTAAATATTCTTTCTACATTTGTATAGCAGAAATATAATCTTTGTTCATTTTAGGCATTTTGTTTTACTTTGCTAACAGCAAAGAACAGCAATCATAATGCAGTTAGATAAAACTGTGTCATGGTTGCGTGCACATATTTTATAGTTCTAACCACCTGATCTATAGAGACAGCTGGAAAAGGTAGATAAAGGCAACCAAGGGCCCAGTCCTATCCAGCTTTCTAGCATTGATGCAGCTATGCCAACAGATGCGCTGCATCCTTCTGTGCGGGGGTGGGGCAGTCACAGAGGCCTCCTCAACGTACAGGAACATTTGTTCCCTTTCCTTGGAGCTGCATTGGTGCTGGAATACAAAAAAACTCCTTTAAGTTTTCTTCATTGGAAAGTATGCCCAATTTAAAATTTAGGGCCCAATCGGATAGCTTTTTTCCCCTCCTGATTAGTCCACACAGTTCATCATTTACAATATAAGTCTTAACAAATTCAAGCCAAGCTTAGATGTAGAGGGTTGTTGTTGTTTTTACCCTAAGCAAAGGGTATCTGGGTTTTGACATGAAACCAAGAGAAAGATGGGATACAGAACTTTTAATGGCCAAAACTCTTCTGCTCCACTTTTTCTTTCACTTTAATTTCCTTTCTTTCCATTAATTTCCTGGTTTCTTTTGCCTGCCTTCCTGGGGCTGAAGCTAAGTGCTTTGTACACAGAAGGTGCTAGGTTCAGTCCCTGGCATTTCCAGTTAGGACAAGGACTCCTGCATATCCTGGAGACCCTACTGCCAGATCAGCACAGAAAGACAATACTGACAGCTTCACCTGAGTATTTACCATATTTCTATTCCCGCACCTTTTTCCCAGAGGGGACCCAAGGCAGCTCCACTGAAACATTTTTTTTTAAATACTAGTATTAATTTTTGTTTAATGTTTCTAATTTCAAGGCATTTCATAGCCCAGTTCCCAGCAGCTGCTGTGGGACTACTTGGGCTCGTGCCAGCAAAATTGCTGGCACAAGTCTCAGCATTACTGCATTCAGAAATCAGACCTGGGAATATGGCAGTAGCCACTGCTTCCCTGCCTCTCTCCCCATCCCATTAACTCTGGTCTTCCCTCAGTTCTGTGCTTCCCTGCCCCTCGAGTCTATCTGCTCTGGCAGGCACTAACAAGCTGGCACAGATTTTTCCACCAGTGCCACTGCAACATGCCTGAGAACAGTTCACAAAGTGTGTACTCTCATCCCACTGGGACTAACAACTGTGCCATCAGATTTTAGGTGCAAGTTAGGTACTGGTGTAGTCTCTCTGGCAGGCAGAAAAAGTCATACTATTTTGTGATTAAGATGTAAAATAGGGACTACTTTGGAAGTTATTCTTTTAAAGTCAAATATTTATTTTGACTGAAGCAAAATACAAACTTAAGTAATTACGGAAATTTTACTAATCGAATTAATTACACTTGCAAAGTAGTCCACAATGTATCATTAAGTGATCTATGGTATAAACAGAAAAGGAGAAATATCTATTCTCTCCCACAATGCCTTTTTTTGCCTTTCAGCCTGACTGTCAGTCTTTTTCCACCTCTAGCAAAAGCTATTTTGTAGGGGTAAATCCCTACACTTACAGCAGAATCCTAACACTGCCCTGAGCCAGCACAAGTCCCTTGGGCTAGGTTCTGCGTTGCAAATTTTCATGGCTACTCAGGAGAAGGCTAGGTCAGGACACAGAAGTGTGCTGGCCCAGCTGTGCTGGGGTAAAACAAGCAGGCCTGGGTAGGGGATGGGACTGGCAGTGGTCTCCATTGCTGTATCCAATCCTCCGTGTGGGGCTGTGTGGGCCAACATGGAGGTTTTAAAGTCTGTGATGGCCACTGTGTGACACTGTGGGGAGGGTACAAATACTGGCACAGCTGCATCAGTGCTGGAACGTTGGGTAAGATCGGGCATTCAGCTTATTCAAAGTTGTTCATAAAATCCAAAACTTCAAACATGTAAGATGAAATATAAAAAAATGTATAGACACACAGTTTATATATTCTAAAATATCCATGTTTTATTTACAGGACAAATTTCAAACTGTTGGCATTTTAAATATAACTTAAACTTGTCTAATGAATGAATCACAATAACACTGTAACAAAGATCAATAGTTAGATGAAATTTTATTCTAATAGTTAAAAATGTTAGTCTTAATGTCTATTTAGAAATGCAAGAGGTGACTGCCACATAGTAATGTATACACTTCTAAGAACTTACTCTGATATTAAAAGAACATAGTTTGTCCAATGTTACTTAAAATGTAATCTTGATAATAAAAATATGTAAAACCATTGAGCTTACACATCTTGGGAAATTTATTTAAATACTAATTACAAGCTTTCCTTTTACTGTATGGGACAGACATTCCATTCTAGAGGGCATCACAAATGAAATAGTAACTAAAATTTCCTGATATCTACCTGTATGGTAACTTTATATTTTAAATCAGTTTACTGCCGGAGAGAGGGAAAACTTTGAAATCACTATGTGAGTTATCTTCTATAGTAAAGGTCCCAAGATGTTTGAAAGGTCTCTCAGTAGACATAGTCCTTGTCTGAAGATCCTCAGAAACAGAGGGAATCTGTCCTCCAAAGTTCATAATTTTGTGAAGCTAAGAGGGATATTGTACCTTCTAAGCTCTGGCATTTGCTGCAATTTTCAGCACAACCACTTGTAAAGAAAGTCCAATGAAACTCAGTAGGAGTTCCAAGCAGACGCATGTATGATTGGGATCCATGGTGAAATTCTTACACAGCACAAATGCAATGCAGTCTATGTAATGGTTGCAATCCTATACACTTACTGCCCACTCCTTTCCCCGGCCACGTTGCAGCATGCTGTCATACCAATAGAGGCTGCACTGCATATTATTGGGGGGGGGGAATCAGACAGCCTACAGAAGTAAAAAGTATGTACTTATATTTTACTTATCCCCTCCCCCAGTAGGCTGCCTGTGGATCTCTCTTTGGACCTAAATAAGCTATACAGCTGTTGCAAGTCTGGAGAGACAGGGCAGGCAGAAAAATGGGGCATAAGTTCAAGTGTGTTTGACTACCACCAAATCTACTCCCTCTGTCCCCAACACACCCTTCAATTTTTTCCCAACACACTATTAGTCCTTCTCCCCAACTTACCAGAGCTGGTGGGGCTTTCCAGAGCTGCTGCTGTACACACCATTTGTGGCAGTAGCTCAGCACTACACAACAGCAATCTGGCTTTCGTGCTGTCTTGAAGGACCTTACACTGAAGGAACGCTAGTTCCATCAGTGCAAGGCCACAACAGGATCAGGGCCTTAGTGCAGAGAACGTCTTGTTGAATTTAGTGGACTTCTGAGTAAACATGCATAAGGTTGCACTGCAAGACTAGTGGAATAGCTACTTTTTGATCAGAGAACACAGCGGCTGTTCTTCCAACTGCAGTCTTTCCAAACATCCTATTCCAGAGTTCATTAAAAGGTCTCTAAAGCAGGCCTAGTTCTCATGGAGATGGCAAATCTGTGTCTTGCTTTTCAACTACAGATGGGAGGTTGAAGGGTCACACAACAGAATGCTCTTGGATTTTTTTAAATTAAAAAACCACCCTCAACATAGAAAACAAAGTCAGGTAGAAGGGTTCTAGCCTAGTCTTCTCTCTGATATGCTAGTTTTCTATGTGGAGGATTTATTTTGTACAAAGGAGCATTAAATTGCTAAGTACCCAGCAGTGGTATAGCACAGACAGGTTGAACCCCATAGAAAGAACAAGGATGTAGAAGCTGTTGAAAAATCACACCATAGTGAGTCAATTACTGCAGGCTGTCCGAGTACACCAGATTATCCGGCCATTCAAGAGGGTTGTGAAGGGAAGACAAGAATTTACTACACTTACAGTCACACAGAAGTATCAAAACAGCCCAGAACACCAATAGTCCTTTATATATCTCCACCCATTTCCATTGTCTGGTCATCCTTTAGCACTAGAATAAATTATATTTGTGCAAAGTACAGGATGGTAGATTGGGCATTCTTGTGCAGTGGTTATGCAGACCAAATTGTAACATGTAATTGACTTTTCCTTCACAAATCTGTCTAATCTCCCTTTAAAGGCATCTCGGAAATTAGATAGATTTATGGGAAAAAAGCTCACCACAGGTTACAAGCTGTGATTGATATGTCCTATCTCCTGGTTTTAAAAGTAGGCTACCTCACAAAGCCAGATGCAAGGTAGTGGTAATAGGTTGTAGGTATCTTATTGTCTTGTGTACTCCCTGAGGCATCTGGTGGGTCACTGTGAGAAACAGAAAGCTGGACTAGATGGGCCTTTGGCCTGATCCAGCGGAACTCTTATGTTCTTATCAGAGGAACCCATTAGCTGTATAAGTTTATCATTTGTGCAACAGGTGAATTCCACCTTCTCTACTATGAGAATAGTGCAACTACAGATTCCCCTTCTTTTATTTTCTTAGGACTAAGTTATCTATTTCAAAGTAACTGAAGTTCTCCTTAAATACAACTACGACAAAACATATAATTCAACTATAATTCTTGTTCTTGTCTGGGTCTAAGACAGGGAGATCAAAGCAAAACAGAAGAAAAAGCATCACTTAATGGGCTGCAAAACAACTGAAAATTGTTCCAATGACCCCCAACGACTGATAACACATTATACTCCTTACTATTGCATGGCATGGCACTGATTGGGCAGATTTGGAGCACAATCCTAACCTGGATTAGGCCAGCAAAGTTTGGCTGGCACAAGGGATACCGTAAAGTGCGTTTGGACCACTCTCGGAGTCAGGGAAGATGGTGCACATCTGCGTTCTAGCGCCTCCGACAAGAATGGTCCAAACATACTTTACAGTGTCCCTTGTGCCAGCCACTTTGCTGGCCTAACTCCAGGTTAGGATTATGCCCTAAGGCAGGTCTAAAAGTTAGGATAGAGGATTGAGAACCCCCCTGGAAACTTTCTTTAACTTTGAGAACGCACTCGGGGAGAAACAATGGGGCACCCCAGTTCCTGAACAGAGAGAAAAGTGTTGTAATATACCTTACAGCCGAATCCTGTGCATATTTGCTTGAAACAAGTCCAAATGAGTACAGGTGGGCCCATCTAAGGGGGGAATTAGTTCTGCCACTCCAGATACAGTGAAACGCTATGAAAATAACAGCCCCCATGACCTCCCCACCTGCTCATTACATTACCTTATGTTTTGTGTAGCTGTGTTGGAAGTGCAGCTGCTTCTTGCTTGAACATTATTGCTTAACTGAAGAGCCAAACATGCAGGCAACTAGCCTGCACACTATGGAGAGACTAACAGAAAGCAGGAACTGTCCTGCTTCCTGTTAGTTGCCCTTTAGCATGCAGGCTGGTTGTTTGCATGCTTATTCAGTTTAGCAAGAATGTTCAAGAACAAAACAACCCCACTTACAATGCAGCTAAACCAAAAAACAAGGTATAATGGCTGCATTTGTTGGGGGGGGGATGCATCTGCGGATACTAGGTCTGCGGATACAGGGGCCCACCTCTACAAAGGACTTGCTCCCAAGGAAGTGTGCATAGGATCGTAGTTTTATTGGGACAAACTAAAGAAATTTCAGGATATACCAACTCATCAGCTAGATTAAAAAAAGAAGGTAGCTCCCCATTGTTCAGTTGCCCACACAGCAGCATTAATAAGTTGCACTGACATTCACAGTAGATCACACTCAAATTAACTCCAAAGAGTTATTAGATAAAAACTGAACTCATATTACATCTTTCAGTGTTTTTTTTGATTAAAAGGACTATTGTTTAAAACCTTATTTTGTTCTTCAAATTGATTCTTGTACCTGTTTTATGTTTAAAAAAGAGTTGTAGCACTTTATTCATGGTGTTCACAATGCACTAACAGCACAATCTGCAGGACAATGAAACCACAGAACTTGGGAGTTAGTCTGATCTCATCATACATACATGGAATTAATTTCTATTAAGACGGATGAGGCTTACTTCCACACAATGATGGCAACCTAATGAATCCCTAATGGGAGTTATGAGAGATAATTCCCCCTCCCTCCCCAACCCATTTTGACTCAGCATCCTGTCATTTCTCTCTCACTGAACCAATAACCTTAAGGAAATTTATAGGTTCCCTTGTTCACAGAAAACATACTTATGTTTGAGATGCCAAAAGAACTGAAGGGATAGAAGTAGTTTCAAGTTCAAATATTTTGTCTTAATTTCACTGTGCATTAGAGTGTATGGCCTTCCATTCCACATGCATACAGTTTACTCCAATGGGACAAAGCATGCACTGAAACCCAGAGTTTTGAGGAGTAAAATACTGGCTAGAATCTCATTATTTATAACCGATTGGATTTTTGCCCAACGCAAGACCTTACCCCTTGCCCAATGCCACAGAAAGTGATCTTTGCTCAAACTACAAATTATATTTCATGCTACCTAAATCCCTTTAAAAATGTGTTTTGCCAATGGTGAGTTCATTAAACCAAATATTTTTCAATATCCTGCCACTTTTGTCTTTTAACTACAAGCTATAGTTTCAAGTTGCTGTTCTGCCTCAGCAGCCATAGCTGCTGCCTGTAACTGTTCTGTTTCACTTTGGAGAGCACTGGTTGTGGTTACCTGTTTCCTTTCACTGTGCATATTGTTCTCATGCCTTTTTAAATCAGATGCTTTGGCAAATGCTTTAGTACAGGAGCTGCAGACAAAGGGCTTTTCCCCTCTGTGTCTTCTTTCGTGATCTTTCAGGTGGGATTTGTGTTTGAAAGCTTTGTCACACATGTGACACGCAAATGGCCTTTCATTACTGTGAACTCTCTCATGCTTCTTTAAATCTGGAGCACGAATAAAAGACTTTCCACATACTTCACAGCTATAGGGTTTGTAACCTGTGTGGATCTTTAGGTGCTCTTTCAAGTGGGCTTGAGTAGTAAAGCCTTTTGTGCACATTTCACAAACAAAAGGTCTATCAGCAGTATGAAGCTTTTCATGTTTTCTCAAACGTGCCTCATCAGAAAATGTTTTACCACATGCCTGACATGCTATCTGCTCTCTATGTCCATAAAGCAAATACTCAAATTTCATGTCACCAGTTGCTGTGGTCCATGCTGGCGTCTGTTCATCCTTGACTTCACTTATGCCGTCATTAAAAGCTAAGGCTTGAGGAGTTTGTGATCCTAACTCTTTTGTTTCGGCAGTCTCTATGGATTCTACATCCTGACCGTAACAGTTTACTTTTCGAACCTCTTCACTACCCAACTCTTTCAGAATTGCTTCTTGAACTCTTAAAGTAGCGGTTGGTGATTTGCCATCTTCTTGACTAGGAGGAGTTCCTTCCATTGTCATATCTGACGGACTATCATCATGATCACCAATTTCCTCCACCTCATCATCTTGGTTATCATTAGACTCACCAATTGATCGATTGATTTTAAGACAATACTTATTTTTTGATTGTGAATTGTCTTCTGGACTAGATACGTCACGTTTTTGAGTACAGAGCTTATCCAAAAATCTAATACCAAGAATCTGACCGGATGACATCATTAAATTTACGTCTTCTTTCTTAACAGAAATCTTGGCTGTGTACATATAATTTAGCACTTCCTCAAATATATCAGACCGAAGAAAATCTATCTCTATTACTGATGAGCTGTCAACTTCCAGTTTCTTGAAAAGTTTTTTAAAGTAGGTACTACAAGCTGCTAGCACACACCTATGGGCCCTGAATTTCACGTCTTCCACAACAATAGCTATGTCACAAAATTCTCCTTCCAACCGCTGCTCGTTTAATGTTTTCAGAAACACAGTTTTGTGATCGTCGTCATTATATTTAATGGTTTCAGACATACTGATGAAAAACTCCTGTAAAAAAATGACAAAAGTTTTGTTTACAAGTTGCTCTGAAAAAACAAAGACATTAAGGAAAATCATTATTAGATTTAAATTTGAAAGTTTAATTTTCTTAAAAGTTTTCAACCCCATTAATATAAATTTTAAAAAACAGCAAACTGATCTGCCTTTTATTTTTTTATATACAGAAAACTTGGGTGGTAAGGTTACTCCTCGCCGACATTGCGGGGATTCTGGGCAGGAGGGAGTACCTGAGCGGGGGGTGGGACAGGCGGCAACCTTTGCATGGGCAGGCAGTTCTCAATTGGACTGTGTGAGTATCTATATTGTGGAAGGCAGCCATGTAATATCAAAGGTATCAGTTTGGGATGGGGGTGAAAATAGAAGGAACTGGAATATTAGAGCCCCTACCAACTTGCAGCCATCTGGAAGTGAGCCAAGTAGAGCAAGGAGAAATGTGTATATATGCATATTATAGTGTTCAGGTTTGAGGCTAACCTCAAACTAACATTCTGAGCCCTTTTGTAATACAGTACAGAGAAGGGTAGTGTTCCCTTCAAGCCCCAAACATTGATTGTCATAAGACCCAGGTTGTTCTAGCTCATGTTCCAGGAAATGTTTTTCCTAAACATAGCTGGGGCTCACCTTGAGTTACTATGGCCAGAGCCCCATCAAACCTGGAACTGGCCCTCAAAAAAGGAAAGACTCTACTCCCCCTTTGTCACAATATATCTCTAAAGTTTCATAAGCAATTATCTACTGATTGAAATAATTTGCTGACACAAAAGATTAAGTGCAAAAAATACATGCTTAGACTGTACCATGAACAATGAAGGTTCTTTTCTTAGTAATTGAACAAATTTTTGATAGCAGATTAACCCTTATCCTGGGTACCCTGAACCTGAAAGAGAAAATGAGGAGGGGTTTTTAAAGTCATATTGTATCATTGCCACTATTTTTTCAATAATGCATAAAAAGGTGTTTAGGAAACCTGTATAAAAAAAATTCCCAACTAATAAAATCAATCACACATGAAGGTCAAATATGGGTAGCTTTTTTGCCATTTTACAGAACTGTGTTAACAATATACCTAATTGTACAACTGTTTACTAAAGATGTGGTCTTAAGTGTATCTATCCAGAGATTGCATTAAAATCAAGATGTGACCATGGCATTCCTATGGGGGGGGGAACAGTAGGTTTTGCAGGCGCCTGAGCTGCTGTGTAACATGGCCCCATCCCTTTGAGCCATTTGCAGCTCAAAGAGCAAAGCCTCTGAGCAGCAAATGGCTCTGGAATTGAGGGGCCACATTACACAACTTTTGCCCCCCATAGGAATGCCACTGAGATGCCATAGCCTGTGTGGAAGCCATAGTGCAAAATCAGCCTACACGGCAAAATCAGTGTACCTCTCCCTACAATACCCCATCCCAACCACTGACTTTCACATGTGGCCCTTTTACAGCTTAATTACTGAGTCAGTTGCCATGGACCCCATTAAATTTGCTATAGCAGTGCTATTCAAACTGTGGGTCAAGACCCACTTGGTAGGTCGCGACCTGATGTTGGATGGGTCGTGACAAGCTGGATGCAGCCACCTGGGAAACTGCAAACCTTACTCTTGTTATACTCCTTTTGTGAGTGTGAAAAGTTTGAATTTTCAAGTGAGGGTTTTTTTTTTTTAAATTTTGTTTTAGTTCAGTGCTTTTATATAATACTAGCTTGTCCTTACCCGGCATTGCCCGGGTATTTATTTATCCCAAGCTTCTATTAGACAGGAAAAGGAATGAATTCTATCTATAGTGTAAAATCAAAGAAATTTTATGCACAGGTAATTAAAAGTATAAGTACAGTATAAAAATTATAAAGTAAAATCTTTTCCAAATTCACTATAATAGTAATTTAACTCAGAACTTGATTATAAACAACATTTT
The DNA here is from genome assembly GCA_029204185.1 of Lerista edwardsae. Classification (NCBI taxonomy): domain Eukaryota; kingdom Metazoa; phylum Chordata; class Lepidosauria; order Squamata; family Scincidae; genus Lerista; species Lerista edwardsae. The sequence goes on from JAJKFI010000031.1 coordinate 11,461,996, forward strand.
TAGTTTCACCTTAAGGAGCAAGAATAAATAAATTCTTGGGTGAACCCACCCTTGAGCAAGCAACATAAAGTTGTCCGTGGGAGAAACATGGCGATCTCAAATCCACTCCGCAGTACTTAAAAGACTGCCCGTGACTTGTTGATTGTGATCGAGAAGGCAAGTCTCACTGGAAATTGCAATCTCTTAAAGTTAAAAGGGAGATCCGTTGGAATGAGTGGTATCCGTGGGATAAAAACTGTTTCACCCTCTCCTGTTAAGATAGTCGCTTCAATTACAGTACATCTTCTTGACACACAGCCTTGTGCTGTCGCAATGTTTTGGTGGGTCGAGGTTCCGTAGTAAAATAATTGGAGATCCCACTGTAAGTAAAAGACGATGTGATGGCAATGCAGCCGGATCAAGTGAGTTTAGGAAGTCTGATGGGAAATTGAGGACCTCATAGGCATCTACTATGGTATTGATAGACTTGTATTCAGTGACTACACCTGGTCACATGGCAAGTATTTGATTGGAGTCCAAGACCGGGGCATAATGATTTCTAAAAATTTCCAGAAGGTTCTACAGAAGGTTCTACAGAATGAATAGAAATTCATTCCATTCGACTACACTTGGCCTTAAATGTCATTGGGACTGTCACCATTCAGCTTAGCGACCCTGAAAACTATGGATTTCACACTGTCAGTCATTTTGGACATTTTATTGTTCACCCCTTCTCACCCCCCATGCCAATCGGGGCCGAACGTGGACTTAAACAGCATCGGGAGTGTCACCGTTCATCTCAGCAAACCCGAAAACTATGGATTCGACACTAATATCGGCTGTTTTCGATCATTTTTACATGTCACCTCTTCCCACCCCCACCCCTAGGGGTGTCTTACCCCCGCAGTATTTCTTTCCAGGTCGCAAGTCATATGTGTACCAAGTTTGGTGTATATTGCTCCAGGCGTTCCAGAGCTATGCTGGAACATACATGCATATGTTTACATTTATATAGATTTTGTCCTAATCTTGCTTTCTGTCAGGGTTGTTTCATTGTTGTGCCATTGCTGCAGTCCAAGAATGCCAATTTGCATTTCAGGAGTGTCATTTTTATTGTTTCAATGACAGCACTTCCTGCTTGATGATGTCACTTCCAGTCACAACATCATTTTCAGGTTAATGACATCACTTCCAGTGGGTCATGACACGTGTGCCTTTCTAAAAATGGTTCCCAGTCTAAAAAGTGTGATTACCACTGTGCTAGAGGTTTGGGGAAAGACCAGTTAAATACTTTTTGTGTGTGAAGCGAATATGGCATTGTAGCCTATGTATATATGCTTTAAGATGAGGATGGTTCAAAATATATTTCAAATATGCACCTCTCAAATTCAGGAAATTATTTCTACCTGTCCAAAAGAAGCCAGGTTATAACACTTAGTATTAACTGCAATTGTATTGACTCCTTGTTTATTCCATAACTGATTTTTGAATTTTTAACTATTGCAAAGTCCAACAAAGCAATTCAGGAGTGACAGGTATGGATTATGGATTCAGAACAAGATATAAAACATGTATGTGAATTACGTATACTTATCTTGTTTAGGTCAATGTTTTCCAAACTGTGACCCGATGTGTGGGGACTGCAAAGCATTGCTCCCCGCAACGCCTTATTGGGAGTCTCCAAAGTTTTGGTAGAACCAGGCCGGTGACCCAACCTATTAGCCTCTGCGGACCCCAGAATGCCCCACAGAAGCAACTAGAAGTAACTTCTAATTTGTGGATACAATATCTGGTTGGAGGGGTCACTGGCCTGGCATGACCTGGAAGAAGCCTCCAGGGAATCCCAGTAAGGCATTGTGGATCTACAGAGAGCATTACATCATGACCCACAGCAAAGGATGAGATGGGTCACAGTGCTAAAAAGTTTGGGAACTGTTGGTTTTGCTGCTTTAGTTTGATTTAAATAAATGTGGGATTAAAACAAAAATTAAAGGTGTATGAAATCACATTGACCTTGTTTTGGCAATTAAAAAATGTAATCGGCTATACAAATAAAGTACATAGATATTTGAATTTTTATTGCTTCTGAAGGCCTGAACTAATTTGAAACATAAACAAGAACATGTAACTATCCAGTGATTCACATTATCAGTGTGACAAATTCCTTATTAATCATCACTACCCTTAAATAAAATGTTTATAATAAAGTATTTTTCTGTCTTATTTATATATTCCAAAGAATGATCAGCCAGATCTATCGTTAAAGAACAGCATAAGCTTACACGTATGAACACAGTGTTTGAAGATATGGAATACAGATATTAGAAAACACTGGGAACAGCTATAACCTTAAATATAATAAAAAGTATTTTGAAAGGAATTATTCAAAATAATGAATAACTATGTTCTTTCAGCTGAAGATTGCGATTCTAAATATGTTTTTGTGAAAATCCTGTTGCAATCAATATAGCTTTCTTCCACTTGAACAAGTTTAGGATTATGGTCTCAGTGGCAGCCCAACTCCTATATATTTTGGGGGTCCATTTTCAAAGAGACAGCAAAGACTTTTCTATTTTGTTCAGCCATTTCCTAACTTTTTTTTTAAAAGCTCTGTTACTTATTGATATTATTTTGGGATCTGCTCTCTGTAGCATTATTTTATTATTTTGGTCAGTTTTAAAATGTACTTTAATATGTTTTTGCTATATTATATTGCTGTAAACCACTTTGGTGGTCACTTTGATGGAGCAAATAGTCTTAAAAATCTTTTTAAACATATAATTGAGCAAGCACATATTAATTCAAATGATGCCAATTAAAGTAAGGATACAGTCCTAAACAATATTAAGAAAACAACATTACTCACTTCGACTAAATATGCTTAGACTATACTACAAAATAAATTTTTGCCTAAATGGCTTTTGATAGTAGTCAACTACTACTTAAACTGATATCATGAAATTCATGGCCTTTTAAAAAAACATACGATCCGAATTACACGAAAATATAATTAAAGTTTTTATATCGTAAGTAGTATGTGCAATATTTCTGAATGGATCCCTCCAGAGTTGGATTTGAGACAGATAAATGGGGTGAAATTGTAAGCACGCTTGTTCCGACACCAACGCCACTGAAATTGTTATAGACTAAACAGACGGAGTCTTCTCGATATAAGCATACAAGAACGTGCATTCCTTACGTGCACGTACTGTGTAATACAACTCAATATGCAAGCAGCACAGCCGTTTCCGTGCGAGTAACCATGTAAGTAGAAGTGCACAGTGCATCGTCGGTGCATGCGTGCTAGTGCCCGCGCAGGGCCTATGCCTGTGCCCCGCAGAGACGAGACTGCAGCTGAGTGAAGTGCACACGTACCTCACACACAGACACGCGCGGCTCTTCCCCCTCAATCCCATCACCAAGGAGACGCAGGCGAGAAAGGCCGGCGCGCGCGGGAGCGGAGAAAACGGGCTTCCGTTCCGGCGCCTCCCCCGCGCCATCGCCGCGGCCGCTACTCCTCCTCGCCCTGCAGAGCTCCCTCCTCGCGCTTTCCCGCCGTGCGGGCGGAGGGTGCTGCGGCACTCTCGAACGCGAAAGAAGCTGCTTCTTCCAGAGCGAGCCCCTTGCCTGTTGCGGCGCTCCACGGGACCGCGCCACCCCCAGCGCCTCGCCCAGAGCAGGAGGAGGAAGTGGTGGTGGCGGCGCCGCGACCCCGTTCCGCTCAGAGCCGCTCGACCTGCGCGAGGCAGCCTACTAGGCCCGAGACGAGCGGCGCGCGCAGAGGCGAATGGAAAGAACAGCAGCAATAGGCGGCGCGCGGTGGAACCTCCCAAGTGCACCTCCCCGCCCCCCACCTCGGTTCCGCCGCAGCCTAGCCGCGAGCGCGCGCTCGCTCGCTCGCCTATCCCTCGCGCTTACCTGCCGGTGCCGCAGTTCGCGGGGCCAGAGCGGAAGGGGGAGGGGGGGTTCTAGCTCTGAGTAAGGTTTTGGGGGGATGGGTGGGGGATTTAAGGGGAATGGCGCGCGTCTCTCTTGACTGTTAACGCGGCTTCCTGCACGAGCATTCAGTGCGGGCGCGCCGAGCGCGCCGGAGGCGGGAACGTGCATGCGCGATACAAGCAGGGCGCGCCCCCCGCAGGGAAGAGGGCGGTCGCTGTGGAGAAGATTTCAGAGGAGGTAGACGGGGGCGGGGGGGACTGCTGCTGGCTGTCGATTTGAGCGAGCTCGCGCGCGGAGGCAAGACTGGGTCTGAGTGGCTTCTCGCGCTCTGGAACAGCAGGCGGGGCTCGCGGCCGCGTGAACCTTTTTTTTTTTTTTTGTCGGGCTCACTTGCGTGTGGGCGATCCCAACGGGCCGGCTCGGACCCGCGCGCGCGCTAGAAAAGGGAACATTTTGCTGTTCTTCTTCCCCAAAGCTTTTTCAATTAATACATTGTTCAGTAAAGAATTGTTACGCGGATTGTATTAGAAAATGTTATGAATAAATACTGCACACCAAATCATACAATACGTTAAAGAGAAATCGTCTCCCCCGCTCTTTTTTCCCCCACTCAAGGCGCGGGCGCGCCATTTTCTCTCATTTTTTTTCAGTCGCACGTTTGGGCGCGGGCGCGGGCGCGGGTGCGAGCGCGCCATTGCTTGCTGGTTTGATGTCACTGACATCTTTTCAGTACATCGTTTCCCTCGGCGGAAAACTGGTGATGAACTGGTGAAAGCTCGACCCTTCATCGTCGCACAGTCTCGATTCCACCACTGCGGTCTATACTACGGGTCTTTCCCGCGCTCAACTCAGGACGCTGGAGCTGACAGGGCTCGCGGCGCGCGCCCTGGAGCCCTTGCGCCAGTCCCGGAGGCTCTCCCCGCTTAGGAAAAAAAAACATTCCCGTCGGCGGGGCGGCTTGTTTCTTATAAGGCGAAGCATTAGCTTCTGCTCTGGGAGGATATAATGAGGATTTGTAAAGATATATAGCAACAGTCTAATATGGCTTCTAATTAATAGGGTTTGTGGGTGTATACAGTATATCAAAACTGTAAGCCACCGAACTTCTGTATCCTTTTAAAAAAATTAAAGTGTAATTGTTTCGTTATTTGAACGGAAGGCAGTTTAGCCACTTTTCCAGGAGTTGTGGGAAGACCTGATATGAGGAGAAAGACGAGTCCAGGTCAATGAACCAGCTTGAGAAAATACTAGTTTTCTGTTTTAGCATCCTCTTGCTATTTTAAACTGCCCTTCTGCACTCTGTGTAGTATATAAATGCAGCAAATAAAGGTTTTAAGAAATCCCTAATATAATTTATTTACAGTGGAGGTCCTTTGGAGGGGCAAAAAAAACGCTTTTTCAGGCGCCTGACCTCTTGTATAATGCCATCCCTCCCCTTTGCCTCCAGAGCCATTACCTGCTTTTGAGAGCAAAATCTCTGACCCAGCCTTTGGAGCTGCTAATGCCTCTGGAGGCAGATGGGAGGGACCGTGTTAAACAGGAGCTCAGGCTCCTGCAAAACTTAGCGTTTTGTGCCCCCCCCTTCCTGGAATGCCTCAGCATCACAATAATTAAGGGAGGGGGAAAAAAATCAAAACAAGGTGAACCTTAATTATCTTATATCAAAATATAAGAGACAGTGTAGTAAAATATGCTTACAGCATTAAGTTTACAAGGCTTTAAACCAGTGATGGTGAACCTATGAAACGCGTGTCAAAGGTGGCACACCACAACATTTGGGGTGACACACCAGCATTCACCAATACATGACAAAAACTGAATTTGTTTCACTCATTTTTCATTTTAGTAATTATTAGATGTTTCTTTATGTAATACATAGCACCACACATGATTGGACTGTATTTTTTGTTTTAATAAGTGAATATAAAGAATTGTTTCTCTTTTGTTTTGGACGTGGGTTGACACACCAGCAAAGCCAAGTTAAGCATTTTCCTAGTTTCAACACACTGAGCCCAAAAGGTTCACCATCACTGCTTTAAGCCATTGTTTGTCTCCTGCTGTACCACTTTGTGTGGACCACCAGAAATAACTGGTGATGTCACTGCTAGTTCATTCCAGATTGGGAGCCCAGACATGAAGTATCAAACACCAGTAAAAGGCTCAGTGTAGACTAGAGGACTTTTTTGAGCATGCTGGAACTCTGCCTGTTGAGCAGAGCCTCCTATCACTGCCTGTTGCGTTACTGGTTTCACTGCCAGGCGGCGGTGGTCTGAGGGTCCTGCGAGTATCACCAGATACCATGTCAGATATTACTAGTGGTACAAGTACTACTGATTAAGAAACATTGCTTTAAACCAGTGGTTCCCAAACTGTGGGTTGGGACCCACCCCCAATTTCAGGTGGGTTGCAAAGCACCTAGGGCAGCTATCTTGAAATTATGAGAAGATGGGATGCTGGAAAGGGAGAATGGTGTGGTTGTTTTGCTTATGTCAAGGAAAATGGCTAAGAAATAACCCAACTTCTTGCTGTATTCTCAGCAAGAATACAGCAAGAAATGATGGCATTTCCAGCCATGACATCACTTCTGGTAGGTCCTGGACAGATGGTTATTCTAAAAAGTGGGTCCTAGTGCTAAAAAGTTTGAGAACCACTGCTTTAAACCATTTTAGTGAGATCAGTGGTGTGCCCATGCCATGCTCCTCCACAGGGCTGGGTTGACTCTCAGCATCCTCTGCGCCAGCTCCCTGCCCTCTGACATACCCCCCTGCCACACCAGGCTCCATTTCAGAGCCATACGGGGGGCAAGGGCAGGTGGGCAGACTAAACAATGCTCGGAGAGGCAAGCCGCCTTGTTGCCACCCTTCTCCCGCTTGAGCAGCATGCCGCCCAGTGCATTCCCCCTGTGTAAAATGTAGGATCATGACTGAGTGAGGTTGGTAAAGGAAAAATGAGCCCTGACCCTATGGGGAAAACCAACACATTTAACTTAATTTGTGGGGCTAATAGTGTTTTAATAATCAGTTTATGTCTTGTTTTTATTAATCAGCCAGGCCATTTGGAAGATCTTTTCTCAAGAGCATAAGAAGATTCAAATATCACACTCCAAAACTGACTTGCACCACAGTTTTAGCCTGTGGTAGTCACAATCCGGTCTGTTAAGTTTGTTGCCACAGATTGAGCAGGTTCCCTTGATGCAGAAATTAGAAAACTGGGAATAAGGTCCAATGCTGGGAATAAGGTCCAATGCTTAAATCTGGCAGCTCTCCACTGGTGCTGTTGGGCCTACACTACTAGCCTCGGCCCAAGTGCTCTAGCGCCAATGCAGGGATGCCGGTCGGCGCAGCCATGTCGGCGCTAGTGATGTAGCGCCAATGCAACAAAGTTGTGTCAGCGCTACGCAGGACGTAGGATTGCGCCCAGAGTGACAAGAAACGGCTGCCAGGTGTGAGGCTGGGGAGAGATTGGGCAGAAAGGATGCCACAGTGCAGAATGGAAAGTGCCACATCCATTTTCAGGACACCAAATCTGGTCTGTGGGCTGGGGTTTGGCACTTGCCGATTTAGACCCTTGTGAGCAATTTAAATGTTCATCAATGTAGTATAATGACCCAATTTCTAGTGAGATATACGTATAATGAAGTGATAGTTTTTTAGCCTGTAGCTACAGAAGTTTTAGATTGCATCCTGCATTTACATAATTTAAACTTAACATGTCAATTGGCAAACACTATTTTATGGAAATATCTGTGCTTTAATTTGATATTGTATTAATTTCTTCCTAATAAATCTTTAAATATACGACAAAATGGACTTCCTTTTTATAAATAATCTATATGGTCAGTGTCCTTCTCCTGCCTTAAATTTTAGATCTTTCTAGAGGTTAAATCAGTGGTTCTCAAACTTTTTAGCACTGGGACCCACTTTTTAAAATGACATTCTATTTGGACACACCTAAGTTTAGCAGACTTTTTAAAAAGATCTAGAAATAATGTTTACGTATTTATAAGGAACTAGCTTTTTCTACCTGGCGTTGCCCGGGCAACAAATTATCCAGAATGTGGACTCAAACAGTATCGGGAGTGTCGCCATTTGTCTCGGCGACACCAGAAACTACGGATTTGACACCGCTTTTGGCCGTTTTCGACCATTTTCACATGGGGCCCCCTGTGCACCCCCACCCCTGCGGGCATTAGGGTGGCCTGCCCCCCATAGTGTTTGTCCCCAAACCGTAAAGCATATTGGTGTCAATCGCTCCAGGCGTTCCAGAGGGGCATGGCGGATGTTTTGTTTCGCACCCCTTCTTGCCCCCATGTCGAGGGGGGGCCTGAACCTGGACTCCAACGGTGTCGGGAGCTTCACCGCTCTTCTAGGCGGCCCCAGAAACTGGATCAGACACCGATTTCGGCTGTTTTTGACCATTTTCACATGGGGCCCCTGTGCACCTCCACCCCCGGGGGTGGTAGGGGTGCCTGACCCCTGCAGTGTTTGTTCCCAGGCCGCCAGGCATCTGCATGTCGGGTTTCGTGCCAATCGGTCCAGGCGTTCCAGCAGTGCATGGTGGACGTTTTGTTTCGCACCCTTTCTCGCTCCCCATGCCGGGGGGGGGGCAAGCCTGGACTCCAACGGCGTCAGGAGCGTCACCGCTCATCTCAGCGGCCCCAGAAACTACGGATCAGAAACCGATTTCGGCCATTTTCGGCCATTGTCATGTGGGGCCCCCTGCATACCCCCATCCCCAGGGGCGGTAGGGGGCCCTGACCCCCGCAATGTTTGTCCCCAGGCTGTCAGGCATCTGCATGCTGAGTTTGGTGCCAATCAGTCCAGGCATTCCAGCGGGGCATGGCGGACGTTTTGTTTTGCACCCCTTCTTGCCCCCCACGCCAAGGGGGGGCCAAACCCGGACTCCAACGGCGTCAGGAGCATCGCCGCTCATCCCGGCGACCCCGGCAACTAGATTCGACGCAGATTTCAGCCATCTTTGACCGTTTTCACATGGGCCCCCCGCATACCCCCACCCCCAGGGACACTACGGGGGCCTGACCCCCACAGCGTTTGTCGCCAGGCCACAAGGAATGCGCGTGCCAAGTTTGGTGTGCGTTGGTCCAGGCGTTCCAGCAGGGCATGGTGGATGTTTTGTTTTGCACCCCTTCTCGCCAACCACGCTGGGGGGGGGGAAACCTGGACTCCAATGGCGTCGGGAGCATCACCGCTCATGTCGGCGACCCCGGGAACTATGGATTTGACACCAATGTCGGCCATTTGCGATCATGTTGACATTTCACACACCCCCGGGTCCTAGGGGGTCTGACCCCCGCAGTGTTTGTCGCCAGGCCGCAAGGTGTATGCGTGCCAAGTTTTGTGTCGATTGGTCCAGGCATTGCGGAGCCTATGCGGAACATATGTACAAACGTACAAACACACCCATGTTCTCTTTTATATATATAGATAATAACCAGAAAAAAACACCCTCAAAAGTTCAATATCTCCCTATATTTACATATGCTTGAAAACTGCAAGAACTCAGCGACTTGCAGGGCAGTTGTTACCTTGCAAACTGCAGGAGCTGAGCGCTTTGCAGGGTAATTAGCAGCTACAGTATCTGATTTTTGAATAGCCTTAGGGCTTGAGGCAATTAATTATCTGATCTTTCCATCACCCTTTGGGGACCCACCAAAACAGGTTGCGACCCACAGTTTGGGAACCACAGGATTATATACACAAGTATCAAAAACAACAAAGAGTCCTGTGGCATCTTAACTAATGCTTTTATTTTAGCATTCATGAATTCATAAACCTTCATGGAGTATAGTACATTTCAACAGATGCATAGAGAAATTCTCAGTTGTGATGTACTGTACTCAGCTGTGATGTACGTTATATTATACTGATATACATTAGTCCAATTCAGGACTTGGAACAAGTGCAAAATCAATGTTTTATCAGAAAACAAAAAGTCAAAATACACAGTAAGCCAGACAGAAAAAACATAACATTAGGAATTTATGACAGAAGACGGAAGGTAAAAAAGTAGCCTTTATAGAAAAAAGCGTTATGTTGAAAATTGTGTGGGAATTGGCAGGGTAGGTATCTGTACAGAAATGGCATTGGAAGCAAGAGGACTTGAAAACATAGGCAAAGGGTAAAAGGAACATATCCAAGACAAAGGAGCAAATTTTGGCTGGCACAAGGGCCGTTGTAAAGTGTGTTTGGGCCACTCTTGGAGTCAGGCAGGATGGTACACGTCTGTGCTGGCCTCTGACTCAGAGAGTGGTCCAAACATACTGTACCTTTGTGCCACCCAAACTTGCTGGCCTAACTGTACCAGCCTAACTACAGGTTAGGATTGCACCCTAAGAGACCTGAATGAGGGCCTCTGGCACCAGTTGACAAAATAAGGATCACTAGGAGCTTGAAATGCCACCATAGCAAGGGCAAGTCCAGGCTGGCCCCACTAGTCGACCAGAGAGACCGCACTTGCATGGAGATAGCTGTTCTCTTCCAGAAAGAATTCTTCTGTGAATGTCAGTTGCCCAGGAAATGCAGAAGTAAAAAACAAACAAAAAAAACATTCCTGCCTCCAGCCAGAGGAAAAGGGCTCTTGCTCTGTCACTGGCTAGTTGCACCATCCTGTCCAGCAAGAATTCTAGCAAGGGAAGTTCAGCCTGCCTTCCACTAAATGCTTGTTGCATCCCAGAAGCAACTGATGGCCCAGTGATCTTCAACCTTTTTCAGGCCATGACCCCAATCAATCAAGTATGAAACTGGGGACCCCATTGTTGTTCCTGCCCCCCTCCCAGGATCCTATCTGCCCACTCACCTGTCTCTACCCACTCCCCACCCCTGTAAGGCCCTCCCAGCACTGTTTAAATACTCTTTTTTAGAGATGGTAACAGAAAAAGTTACCCTGAAGCCTGGGCAGTAGTAAAAGATATTTTAGCACAATTGTTAATAACCTAAGCAGGACTGGAACACAATCTCCTGCTACCTGAAAGGGTACACCAGATACCTCCTCCTTTATCTGGTGGTGCTCTAGTCCAGTGAACTTCAACCTTTTTCATTCCTTTTTCATTTCACTAAGTTGCCTTGATCCCACAAGTTTTCATGACCCCATTGGGGTCCCATGGTTGAAGGGTTGAAGAACACTGTGATAGGCCATTGCCAGGAAACAGAATGCTGGAGTATCTTTGGTTCAGTCTAGCAGGGCTCTTCTTAGGTTCAAATTGATCCCCTTTCTATTGATTCCCTCTCCCTTGGGTATCAGACATGATTTGTCTGAAAAGCAGGATAAAAAAACAGTAACCTATTTCTAAGGACAAGAATCACTTGCAGGATGAAAAGATGTGTGTTTCAGAACTGGAATCCATATGCCACATATAAGTTTGCTATGGGTGCAGGGTGGTGGGGTTTCAACTCCTGGCAGAAACCTGCTCTCATGCTCAAAATCCCTCTGGGGCACCATTTCTGAGACGCTGGGCAAGGAAGTATAATAAATTCCTTCTTTCATGAGTGTGCAAATGAGCTTCGCCCACATATTTCTGTGGATCCCAGCAACTACACTGTTTTATTTACATTATTTATTATTAAAACATATTTTAATTTCATCATTGAGCTAAAGCTATACAACACTGGCCCCTTTTAATGATGCCGAAATGCCGGCTCACAGTTGCTGCATTGTCTGAAATTATGACTCCTGCTCTCATGGGAAGATTTATCAGTGTATAGGTCTGTTAAAAAAGTTAAAAAAGTTGTTTTACAGCCTGTTATACAGTTAGATCATGTGGGCAACTACATACATAAGAAGGAGATAAGGACCAACAAACAAGAAAAGACTAAGACATAAGGCAGCTGTTAGAAACAGGCAAAAGCATTTTATTTTATCTGGCACAGAATTAGGCATTCAACCCAAAAAACAATCAAAAAGCAACATTTATTTCCCAGGAAGTACCCTCAGACAAAGTTCACTAACAATGATCCATTATTGTGCACTTAATTCTTATACTAGCAGTGAGCACCCATTCTAAATAGACAATTCTTAGAAACAAGGAAAAGCTTTTGATAGCATTCTTGTTCTGATATGCCATGCTAAAATGTCGGCAACGTAGCAGTAGCCTTGGACAGAAAATCCTATCTATTCCATTAATCTTGAGTGGATCCTGATGCCATGCTTCATAACAATTATAATACTATTGCTTGACTTGTGAAGTGGCTAACACAGATACAGCCTTATCATATGAACCATGATTTGCTGATTGTCTGAAAGAAGCTGGTTTCTGATATGTTTATCACTACCACTTGAAATGATTTTGAAAATCCTCTTTCAGCTGGGTAACATCTCCCACACTTTTATTAGCAATATTAACACTTTACCATGTGATCAGCTATAACATTACATAGTTCCCTTACATATGAATGAAGTATATGTTCATGAGAACATAAGCATTTCAAGAGGTCAGTTGAATTGGTGTAGAAGCAAGGTTTGTTTGGTTGACAAAGCAAGTATTGTCTAGATGATAATGGTATGGTTTCAGAATCAGTAAATACTTTAGACCTTAGTAAGATATTGGAGTGTTGTCTTCTAAGAAACATGGCACACCTATCCCATAAGTAGCTGCCACAGGTAAAAACAAAAAGCTGATTTGACCTTCACAAGAATGAAAAAAGTGATTATATTTTGCAGTATTTTGGAATAGAATTTGATGAAGGTAAGAAGCAGATAATCTTGCACTGGACAAAAAGTTATACATATTTAAGTAACAGAGGATGGTAGTTAGGATGAGACAAACAAGCTGTGCAAACAGGAACAAGGAAGAAATTAAGGATAATTACGGGAGGGCTGCTTGCTTCCTGCTTTATAAATGGCAAAAGTGCTTCTCTGTGTCAGGTAGGAACATAAACACAACATAGTAATACCTGCAGTCATCATGTAGGAGAGTAGATGGTGCACCAGTTGACAAGTATAGTTAGAATAAAACACAAACTTGTACACATAACTAGCTCATCAAAAAAATGGCATATGTTGCAGAGCTATTGGTGGTTCAGTAATGTCTTGTTGAGCTAGCTAAAGCTGCAATCCTATCCACACTCTCCTGGGAAGTAAGTCCCATTGAACACAACAGGACTTACTTCTGAGCAGATATGCATAGGATTGTGCCCTTTGTGTATTAACTATTCTTTTGTGATCTTTACATACGAGTGAGTCATTTATCAGAACATGTCTACATTGTTACATTACAAGAAATGGTCCTGAGAAGAATTTTCAGACACAAGATGAACGCCTTCAGCCTGATCCAATACTTTGCAAGAGCTCTAATGAACAAAGGTGTTGCAAATATGGAGCTTTCTCCAGCATTAAGCCTGATTCAGTTGTTCAGCGATCCTCCTGAGGGAGTGCGTAGACCACTAGCAGACTTCTGATCCAGTTAACATTGCATGGAGATGCCAATGTTAGGAATCAGCCACTCCATGAATATCATGAACACTCTGCCCTTCTCTTGAGCCGCTTTAACACACAAATTGTGACTGTGACATATTTAGCCCCTACACAGAAGTGCTTGTTCATACTATCAGCATCCATACAATCCTAATGGATTCAAAAGCCTGTATGTGATCCCTGGGGGAGCTCTGAGCATCTAAACTAAGCCTGATATTCTAGACATTTTTTAAAAAAATCAACAACTACTGGATGCTTTATTTTTTTCTGTAGGTTCCATATAGACTATCTTATTATACACTCTAAAAATATTAATCCCTTTAAATTTCCTCTAAAAAGTCAGTTTTACTTCACAGAAGCTCCTGCTACTCAATTCACTTGGAACTGCTATGTGCACACTTGGACTTGAACAGCAAAAAAATAGCCTCCTAGACAGTACCTTTTTGACAAGCCTGCAAAATGTTTTCTTTCTATGTTTTTCAGGAAAGAGTATAATGAGCAAACTGAATGAGCATCTAAATCAAAATAGCAGCCAAAGTTAAGTACATTTAAGTCCCATTGATTTCAACTAACCACATTTTCTTCCTGTTGAAATGGAGCTTAAAGTGCTTAACTGTGACCACAGATAATTCATTATTTAGAATGGAAAATACAAAAGTATTTTTTGTCTAAGCTGATACTTAAAAATAGCTGATCATAATCTTCATTTAGTTTATCTGAAGCATGTTGCATCTGCTATATGATACAGAAAAAGTTAAAGGGCACGTATCATATGTACAGAATTGTACAAAGGAATTTGTTTACAAAATATGTTTTCAGGTCTCTTGCTCTATTTGTACCTATTTAAATATGATACTGTGACTCCTTGGAAGAACATCTTTTATGCACGTCAAAATACCGTTGATATCATACAAATAGTATTGAAGTACAGAAACATTTTTTTTTAGACATAGACCAATACAAATTTAGGTGCATTTACCACTTTTATTTCACTATGCAGAAACATACATTCACCATATGCTGTAATGCGACAGACAGAATCCCTTAAATGGATGTGATAATCAATACCAAATAATGTTTAGTAGGTGTTCTGTACAGTTTAAGGCTTAACTCTGACCTAAATAGGAAATACCAGATTCTGAAAAGGAACATTTTATCTGAGAAGAAAAACCAATTTTTTTTAAAAAAAAATATCAAGATTTCAGAGTAATATTTTTGTAATGCTACGAAACACACACACTTCCTTTAAAATAATCACAATATAATTTATAGAATGAGGACTTGTGAAGAGTGACTGGAGGAATTCTAACTTTAAACTCTGAACAGTGCTAAAAATTACTACCAATTAAAGGTTTCAACTCAGGTAAACAAAATACATCTGTAAGCATTTAAATAAGGTTAAAGATTCATCATTGTTTATTGGACAAGAGTAATAAAACCAGATGAAACGAATATATGATTCAAGTTGTTTACTGAATAAAATGTGTTATTGGCACATCTAATGTGATAAAACATTGAACACAGTATCTATACAGCTTCTAGCATTTTAGGGTAATCTTCAGATACCCTAAACATAAGATTTGCCACCTAAGAAACTGTGGTTTGTTTAGACTCTCAGTGATTGTGTGAAGGCATGAACTGTTTTATGTATAGAATGAGTTCACTGTTTTGTATTTTTGATGAACGTGCAGGTATAGATGGAAACTTAGTTTAGGAAAATTAAATGCTGCTTTTTTGTAATTTGTTCATTGCTTCATGCAAATACTGGGTTACTAATGCTGAATCAGATTGCTGTAAATGGGACGATATGTCTGCCAGTGTCCTTAGTAGCAATCAAGATCAATTCTTCTGCACTGAAAATTTCTCTGGAGAGATGCAAGCCTGCTGGGTTAGAACCAAGATTCCATGTGGGCTCAGGTATCCCCAATGGCGTACATGACTGAATTCATATGAAAGCTACATTATTCCTGCAGTAGAGAGAAGGTAGTTAAATTATTTGGAAAGAGTGATTTAAAACTATAGTAGATAAAATGACTATGTGCCACAAGAAGTGGTATAACTATTTGGCGCTAGTATAATTAATTGTTCATAGCAGGGCATATTCAGAACTCATTGAAGTTAGCGGGAGTCCAATAGTGTAGTAGACGATGTTTGTGAGGCATATATGATTTTTCCAAATCACTAAGCCAAGTACCATAAAGTTATATTGGTACTAGTATAAAATGCTTTTAGACTGTGAGCCCTTTAGAATAGGTAACAAATTTTCATTTATCTTGCTATGTAAACCACCTTGCGAACATTTTTGTTGAAATGCAGTATTGTATATAAATATTCGTAATAATTATGGAAGTAGGTAGACCAGTAGCATGAGCTGTAGATCACTAAGCAAATTTACAAATATATTGTGAATTTTAGAGGAAATCAAACATAGTTTCTTAAGAAATTATATGGTCAGATGAAGGCTACATTTTGGTAGTAAAGCCCATGCTGTGCATATAGAAGGTCCCTAGGTTTAATCCCCAGTTGAAGAACCTCCAGTTGAAGAAAGTAGGAAATAATTGTCTGAGATCTTGGTAGAGATACTGCCCATCAGAATATACTGTACTGGACCAAGTGGACCAACTGTTTGATTCAGTACAAGGTAGCAACTTATTTTCATAATGCCATTATCCAAAACATGAGGACAATTCGAGCAAGATATTCTGTATGTACAGCAAGGCAGTTATTTATATCTGCTGTTCCATGTTTTGCAGAAGGGACACATCAATGAGATATTTGCAATTTTGAGGACTTAACTCTTGGTTCTGACTCTAAAAGTCATCTCCCTCTTTGTCCCTTTGTTATTGATCCAACTCATTGCTAGTGTTCTGAAACTATCAATAAGGCTGTTCACAATTCACTGCAGAGAGCCAAGTTTCCATTGGGAAAATGATTTTTCTCAATGTTTGCTTGAAATTATCTGTTCAAACAATGAAAAGCTTTCTTTTTTGCACACAACATTCAAAGCCACCTACAAATGATGCTAGTAGTATTAAGAGCTCTTGCACCGCATGTTAGTATGCATAAAACACTCTAGCACATGCATACAGTAACTGCAATATCACCAAGATGCCTATGTAGTCAGAATTTGTCAGCATGCCTTTATTGAATCGCAGCAGACAAGAAAAGCTATATTATTGTCCCCCTTCAAGAAACAATGAAATTGTTAGACACAAAAGCAGCCATGTAAATACAGGAGACAGATGCATCTAAATTGGCACATTACTCAGCAAACTGAGCAAAAAACTGATACAATTCAAATGAAATTTCAATCATGCCTGAACTACTTTACATTAAAACCTAAAATTGTTATATTTTTGCTCATTATAGGACAGGTTGCAGCCATTATTTCTGTAAGCATTTTCATATAAATTAATGAAAGGAATTTAATGAAAATGCTTCCCCCACAAGCCATGTGTGTAAACAATCTTCAGGTTTTGAAATTACAGAGGAACATAATGGATCAAGGAAAATGCATAGCAACTACCAAGCAGACACAAGCAAATGGGTTTTTTTTTCTATTTCTCTAACTGGCATTATCACAAAAAGGGAAAAAAAAATCCCATAAACTGAAGTTAAATTTTAGAATCAGTGTTTTCACAAAATGTAGCACAAATGCCAGAGAGAACAGAGAGGGTTAGAGATGAGCTATGAAAGAAGAAATGATCTTTGTCACATGCCAGCCCAGTGAATGCCTGGGGAAAAATCTCATCCTCTTACCTGTGGTCAATCCTCCCCATCTTCTGGTGTGATTTCTGTCTCTTTATGTACCACTACTTTGGTCACTGACATGTCAGGGTGCTGCTCTTTGGCTTCTTTAATTGCCTGAGCCAGCGCCTAGCCCAAGGAAACCACAGAAGGGCAAAAACAAGAAGGAGGTGGAACATGCATGATCAGTAGCAAGGTGAAAAGAGATTCATGATCAATTACAGTTTGCAAATGAGGAAAAGTGATTCAAAATAGGAATATCATCTTTGGTCTAAATATAATCCAGTTTTTTTAAAGGCATGCCTGTACTAACACTGTCTTGAGGCTTTACACTTAAAACACAGCAGACTAACAGAAATAATTTTAGTAGCTTATAATTAATAATACCTGATCATGGTCAATGTCGGCATCTCCTGTGATGACTATTCGCTTTTCAATTCTTGTCTCTGATATGCCTCCTTTCACTGTCTAAAGGGAAAAAGAAATGCCAACCTCAGTAAGAGGAGTGTTTTTTGTTTGTTCAAAGAAAGGTCAATTCTGTATTTTAGTGTTGCTAAAGGAAACCATGTATTAAGTGTCTCAAATAGTTGGCAGAATTAGTAACATACATTTGTGTGGAATCAGTGTATATGGAGTATCTGCATACAAATTCAACTCGCTGTCAGATGGTGTCGAACAACATCCCACTGATTTCATTGAGCTTGCTTCCCAAGTAAGTGCATACAGAAATAAAATTAGCCACACGTACTAGGAAATAAATCCCACTGAAATTCATGCAAAATGCTCCAGTAAGTGGGCTTAGAATCAGGGTGCATGTTCTATTTTTGCATGACTGAAATTTGAGAGGTTTTTTAAAAAATATGTTGAGACAATAGGGGCTAGATGTTCCCTTGCAGAATGTTGATGGGGAGTCACATGTGATAGATAAGAGAATTTCTAGGGAGTAGAGGCAGATATAAGGGAGGGCAAAGCTTTAAGTTTTGCAAGAAGCCTTACCTTGCAGTGGAAATCACTCCTCTCCTGCACCGTTTTAGCCAATCCTCACAGGGAAAAGCAACATCTTGGCATTGCTTACTGGCTACAGCAGCAAGGGAGAGGAGGGATTTACATGACAAGGTAAGGCAACACTTAGAGCTTTGCCCTCCCTGTAGATCCGCCTCTGCTAGGGAGGCAGAATAGTAACAGATGTGATAGCCTAATCCTGTCCTTCCCCCCCTTGCTGGTGCACCCATGCCAAAAACAGGCATGCTGTATCCAGTGGGAGGTTGGGGCAGATCGGGAGGCTTCAGCAGGGAAAGGGGGGTTAAATCCCCTAATGCCCATGTAAGCCTCCCGACATGCAGTGGGTCTCCATGGAACTATGCTAGCAATTTCACTAGTGCAAGTCTGAGGTCAGAGAAGGCAAAGGCGCAGTGAGAATGGAGGGTAGGATCTGGCATATGTCATTGCCACGGGATCCACCCTTCCCACAGCCTTCCACCTATCGTGCCCATTTGTAATTCACAGGCTCATACGACATAACCAGCCCAGGGTCCTGAATATTAAAAGATAATTTAACAGGGCGTGTCCTTAAGCAACTTGTAATGTAATTCAAGGCAACAAGGCACACATCCTCTGCCACCACCTTGGGATCACAGCTAAGAGTAAACAGCCTGCAAAAGGACGGTATAGTCTCTTGGCTCTTAATACCTTCATAGGCAAAACTGGCCCTGACTACAAGGACCTAGCCCAAAACTATAAAGGTTACCCCAAAATGACATGTGCCCAAAAAGCAAGACCAAATTTAGACTGGCAACAGTTCCAAATACAAACAAAACAAGCTTATAGATTAATTATATTTATTAAGAAAACAGTTACATCTCTTGGAAAGGCATAAAAAAACCAAGAAAGACTAGCAGAAGTACACGTTAAAATAAGAAAAAGCTATACTACCGCTTGACTGGGCCCTAACACCTACAAAGTGGTAAGCATGGTTAGTTCACCTGTTCTTCTGAGTCCAACCAGGCAGCAGGTCCATGCTGGATATCTTGGATGAATCATGGAGAGGATGTTCTAATGATCTGATGGTCTGATGATAGCTACCTTTATACCCCTCTAATACAATCAATCAGGATACAGGCCTAAACCTCCTGACTGAGTGATGGAATGTTTGGAGGTCACAAAAATGCTCACTTAACCCAAGTGATGGGTCTCAGCCATGCAGAATCTCCTTGAGTGCAATGTCCTTGTAGCATCAACTGGATGGAACCTTCCTGATTAGGGTGTCCTTGCACCAGCACCTTGCAGTGTCCCTGAACTTGGTCTGACCTCACACCTATCTGCATTCTTCTAGTCAAAAGCAAGGCAAATAGGAAATGCCTTTCTAATTAAGCTGATTACCACCAGCTGGAACTTTAGCAGCTTCAGCTCTTTCTGTCAAACTGGAGTCATCTTTACAACATGGAGACAGAACATGGCCTAGCCTTCTTTTGCTCTTTCCACCCCTTCCTGCTCAGTTTCGCACTCTTTCCACCCCAATTCTGCACTACCCCATCCCCTTTCACTATCCTGGTAGCTGATCTGCTCCTGCAGCTGGCTGGAGCTCCAGCAATGCTGGTGGAAAGCTCTGGCCTTTTTTCACTTGTGTCCGGCAGCAAATCGTGTGTTCCACTGCTGGCCAGAGCCTATAGCACTGGGCTATTAAAATAATTTGGGAAAATAGAGTAGATGGAAAAAGACTTCTCATTTGTTTACAGCAATAGGATTTACTGTTAGTTTTTATTACTACATTACTGGGATTATTGGTTAATGACTAAGGTCTATTTATTTATTTATAGATTTAAACATCACCTTTTGAAGGTGACTTACAATGCTAATAGAAGACAACCCAGTAGCCCTTTAGTCCTCTGGCTGATGCCTCCTCTCTCCAGTCCTCAGGAAATAGATACATGGGGCACAGCCCTTTTTAGACAGGAAGTGGGAGTGAATTCACTGCAGCTGTGATCCACTCTTTTGCCAATGGTGGGGGCAAGGCTGATGTTCCCCTTGCTATAGTGATTATACCAAGAGGCAAAGCTTGCCTTGGCTTCCTCAGGATGCTTCGACTCACTTCTCTGGTCTCTAGGAAACATAATTTACTATCTTTCAGAGCACAACATTTGGCTGGCACAAGGACCGCTGTAAAGTGCATTTGGACCACTCTCGGAGTCGGAGGATGGCGCACATCTGTCTGCAGGCCTCTCTGATTCCGAGAATGGTCTAAACATACTTTACGGTGTCCCTTGTGCCAGCCAAACTTTGCTGGCCTAGCTGTGCCGGCCTAAATCCAGGATAGAATAGCTCCCTCAATTGTCCAGCTCTTTGACAGCACCCATTTCAGCCTCTTCCATGTGTCTAAATTAGAATGAACCTGAACCTTCTTGGTCCTTGATATTTACCCATGAGGACCCACAAATTTTGGTTGAGTTTAGCATTCAACTTTTATTTCCACATCTAGGAACACTTGACTTTTTCACTTCCTGCTCTATCAGGAAGTGAAAAAAAGTGAAGTGAAGAAAAGGAAGTGAAAAGTTCATCCTTTTGTACTCATGCATAGCAAGAAGTTTTGGTTTTTGCAAAAGGGGATTGCTGGGTGGGTTGTGTATATAGCAAAGTCGCACCATCCAGACCATGTCAGTAATGCTAAATCCCAACATGTGATAACACATGGCATCATTGTTAAAGAGACTTCCAGCTTGCATTGCCATCAACTTCACAAAGAGAAGTGCTATTCCTATGTCAGAATATATTGGAAACTTTCTCTGCTGGTCACCAAAGTCAAATTTCTGGTTGCCACTGATCATCGTATTTCCAGACTTCCTAACTGCAAACAAGACCTGTTCAGGAATTCCAGACAACAGCTGCAGAATCAAACTTTTACCATTTATTTACCTGCCTAAGTGAGACTGAGACTGTGGAAGATGTGATCTATATTTTTAAACATTATATAAAATTGAAATCTGAATATGAGAAGCAGACTTCTCAGACACTTACTTTGGTGATATGTGTAGTAGTTGTAGTACTGGTAGTTTCAGATGTGATGGTCTGTGCACTCATCAGAACTCCTGGCTCTGAGTCAGCACCAGGATCCGCCTAAGAAACCGAAACCAAAAAAGCTTCCCATGTAAGGAAAAATAAGTTAAGGCCTTGGAGACATGAATGTAAAGTTGGCAGGTATTCCATCTAACATAAAACTTAAAGCAGGGATTGTTAACTGGAGGGATCCATGCCCCTTGGAGGTAGGGGAACCAAACGATGGAGGTATGGGACTAAATCTCTGAACAGTTTAAAAAAATTGTTGTTAGATTATTATCACTATTATCAAGACGGATTAAGATGGCAAGGATACCAACCACTTCCCACTTTTGCCATCTTTGAAAGTCATACTAGTACCTAACAGGACTTGTGATAAAATTGATGACGATTTTGACAGTCTGGCAAAAAGGGATTGAGGGGAGGGGGCAATCCAATGGGGATCTGTAAAAAGGTTAAGAACCTGACTTAAAAGTTCAAATACTTGAACCAAGAATGGTAAATTGTTTAGAAAGGAGAATCAAATTAGAAATGTAACATGAAACAAAGGACCTCGTAATTATTTTATGTAATTGACATACTATTCATCTTTTATTCAGGAACCAATACAATATCTACCTACAAAAGGTTTTATTATACATATGTTATAATATTTTATTTTTGAAAATTATACCTAGAAATTGAAAATCCTGATCCAAAATGTTATGAAAATTGAAAAACAATGTCTTACTTTTCTGCTTTCTCCATACGAACCTGCTTGCCCCCTATGTCTTCTGGAGTGGCTGTCTTATGTGTTCTGCCTATACACTGGAGTACAGGTTAGGTTCCAGTGCTTATATCAAAGAGCACCGAAGTTGAAACATCCAGTTCTTGCTGGTCCAAGACTATCATGCCTACATGAAACCACCACCACAGGATGTACTATGCCTGCACAAAGGCACCAACACAGCCATCTGCAAGAGATGTCTGTAATTTGGGGATTCAGTGTACTTGATGTGCAAGTGATGGGTATGTGGGGGAAGTGCATTCTCTATGATAGTCTCTAGACTGTGAAACTCGCAGCTCCAAGAGATTCGTTTGATCCCCCGCTGTATATTGTTTCTATTGCCATCAGAAGACCCTTATTTAAAACAATTTTTAATCTTGCCTGGTGTTTTTGGAGATTTCTAGTGCTGGCTGTGTAGTGATTTCATTATTATTATTATTATTATTATTATTATTATTATTATTATTATTAT
>JAJKFI010000031.1:11484387-11529808 GCA_029204185.1 Lerista edwardsae
ATTATTATTATTATTATTATTATTATTATTATTATTATTATTATTATTAATAACTGGTAGGCCCCCACATCTGCGGATCTGGTCTCTCCAGTTTTACTTAACTGCAGATCTGTGGGACCCTCCCCCATGCCCATTATTCGTACTTTTGTTTTACTGTAGTAGCACTTGTAGCATGGATGCTTCTTGTTTAACAGAAGAACCGAACGTGCAGGCAACCACCCTGCACGCTAGAGTTCCTGCTTCCTGTTAGTCTCTCTGTAGCGTACAGTGGGTGCAGTGGGCTGCTACTTATAGAGTGTTCCTCCATATCTCTGGTTTCCTTATCATTGTGGGACCCCGGAACAGAACCCCTGAGGATACAGGGACCCACCTATACTGTATTTTTACTAGCCGCTTTGTATGTTTTGGGGTAATGTATTCTAAATGAATACTTTTTTGTAATTCCTGAATTTTTTGAATACATCCAAATTTGGATGCCAAGGATTTTTTTGGCACCCAATTTCAAAATGGTTTCTATATTAATAAATGCTAACTTTTTTAAAAAAGTCAGTAGGTCTTTTGAAACCTAAGGCAAAGTTATACTTGTGGCTCTTTATTTCAGATTCAGTGTAATTAGGTACATGGTTTCCCTTAGCATTGGGTGTACTACTGATTGCCTTTCATTGTTCCTAATCCCTTGCTATGTTATGTTTCACCCTAGTCTTCTGTGCAAGTTCTTACCTCGGATGACTCATATGTAATGGTTTTTGTTTCTGTATGAACGACGGGCACTTCCTTCATAGAAATTTCCAACTTTTCCCCACCTGAAGACATACTGCCAAAACTGATGGTTTCAGTCTTCACAATTGGTGACTGTTTTAATGAAAAAAAATGTAAGAGTAGAATGTATAAAAGTTTTTGGGTTTTGTAGTAATGGTAGAGATAAAATGAATGGTCTCTGTTACTGCACAAGAAAAACAAATAGTTCCATGTAAAAAAACAGTCATATACACATCACCAGCACTTTAGAACTGTGTTAATATCTAAACTAGGACTGTATTTTGAGCCACATGTAGAGAGAAGGCTGCTAATTCTTTTTAGCTTAATTTTCGTTTCATTGTACACCAGACTTGCATTTGGTGGCATCCTGACTAGTGCTTCTGGCATTGGGAGCTCACTGTGAAAACAGAGGAAGCTCCATTTGTGCAGTAAGCTCCTGATGGCAGAAGTCCTTGTTGGGACTATCCTTAATCTTTTTTCCCTTTTCCAAATAGGTCGTAGATTATTAAAACTATTTCAAGGTTAGATATGTGGCAGTTCTAAGAAAATAAAATTATGTACAGTTTGAAAAATTTGTACAGTACAGAAAATTATTCCCATTATGATACTTGTAGGGAGAAAGTCTATTGCCTAGATAAGATAAAGCAACAGATCTTGATCTTTTCATGGAGCAGTGCATTACATTCTTATGCTCTGGCAATATCTGTTGCAAGACCAAGACGGTTAGACACGGAAGCTTAGCACTTTGCCTTCTATTCTGTGAACTGCAGGATGCCAAAAAACAAAAACTTAAAATCAGCAACAAGCCTCGATACTGCCAAGCAAAGGAGAAAAGATGGAACGCTTCACATTTGACTTTTCCTACACAGTACGTATTCATGTAGAGAAACCGCTTGCACACTAGACAAATGCCATGTGTATTTCACTCCATGTCCAAGGCAATGAAATAGACACATGTATTGTATACTCATCACATGTGATGATGTACATGTGGAGAAAATGCCCCCGTTTAAGTAGAAGCCATGCATTAGGAAACCATTGCACATGAAGCAGCCCTAAGAGTAGAAACAAACTGCTCACTAGATGTAGCAACCGTCTATAGCATGTATTTAATGCTTCATTCATGAATTTATTTTTGCTAAGTGTCTCAATTTCAATTTTTATGCAGAATGGACGAATTATACAGTATTACCTCAAAAAGAGGTTTTCTTTCCAATGCATCCAAAGCATGGGCTGCTGCACTCTGCTCTTCCCCCTGATCATGAGAAACAGCAGCAGTTTCTTCCTGTTTGGTTACAGCTTTTTCAGATGCCTGTCTTTTCTCATCTTTAGCCCCCTCAGTCACAGCAGAGCCCTCTTTCCCTTTGATGCTAGAAGCCACATGAGATATGGCCTGTGCTGCAGCATCCAACTGAATTTCAGCCAATTTAGCAGTATCCCCACTTGCATGCACATTCATCACACGTCTCTTCTCCAACACCATTACAGTTTCCTGCACAACCTTCTGCGCAGCCTCCTGTTGTTCCTCCTTTTCTTTTGGCTTCTTTTCACCAGAATGCACCTCCTGATCAGCCTTTGCGTCTGTTCTCTGCAGGGAAAAAGAGTTAACGTCAGACGCCAACGCGGTATCACTAAATAATATCAAAAGTTGGCCAATTGGTTCTTCCTGAGCTGTATATGTTTTGATGATGGCTTGGCTATATTTCATGGGAAATGGACTGACAGAAGAAAGAAATTGTGTGGCACTATGTTCAATTGTATCACTGCTTCAGTTTTGGAGGGTTCAAACAATCACCCTCTTTACAATAGATATGCTGTATGCAAGCAAAACACAAATTAAAACTGACTTTTTATCTGAAGTTTGTATATGTGACCCAAACCTAGGAGAAGAAAAGCCTACCTAGCTTGTGCATTAATATTCTTTCATGCAGATTCTTCATTATGCACAATTAGGTCACATTCTTATGTGTAAAGTATAACGCCCCCCCACCAAAATAATGCCCGGACCTATCAGAGTAAAATATTTAAAATCTAAAGATGGAATCAAATGGCCACCTGCGCCCAGCTATGTGAAGTAGAAGTAACCCCTCCTATGAACTCAGTTGGTTTTCTTGCAGACTCTATTAAAGTGAAGATATCTGAACCATCCAAAGTTTTTTCACCGGAGAGTTGTTTTGTCTAAACAGACAGAGAAATGTAGAGTCACACATACACACACAAGAAGAGAAGTGGACAGAAAGGCATACAGATTATGTTAATTGACAACAATAGAGACAAAGACATGGGAGAAGAGGAAAAGTGGCAAGGGTACAGGGAGGAAAATAATGGAAAATAAATTAGCACAAATCTGTAATGACTCTAAGCAGTAATCTAAGAAGCAAAGTTGTTAGCACTAGGATTTACTGATCTTGTGAAGCATATTTTTTTTCTTCAAAACAAGCCATAGCAGCATTCTACATTTCAGTAACATTCTTTTTAAAAGTTGAAAAGCCTAAAAATGCCTGCTTTGTACTGTGTTAATTGACGGAAACCATGAGGAAATAATAAGAAGCTGGGTTGGCTGTTGTCAACATAAAGCCAAGCAGCAAAAGGACCAAAAGGCAGGGTAGTGAGGGTAATTGCCTAAAAAAGTCATGCTTTTATCTTTAAACTGTGGCAAAGTTGCATGTTACCACTACTCTTGATGCTGATGATTCAGTAACATAGTGAGCAGTAGCAATGGTAAAGGGCGGTTCTTTGGTATACTTCCACTCAGATACACTTCTATCTTTCCGACCAAATGCCTCTCCTTTTAGTCTTTCATTGTCAAGAGGTTTTTCAGCTCTGGCGATTTGCATGCTTCCCAGTGTATCACGCAACTGCAAATCCTGATCAATTCTTTCTGTCTTCTTCAAACTTTCCTCTTCGGGACTCTGCAGCTGTGAGTCTGCCTCTTTAATGGGTGTCAGTGATTCAGATACCCTTCTTTTTGCATCAGATAACCTTCTGGCTTTTTCATCAGCGATTGGTTCTAGAATTTCATATTCTGCTACTACTGGAATGATTTTCACAGATTCTGGAACTGCCCTTTCCATTTTTTGAAATGCGTCGAGTGATGAAGGCATAGATTTTTCTCCCTCTTTTACTTTAGAGGTCATGGTTACAATTTTCCCAGAGACAGTATCGTAGGATTTTCCTAAGGTGTACATTTTCTGCTTATTCTCATCTTTCGACTGCAATTCACCTTCCAAGTCCTCAAAGCTCTGCATGTCAGTGGCACTGGGTTTTAAAGGCCCGGCTGGGATGTCACCAGTTTTACTGCTCACAGTCACTACTTTGTACGTCACAATGGTTTTCGATTCACCATCAACTACCCCAGTGGGGACTTTGTCTACAATAACCCAATCCTCAGTGCCCTATATTTGAAATATAAAAGCTAAATTAGAACAACTAATTGTTTACCTCTGTGCCAGGAAACTCAAAATATAATACCTTATAGGAAGTTTATGGCAGCCATGTTGAGAACATACACATTTTTATATCCTAACCTTGGGTAATTTTCAAATGTATTAACTTGAGACAACATAGAAACTAAACTTAAGTATAAGGAGGAACATCATAATATCTTTGTATTTTTCTTTCCTAAGCACACTTTTTAAAAAACCCATTGACTCCTGAAAGTTTATACACGTGTGCCCCCATATTTGTGGATGATCTGTTCCAGGGACTCGCCACGGATATGGAAACCACGGATATAGGGGGCACCTGTATTAAGAGTGGTCCCTATGTGCCATCCTGCTTCCTGTTAGCGTTCAATCTAGTTTCATCAACCATTCAGGCTATCAGCCTGCTTAGCTTGATTCCTTATAGCGATCTGTTAAAGCAAGAAACACTTCACCAGTAACCTTTTAAACAATGTATCCCCCCCACAGATCCATGGATAACTGAATCTGCATACTGGATCCACGGATATGTGGACCCGCCTGTACTGATAGAGTATGGCCTTCTCAGAAGTTTCTTTATTGTACTGAACAGCATTAACTATTTCATTATGAGGTAGTTGCTAATATACTCTAAAGATTCTATCCCATACTTAGAAGCATGTCCTAAAAAAAGAAATCATGCTTACATTAAAGTAAATATGTTGATGAATGGGCTGGAAGTAATTAAAAGGGTGGAAGATTATGCCAACCTTTTTTTGTTATTACTACAAAGATATGCTGTGAAACTTTAGTAAAAAACACACATCCAGTTACATGAATTTGTGGAAAGGCAATTTTCTGAACATGTTTGATGAGAAGTGGTCTTGTTGCCAACTAATTCTCCTTCTTGCAAGAACTTTAATTTCAGTAGCACTTCAGAAAGTTGAAAGGTAGTGCTACATGTTTTTTATATTCAAAGGTACGATCCTTCATCATCAAGACATATGAAGGATCCCTGTAAGACTTTTGCGCCTTCCCTTTGGCATAACACACCTAGCACACCACAGCAGCCCAGGGAAAATAGGTCTGTGAACACATCTCATATTTTATTTTTCAATTTACATTCCACCTTTCACATACTATGGCAGTTTTAAAATTTTAACTACATATTAAAACTGACAATACCACAACAAAATCACACCACTCTAGATCACTTTCCTTTCAGTGATGCTGGTCTAGAACCACCTGCAGATGATCCATGCGGCTTCTGCTGTCATTCTCTTGTATCTGTGGACAGTCCTGGGAAAGTACCCAACTTCCCAGAAAAAACTGCTCTAGACAACCCAATGTTGCTGTCCTGTCTGGGGGGGGGGGAGCCCTCTTCACTGGGTCTCTAACCAACCCTATGTATCCACACAATTTAGTTGTGCAACCTTTGGAATTCCCATGGTTTGACCAAGCAGAGAAGAAGGGCTAACCAGGGATCTGGTTGGTGTGCACATTCCTATTAAGAGCCTTTTGTGCTGCTTGAGTGCACATCCATGTTTGGGAGTGGAGGAATGAGAGAAATGGGACTCTATTGAGTCCTATAGAGATCTCTCTGTGCCTACACAATGAAATGTTATGCCCATAAAAATGAATACATGTTTTCAAATTGTGTGTGTGTGTGTGTGTGTGTGTGTGTGTGTGTGTGTGTGTGGGAGAGAGAGAGAGAGAGAGAGAGAGAGAGAGAGTGAGTGTGTGAGTGAGTGAGTGAGTGAGTGAGTAATCCTAAACTGAAGTTAGGCCGGCATAAACTAAGCCAGCAATGTTTGTTCAGCACAAAGGCCACCATAAATTGTGTTTGGACTGCTGTTGGAGTCAGGGAGGATGGTGCACATCTGTGTGCTGGCCTCTCTGACTTCGAGAGTGGTCCATGCCCTATCTCAGTTTAGGATTGTGCCGAGAGAGAGGGGTGTGTGTGAATGAATGAAGAAGTTAGAACACAACTCCATACTAGAGTTAATTTACTGCAATGTGTGACTTGTTCTTGACACCATAAAGGGAATTCCTTTTAAAAGACAATAGTGCATTACTTAACACAGTGTTTTCAGTGAGGCATGTAATAAGCAAATGTATGCATAGAGAACAAGATAAGTGATTCAAGTTGCCCCCATCTAGGCAGCAGGGGAACACGTCTCAACAAGATCTCCTGTACCTTTGCAAGATATTCATCTGACATCAATTTTGCTCCATGATACTATTTATCACATAACTGTGCTTTTCAAAAGGAAATTCAGCAAATCAGTGTCACAGAATGTAGTGTCTTGAATAATAAGGCAGTTTTCCTTTTTACCTGAGAATCAAAATATGTAGTGCTTTCCTTCTGCAAAAACATACGTTTTTCAGCTTTTTCTCTTTCTTCTTTGGTCTAATGAACAAGAGGGAATGTATTAAGTGTATTAAATGTATTAAAAACATACATTTTATCATAATCAATATAATTTATATATCACTTTTCAATAGAAAAGTTCACAAAGTAGTTAATGGCTCATAGTCCCAAAAAAAAGCAGATGAAACACAAACAGCTACTAGCTACTATAATGACCTTGCCTGAGGGTTCAATCCTATTTAGCTAGCACAAATCTGAGCAGCCTCTGCAAGGCTCCCCGTGCTGGGGACAGGGGTTAGGATATGGTATGCACAGCCACCACCGATCCCACCCCAATTCTCCCCGCATTCTGCCCTCCCCTGCCCAGAAATGCCCTTCCCCACCCCCAGAATGCCCTTCCCCACCCCCTGCACTGCCCAGCACAAACCTACTTTCCTTGGCCAGCACACAGATGGGATCGGGTGCTTGCAGGTTGGCACACGTCCTTGGGTTGGCGCACGTCCTTGGGTTGGCTTGCAGGTTGGCGCACGTCCACAACAAAAACAGAAACACCCACCTCTACCCATAACATTTTTTCAGCTAAGGAAGATTAGCCAAAAGACAAAGCACTTGCCTCTTCAGGCACAAGTGGTTCAATCATAGGAGCTTCCTCTTGTCTTGCAGCAAGTCGGACAGGTGATGTAGAAAGCCTCTTCTCCCATTCGTTGGTCCCTGAGGTATCTGCGGAGGTTTCCAAGAATGTCCGTTTCAACTCACTTATATTAGTTTGGTGTTTCATCAGGTCTTCTTGGTTTTTATCTAGTTCCTGGAAGGGAAAAGGGCAGCGTTTGGTAGACTCATTATCTACATTTTCAAGATATGAAAAATCAAGCTCTAAATTAGTCAGCAAAAGAAGTATTAAAGGAATTAGATTTCACAGCACCAACACAACACTCTGTGAAATTGTGGAGTTTTGAACAATAGTTTGCATAAAACTCATAGGACCACTTCACACATGAAATTTGGACAAACCTGTATTTGCCACCCTGTGTACAGTCAGGGAGCTAC
The DNA here is from genome assembly GCA_029204185.1 of Lerista edwardsae. Taxonomy (NCBI): domain Eukaryota; kingdom Metazoa; phylum Chordata; class Lepidosauria; order Squamata; family Scincidae; genus Lerista; species Lerista edwardsae. The sequence continues at coordinate 11,491,966 of JAJKFI010000031.1, forward strand.
GGCCAGTCCAGTTCCCTAGCAAGTATCCCTGCATAAAATGTTCACTCACAAACATGTTTATTACATCCATACATTAATTTTTCCATTGCACATGGGTATTTTATAGGCACACTTTAAATATCTATGCATAAAGTGGTCCTCATTTGTATGACTATCAGATTCCACACATACTCTACCTAATAGACTTTTAAAAATCTACAGACACCACTGTCTCCCTCCCTCCAAGAATGGTGTAAGAGGAAGTCCTAATCTAAGAAGAAAAATAGCTGTTAAATTTATCAACCGGTGAGAAAACACACCTCATGCATCATAGTGCAGATCCCCAGCTTAACCACTACGTTCAAAACACATGTACAGTACATGCATTGGTATATACCAATACCAACCTCTAACATAAGATTACTATGTTTGACATACACATTTTCACCCTTTATGCGCTTAATCAGACTATTCTGAAAAAAGAGAAAGGGAAAATTAAGGCCCATAGTATTCAAAGGATACAAAATGTTGTTCTAGGCAAAACTGCTAAATGTCATACTGTGAGGAAAAGACCTTTGCAGATAGTTTGGAAAGGCAGACAAATACACACAGACCATTCTTCCACCTACCTGTGCCTTGAGATCACCATCTTCTTCCTGATCTGACTGTTAGCATAGGAAAGATTCAGAAAAAAAATTATCTTACAAAGAAAAATTACTCCTTACAGTAACATTTCAAGTACTTCATTTCCAAGATCTCAGGAATTCTTACAATCACCCTGATTTCTATGGTTAAAAATCTCCCCGAGCAGATTATGAATGGGAAGTTGCTTTATCCTGAGTCAGATCCTTTGTCCATCTACTCTTCTTAGTGCTGCCTGGCAGGGTTTCAGGCAGAAATTTTCTATGCATCACTTAAGAGATGTTTGGGATTCAACCTGGAACCTGCTGCCTGCAAAACAGATGCTTTTTCACTGAACTGCAGCCCCTCCATGGTCCTACTCACAAGGGCAAATGGAAGTACAGGTGGGCCCTCTTTACCTGTGGGTTTGGCATCCACAGATTTGATGCAGCACATCTACCGGATCTGTACTGGAGGACCTCACCTGACCTCCTAAACAATGACCAGAAAGGCACTTCTGATTTTGCAAAAAATGGTCATGTCCAGAAATCCTCGGATGGCCCCCACCCGAGGATTTGATTATCCGTGGGCTTCAGTATCTGTGAGGGTCCAGGAACAGACATCCCCCCTCTGCAGATACAGAGATCAAACTGTATATGTAAAGATACCCAGTCAAATCAAGGGAATGAAAAATAGCGGCTTACACCAGACCTCCTAGCACACACTGCAGCACATGTGGGACACTGAAATAGGATGATCGTGTTTTATATACTGCCAATAAGACAAGTTGAAAATGTGTACAGGACTGTTCAGAATATAGTACAATATGTTTTGAATAGAATTTAGTAAAGGAGTCCTCACTGCTTTATATATGTTTATGCAGGAATACTTACATTTATTTTTTGGCTTTAATAATATTAACATATCATTAAGACAATATATTAATGTGCTTTTTCAACAGAATGATTGAAAGTGCGTGAGTTGCACTATCTGTTCCTGGATCAGGGAGCTGTTTAAAGTGGTACTTGCTACAGAACAAAAACATGTTCTCTAGCTTGACACTGAGTGGCCTGGTCCTCTTTGGACAGGGATCCCACAGCAGACTTCAGTGAATCTGTGTGCTTATACAGGGTGTTCAGAAAGTCACTGTGCACTTTTCATAAATAAATATACATAAGTGCACAGTGACTTTCCGAACACCCTGTAGCTTCAAAAGATGCACTGTAGGTTCCGGAGTTAATCTAGGGAACATGTCTTCCTCCATTCTTTCCATTCTGTACTTTTCTGCCATGTACATTATATGCAGGCATTTTACACTTGTAGCCTAAATTACTTTTTATAATAAAAGTTATGCTATGTTATTTATTTAAAAGATGTATATCCTCCCTCCTCCAGTAATGGGTCAGCGAAGATGGTATTCCAATAGCAGAGTAAATGCATACAGCTTTAATTATAAAAAGAGTACACATATATAACCTGCAACTTTTAGCTTTAAATACGGGGGGCTGATACTAGTCGGCACTTGCCAGTAAATCACACACGGACCCTTCTTGTTGACTTAATGTGTATTTTTATATCTCAATATTATAACCTAATTTGATGCATATCACAAGAACCGACCCACAGTTGCACTAATGTGCACAATGCGCAAATGTCTAGGGTGTACATGTAGGATTATGTTATGTTCTTTGGCAACATCGTGAAAGCATCTATACAAACCTCTGTGGCAGTGGTTTCACCATCAGCTGCTGTATCTGTCCTTTCACTGTCAGTCTGTATACAAGTAACCAGGTTCCAACAGAGAAGCAGGAATAAAGAATAAACCCAGTTTGTCAGTAAACACAAGTCACAGATTAATTTTCCAAGTCTACATCCCTGTGAACCACACATGAATTGTTTTCAAACTACAGACAATTTAAAGAAGCAAAATCATAGACCAGACTCAGAGGAGGGCTCAAGGCATACTGTACAAAGCATTCGGCTATTGTGTTAAAGCTTTATTATTTAAAAAAATACCAGGAAAAAAAAGGATGCAAATTGTAGTTTTAAATTCCTCTTAGGAAAGCCAGGTGGCTTTTATACAAGAGCTAGAACTTGCAAAAGCTGATTCTTCCTACAACAAAGCATAAAAAAACGTACATTTTTATCAAAAAAAAATTATGAATATGTTGGTGGTGTTTCAGTTCAAATTTGGAAAGTGAGAAGATAGAAATTTTGTTGTATATATTATTTAAAAGCTACTTTAACAGTCACCTGACTTTCAGCCCCTCATTTGTACAGATTTAATTTTCTTCACAGTGTCTACATGGCTGTCTGCATTACCAACATTCTGCCTTTGAAAGAATGATAGATGACATAATAGTTCATCTATTATTATTAAGGCAGAGAATCTGATATTAATTCTAAAACTGTAGAGAATATTTTTCAAAAGGCAATACGTTTCATTCCAGTTTACAAGACATGACAAAAATATTTAAAGAAATGACATTTGCCAGGTACACATGATCAAAGTTAAACAAAGCACAGCATTATCCATCCTAATCTATTGATGATTTAGAATGTATCGATGCATTTGTTATTACTGTCTGAAAAAGCAATTATTACAAAGAGAATTTATTTTCAAAACTAATGAAGTATATGCAGGGAGACTGGGATCTCTCAGATTTTAGAAATTGTAAGAATAAAGACAGTTAAGTGTCAATTGCAGCCCAATCCTATGCATGTCATATCAGAAGTAAGTTTCATTGAATTCAATAGGACCTACTTCCAGCTATGCATGTATAGGAGATCAGATCTCAACAATGAAGATTCTGTATCTAGTCATAGACAACACATCTTTGTAACATTAATAGAATATCTTCTGATGGTGCCATGTGGTTTCTGCCTATCAATAAGTTCAGCTAATACTGCCTGGGCTTAAATGGTCATGCAATAGTACAGTGTCAGACTGTAACATACTTTGGAAAAGTAGTAACCTTCGACAGTCAAGTATTACAGTAGATTGGTAGGCTGATGCAGCTTTTTAAAATTTAGCACAGCAACTCCTGGCAAGTGGTCTGTATGAGGATGTCACAGCCAGAATCTGAGAGTTTCTGTACCACCCCGAATACACCTAAACATGGATTTCTGTTGTCACGTAAAAGGGTGTGTGTGTCTAACAACAATTGTTATTGGACAACAGTGCACCTAGGGGGTGTTCCCTGGGGCGTGCATGCAGCAGATGGGATCCATTAAGAGTGCAGGTGGCTGCCATTTTCGAATGCTTATCTAATAAACAAAAAATCCCAAGCTTAACCCCCCTCCCACAAAAATCTCTGCATATCAGGTAGAAAGGGTTGTATTTGCTGATATGACTGTTTAACTTAAAAGGAAGTTTTTTTTTTTTTAATGCAGAGAGATTTTAAAAAGCGTTTAACATACCCACATGCAGAAATCTACTACCTCATTCTGCTGCCTATGTTAGAACAGATGTGAAATCTGGGTGGAATTTCAAATTTTCCACATATTCGTTATGCAGTTTGCCAAATATGGATAGGCTATCTCAAACATAAGGCCTGGATGCGGCTCCTGGAAGCTCTTTATCTGGCCCTCAGGCTCTACCAGCACTACCATCAGCTACTCTTAGCTGCTGAGCTGTGCTGAGGTGTCACTGCTGAAAGGGCAGCCCGCATGATTGGAATCTCCCATATCTTGAAGATATAATAAAGATTTGTGTATTTTCTCTTCTGTCAGACAATGAGTACCTAAGTGAGAAAAAAAAGGGCTTATCTCTGGTCATGACCTGCTTAACGACATCATTTCCTGGTTTATGACATCACTTCCGGCCCTCAGCAGGCATCATGAATATCATTTGGCCCGCTGCATGAAGTGAGTTTGATACCCCTGCAACGTCTGATACTGTTAAGCTTTTAAATTTCTCTTCCGTCTTTGTTATTTTAAGTGCTGCTTTTAATGGGATCTTTTGTATTTTGGAATGGTTACTAAATTAGAAATCACAGTATTGTATTAATTTGTTTTATATCTTGCTTCCCAAGGCCTGGGTACAAATATCTGAAATCATCCAATCAATCTAGAATGAAAGATGTATGGATAAATGGGTTCACTGGGTTACATTTTTAAATTCATGTGAGAAGTGACTTGTTCTGGACTGGGATTCATGCATTTTAATTTTAATCCACCCTTCCAAAAGCAGCTCACAACATGTACACTTTATTTTTGGCAGGCAGCAGCTATACTTCATACTTAGTAATTCATATTAGAGTACAAATGTTCTCATGAAAGGTAGCCTAGAGTTTTTCTGACATTTGCCTAGCATCATTTCGCTACCCATCACTTTCTTTCATACAATAACAACAAATCTGCAAAGGCTATACTTTTCAAATGCAGTTCAGTCTACCAGTGACCCCAGCAAGGCTCTTCTTATCTCCTGTTCTCATGACTGCAAAATTGGCCTGGGAGGTTTGCTGCACCCGCAGAAGGAGAAGCTGTTTATCCCTTAATTCTAGGGTGCTGCAAAGCGTGAGAACCTCCTTGCTTCTAATCACAAGAAAAGGCTATGGCAGCACTGGGTAGGAAAAGGGGGCTTCACCTCTCTTCCTGAATAGTCCAGAAGACCTATTCAGACTTTGGTTACACCATCAGTTCTATGATTAAGCTGTGCATCCTAGAGTTTGGGTTCTTTAGGAAGACAAAGTTCAGTAGCTACCTTGTGAATAAATACATTTGCACTGAATTATATTTATTAGCAGTTTAGATTTGCTTTTGTCTGTATTTATATATTTTATACTAAAATTCATTAAAAGTAACTAAAATTGTTATGAAGTCAGCAATTCTGGTTTACAGTAAATTCATTTCTTGATTTTAGGCAGGTTTTTTCTATTTAATATAAAACAAATTTAAACTGACAATTACTGTATGTTTGACATTTGTAACTGTGGTCAACCATACATTTATTCTTTTGACTCTTAAAGAAACCCTGCGTTGTATAGGCTTGCTTCTATCATGACGGGATTAGCTTTTTTTAAACCATGACTGAACTAACCATTACACTAAATGCGCTGTAGTACAGTTCTAGACAAACTGGGAACACGATCAGGGGATGACTAGGTCTCCCATGTAGCCTGCAAGCCTTTTCTCCCAGGGAAGCAGACATGAGTTTTGCCTTTCAACAGCCTCTATCCTTATATTAGGAACAGCTCACATGTCTTGTTCCCTTTATTAGTGCAGCATTTCTCAAACTGTGGGAGAGGACCTACTTGGTGGGTGGTGACTTGATTTCTGGTGGGTCCCACAGAGCCTTCAATAAAAGCATGAGTGATGGAAAGATCAGATAATTAATTGCCTCAAGCTATTCAAAAACCAGATAGCTGCTAACTGCCCTGCAAAGAGCTGAGCTCCTGCAGTTTGCAAGATAGCTGCTAATTGCCCTGCAAACAGATGAACAGATCTGCAAGCTTGTGAAAATATAGGTGGGTCCTGGTGCTAAAAAACACACACCAGAAAAAGATGCTCAAACAGATAAATGTTTGAGCATCTTTTTCTGGTATATTTTGTTCCAAGTCCATCAATGACGGGTATGGAGGAAGATGAAGGTCACTTAACTAAGCCCCTCAAGCCTTTAGGCTGATAGCGTGTCATTTCAAAAAGTGGGTCCCGGTGCTAAAAAGTTTGAGAACCATTGTATTAGTGTATAAGATTATTAAATTTCTGCATTACTCTGCACCTGCATTATATCTCTCAATCCGTTCATTCTCTTTACACTGGAAGGTTTTTTTAAAAATCCAAATGTTAATTGGTATAGTGTCAGCTGTCACCAGAACATTATTAAGTATAAAGTCACCCCTTCCCAAAATTCCATAAAATGGCCCAAACTGTATAGCTAAATTATCAGCTATACAGCTTCTATTAATTAATAGAAGACAGCTTCTATCAATTGTCTCATAAAAATCTGTAATGTTTAACTACAAGTCTGTGGATAAATCATGCTCAAGGACTAAAACATTAAGATACTAGCCATTTCAAGGGAGTGCTTTTTCCCAGGAGCAGGAAGTTAAAGGGATGAGTAGTTCATAACTGTCTGTCTTTAATTTCTCAGTGCTGTACCATGATAGAACTAAAAGGTAGAGAGAGAAAATGTAAAATAGCTTTAAATGAAAATAAAAAAATTTCAGCCACATGTCGTCCAGTTGGTCTTAATAGTAACTGCTGTGTTTTGTTTTGCTGATGTAATGCAGACATGCCCAAATTTAAAACGAAGTAAATTTTCATGCAGTATGTCCAAACGAAAAAGCACCCTGGATTAGGCACAGGTCTGAATAATCTACTATAGAAGTACTAGCCCTGGGGTTGATTCATTCATAATGCCAAACCATGACTTGGCATTACATGAACAATCCTTGGACATGTACACTCTTTCCTCCCCTTATGTGCTCCAGTTCCATTAGTTACTTCTATTTTATTGCAAACGGTATAGTAGTTCATTTTACATCTGAACTGGCCAACAATGGATTGCACTTGCCTTCCAAACCAAAATTTGCTAGCCAGCTTCAAACCATTGACTAACTGATTTGGAACATGTGAGGAAGACAGGAAGGGGAGCATACAAGCACAAGGGCCTATCTTGTAGCATCAACCTATGGTTTGGTGTTATGACTGAACCAAGCCATAATCTCAAAAAAATTTCACTGTTAGGCTAAGTCTAATCATTTTCACATAGAAACAGATTACACTCCCAAGTATGTTTGCTTTTGATTTAATTGCTGTCTAAGTTCCCTCTGCCAATTATCATTTGCTTGCATTACTATGCTAGTGTCACAAATATGATGATGCCTAACAGGGCCTATGTGTGGGTTCAGGACTGCAGCTAGATTCACTTGAATATTACATTTTTTCTTGGAGAGCATAACACATTAATACACTGTTGTCACTATTCATTGCAATGGAGAAGTTAATATAAAATGACAAATTCTATTTCAGATTTTAGTGGAAAAAGTGAATGAATCTGTGCATAATAAATCATCTTTCCTCTGGACTGCATTTCCTTTTCTTTTTTAACTAATCTCTGGGATAATTTGTTGCCAGTCCAGAACACTTTCTTGCAGAACACATAGAACTGCTACAGACTTTCACTATAACTATAGGAAGCTCTAATTTTTGCTATTGGAAGTCCAGTGCAGCATTTGATACCTGGCAAGAAATTCAAACAAAAATTCATTGAGAATTCTTCCGTCAGTGGGTCAAACACCAACTGGATTTGCATTAGATTATACTTGCATCCAAATAACACACACTTCAAAGACTGGATAAATTTTGACAGCTAGTGACTAGGGCTGCAATCCTACACACACTTACCTGATAGTAAGTCCTACTGAATGCCGTGGGACTTACTTCTGAGTAAACATGCATAGGATTTTGCTGTAAAGGAATTCTGAACCTCATTTTAATTTGGAACTTTTGCAATGTGTATAGCTGAGTGTTTCTTCTCCTAATTATGTGTTTTCAAGTGACCCTGAAACAAGCACAATCTTTACTTATTGTACTGTTTTTAAAAATGCAGTTAGTTGAAATATCTAAATATGCTACTTTCAAGTTGAACTGTGGCAATCTGTAAGGACCACGCATGTGAGTGTTGTGCCTAACCCTGGGGCTCAAGCTACACTCTCAACACAACAACAATTAAAAAACTTGGAACATATCAGCACAGACAGAAATGAGGCTCTGAAAGTAGGACCACTATTGCAGCATTCTAACACTGTTTAGGACTGAAGCAATGAACACAAAAAAGTGTGTTCTGTGCCGAGGTACACACCTCTTCCTCTGAACTGTCACTCAGGTCAGTGTCAAGTGAAGCACTCAAGGAGGCCGCCTTGGGCTCCAGGTAGCAGAGGCACATAGCCAGAGGAAAGGAGAGAGTGAGAGCATATGGCACTGAGAAAGAGGCAGAGAGCAGAAAGAAAAAGATAAACAGGAAACAAGGCACAAGGGATGGTGAGCGAATGGGAAGGAAATGCTGCACGCTTGTTGGCAGGAAGTTGGTTTCAGAGAGGTTAGGAAACGATAAGTAGCCATCGTCATCTAGGAGAGAGGGGAATGATTCTGGAAGTTGCAAGGAGAAGGCAAACAATGTTCCACCTTGGCCAGCTTTTTGCTTATAGCTAAATGCTATATCCTGGTCAACTGAACAAACTCTTCCTTGTCTAGCAGAGTCCAGGTCAGACTCGCTGTGTTTCTGAACAGTGTTTTTGGATGACTCGCTCTCCTTACATCTCCTACGGAGCACTGTTGATGATGCAGGGGGACCAGGCTGTGAGGATGGTGAGGGATGTAATGAATCAGTGCAAAGCAAAGGTGGCTGATGAAAGAGAAGAAAGAGCAGCAAACAAAGTGCAAGAGCAAAAGGACAAAAAGAAAATTGCAATTAGTTTATTTCCTCTATATATAAAAAGTTAATTACACAAGGTTAAAAAAAACCAAATTTATTCATTGGATTAAGATATACCAGTTCCCATGCTACGTGCCACAATTACTCAAATGAAAAGAAGCAGCTCAAGAAAGCAAATCTGAAAGTCAAGCTGTCTGTTAAAATATACTGTTATACATCTTGTGTTTCAAACTGCTCAGATGTAAATACGTTATGCACACACAGTTTAAATGGTGCAAACTCACTTACTAGATTTGGCTCACACTCTAAAAACTCTCAGACACAAAGGCTCAGTTCCTCCAAACCATGGTTTGAACTGGGAACATGTGACAGACTTGTTTGCTTCCACCTCTGTCCAACATCCACGCATCACCCCACCACAGTCACCTTAGCTTCTAGGCTGGTCTAACTATAGTCTGTATTCCCAATTCTCTAAACCAGGACTACCTTTTCTAACGGGCCCTGGAAATTGTTGTTTGGGGATGGTGATAGAGTTCTGTGTTACTTTGAGCACCTAACTATAATTCCCAGGCTTCTTTGGGTGAAAATCTATGACAGTGCAAGTCATATAAAACTGATATATTCTAATGTACTTATATTATAATATACTTATATTATAAGTAACCCCTGCTAACTGGGCAAGAGGCACTTTTTCAAGTGGTGTTCCTCATATTGAGCAGGGGGAGAGTAATTGTCCCTCTCACCCCTACGCAGTGTCTTTTCTAGTGGCTGTTGCTGGTGGTGTTCTGCATTTTTTAGATTGTGAGCCCTTTGGGACAGGGAACCATTTAACTTTATAATTATTTCTTGCCTGTAAACCGCTTTGTGAACCTTGTGTTGAAGAGCAGTATATAAATATTATTGATTGATAGATAGATAATGTAGAAAAAGCCTATGAGGAGAATTTCTCCAAAAGTGCCATATTTTCCTAAAGCAGTACAACTGCTGTGAGGAAATGGTATTATTAAGATTTTTCACAAAAGAAAAGGTACTAAAATGTTACCCTGCAGGAAATAATATGTAGCCAAAAATACATAATTTGATAAGGGACTCCTGAATAATTTAAATATCCTTAACTGTTCAGCAACATCAACTCCTGACTTCCTTGTCCAGTTAAGTCAGTTGAAATTAGTTTGGGTAATATTGTTATCCAAATAATCTCTGAAGAATTTCACACAAGAACATGCCAGAAGGTGGCTTACACGGATGTTAGGACCCTTTTTTTAAAAACAGACCTGGCCACAGTTATTAATCTCCTGGCAACATATTAAACTATGTGTCTTGTTACCACTGCAGCGCGCATTGCCTGGGGCCTCTTCAGGATACTGCTTGGAAACTACAAAACAGTTCAGAATTTAGATGTGTTAATCAGAAAATCCAAAAATTAGTACAGGGTGTCCACAAAGTCTCTTACAATGTCAAGAAATCACGAAAAATGCAAATGATGAGATATGTTAGTGGTATCACGCCCCTAGATTTCTTTCTGTGGGGCTACGTTAAAGACATCGTGTACAGAAACTGAAGCAAAAGATCACTGATGCCATTGCCACCATTGATGAGACTATGCTACAGCGAACCTGGCAGGAAATCGATTATCACCTTGATGTGCTGTGTGCAACCAATGGTGCACATATAGAGGTTTATTAATTGATGCAAAATAAACTTCAATATATACTCCTAATACTGTATACTTTCCATACATGTATCTCTTCATTTGTTTTTGGAATACAAGTTTGAAATTGTAAAGAGACTTTGTGGACACCCTGTATATTTTGCCAGGACTGAAATATCTGTCTGCCTGTCTTTGGACACATGCAAGGTGATATTATTAACTTGTACACAGTGTAGGTCCAAGGTGTTAGAAGGAACTACTCCCAGATGAACTCCACCCCTGAAGTGAGTTGGATTGCAAGAAACAGGGCCTCAATTGTGAAGCTCCTGCCTTTATCTGTTTACACAGTGCCAAATTGAGGAACCAGGTAGATAGATTTTCTTTATTTGAAACCGCTTTTATACAGTGGCTTGTCTTAAAATTCGAACCCATGTCTGAGGACCTCTCAGACATGACTGGAAGCATGTGCAGCCTCTCTGGGTTTCAGAACACATCCCAGAGGTGTCAGAAGGGCACCTCTGGTTTTCACAATAAACAGAAGTGCCCTTCTGACACCTCCAGGGGGCTTTCTGAAGCCTGGAATGGCTACTCAATGCCTCTTTGGGCCTCAGAACACCTCTGGATGTGACCAGAAGGTGCTTCCAGTCTTGTACTCATGGCCCCGACCCACGAGTTCCATTATCAATGGGTTTCAGTATCCACTGCGTGCATACACGTCTGTATTTAGGAATGGCTCCCCCACGGATACCGAGATTAGATCTGTAGTTGTAATTGGATCAATTATTAAAGCTTTTTCAAAGCTTTGTTTATGCTGCATCAATTATGCTATAATTTAGGTAGTCATTCTGTGCATCAGATGCTCAATCCATGTGCCTAAAACAGACTGCGCACACATGATACTCCTGTGTTTTATCCTACACATAAATGTTATTAAAGTAGCCAGTAGGTATCTTTAAGAGTGATGGATTATTGAAATGAGGCAACTAATTTATCTTCACAAAATGGAGACAAAATTGAACTCAACTATTTGACATCACTTTAGAATCAGTTATTGCATTTCCAGATTTTACTCTTATTCTTGGTTTCCCTTCAACTATGTTAAAAGTTACTGTGCCTAATAATTAGGGCACAATTACTTTGCAAAGGGAAGACTCATTAACCTGGAGAAATAAAGACCTTGGCCTGGTATATTCACCCAGTGCAAGTACTAAGCTAGGAAGGATTGTCTACACTGAATGAAATTATTTTTGCAAACTGTGTTATTTTCAGAGAAGCAGAAATACAAAACTGATATGGCATGTTCCAGCTTCTGGTGAAAGAGTGTCAGCCTAGGAATTGCTTTCCTCACCCAAGTCAAGCTCCATATCTGAACCAGTGACTTCCCCAGTCCCTGACCATAGCATAATAAAATCGTAACATGATGGCTATTCCCTAACCAATTTGCAACATAATTTAAAAACCACTCAGCTACCCGACACCATTCATTAAATGCCTGTGTCTTGTCTCACCCGTGGAACATATGCAGGAGAAGGTTTGAATGGGCTGTTCTCCATGTTTTGAATATCCTCTCATTAAGCTTTGACATAACTAGACATTAAATAACTGGAAATCTAATAAAAAGTATTGTAAAAAGTGTGAGTTAGTATGAGGAAATGTGTCATATTAGCTGGTTTGGGGGCTACTACTATATATGCAGGTTACTATTGTTGCGAGGCGATATAGACTATAATTCAGAGTTAGCTTATTTAGGGCACCCAAAGGCAAGTGCTATGATATCCAATTTGATACACCATTTTCAATATATTACTTTATAATATAATCCCATGGTTTTCAAAGTGTTTTTAGCATACAGATGGCCCTCATTATTCATGGGGGTCCATTCCCTCAGGGGCTTCCTAGGGCCTCAGAATGCCTTTAGTGTGGACTGCGAGGCAGACTGGGCTGTGAGGAGGGTGGAGATGGCAGCAGACTCTACTGCTGTATCCTACGCTCCCTCCAAGCTGGGAAACCTGACATGGTCTCCTTGCATCTGTGCCTGCCCAAAGGTGGGCTGCCTTGGGTACTATGCCTTGTAAAGGAGAGCCTGTACTGTGTAAGGGAACCTGCCCTGGGCCATTTCAGTGCTGCTGCAGGCTCGGGTGCTGGGGAAGCTTAGGATTGGGCAGTATCAGGATCAGACAGGAGAAAGTTTCTAATAACGTGACATTTCTTACAGTGTTTGCAACTTCAAATGTTAGTCTTTACTTTTAGCACCATTATTGAATTAAAAGGTGCAGAGTTGAATGCTGCCAGTTCTGTTTATTTCTACAATCTTACTTCAGTTGCCTAGAGGTGTTACAGACAGATAAATCTTTGAGTTATGTTCTCTGCCCCTTTAAATTAGGATGACTTGGTTGGGTTTGGTATTTTTATGCACTTTGTATTGGAGCGGTAACATCTCTGTTGATTGTCAATCCAACTCAGCTGTGAATGGGTGTGGGATTTTTCCATTGTAAGGAAAGGAAAAAAACAACCCTATAAGTTAGTAGGGAGAGAGCCTTGTAAAGGACTGGAACTACGCATAAGAGGTGTAGAAGAAATAAGTAGTGAAGCTGGAGCAAAGGAGGTTCTGTTGCTGGTCAATAGAAAGACTACAACTCTGCGATCCAGCATCTGGAAGAGTGGGACAACTCGTCAGCAACACCATAAGTAGAAGTGATTTGGGATTATCAAGAGGAATAGAGAGAGAGGTGGTGTTTCCTTTTGTATTTTATTTTAAAATGTTGGATTTGCCATTTGTGCCTAAAGTGTTGAAATTGTTTAATAAATTTTTTAACTTTGATCTGATTCCTACTGGCATCAATCCTTTGCTCAATAAATGAACTCAGGAGTAAAGAAGAGATAAGCTTCTAGTCTGGCAGCCAGGGCTTAAAGAGCCGGCTGACCGAGAAAAGAAGAGGCTACCCCAGGCACCCCGTTAAGGGAGAGAGGTGCAGTGAAGAGGGGTTGAACGGAACAAGAGGTACCAATTTTTTTAAAAAAACAACCTTTCAATTGAATAGATATAAAGAGAACTGAGAATCTGTAGATTATGTGATTGCCTTACATTCAACCATTGCCTGCAAAGCCAACCAACATATGAGCAAAGGGGAAAGCAGCAGCACTGTATTTGTAATACCCACAGTGGCAGTATGGGCCTGCACTGCTATATCAGTTATAGTCAGATCACCTGTAGTAATGTGGTGCAACTCTTTACAAGGCATAGAACTTAATGGGCATAGAACTTAAAGAGTAGGAGTGATCAATGGGCAGGCAGCACTAGGCACAATGCCTCTATGTGGCATTCTGAAAGCATTTTGACTACCACAGAAACAATAGACTGGCTAACACCTGCGTGCCTTGGATGGACATCCCTTTGTTGTGCAATGGTTTCTGAACCTCATCTACATGCCACCTTGCTTGATTTACTTTAGAGTAGGAATAGTTTTGACATAATTCAACATTTATTGTGGTAGGAAGATGGAATGGGATGAATGCCAGTAGCTATATTATGCACTATGGTTCAGGCAGGGGTATCAAACACAAGGCCTTGGACTAGATACACCTGCGGAAGATCTTTACCTGCCCCCCATGATAATTAGGCTCTTCCAGCACCTCTATCAGCTTCTGACTACAAAGGGATGAATTGGCAGAAGCAGAACTGCTAACACGTTGGTGCTTGGAGACCCAATCATTATGTGGGCCACACTTTCAGCAGCACCGCTTCTGCTGAGATGTCACTGATGAAAGGGTGGCCTGCATTATAATTGGGCTGTCCCAGCACTGCTCTTTCAGCAGCAGCACCTCTGCTGAGACACTGGGAGAGATAGAAGGAGGCCTTAGAATGTGAGGAACGGTATGGAGGTAGAATAAAAGGAGTTAGAAAGGGAGAAGTTGCTGAGGCACTAGGAGAGCAATTATTACACAGGTTGCCCTTTCAGAGTGTTGATTCTGCTGAGATGTCACTTAGGAGAGAACCTCTCAGCTGCTGAGCTGCAAAGTGATGCCTCGGCAAAAGCAGCCCATGTGATAATTAGGTTCCCCCATAATATGATTAAGATTTGCATATTTTTCTTTTGTCATTTTCAGGTAATGGGTTCCTAAGTGAGAAAACAGTGGTCATCATTTGCTGATCGCAGTTCCTACTTCCAGCCCTCAACAGGTGCCATGAATGTTATTTCTATGAAATGAGTTTGACACCCTTGTTATAGAGATACATCAGTAAAACTGATTCAAAGATTAGTCAGAAAAAATGAACTGAATAGCCTTTCAAATCAGAAGATGAAGAACAGGCACATAAAGTATTAGAGCAAACTTCACAAAAGTAATAAAATAAGGAAACAGTAAACAAACAAAATTATCCATTAAAAAAATATAACAGTTCTTGTTCTTTTTTTCAAAAAAGAATTTTCTCTGCCTTTAACTGCAAAATTATTTACATTTTTACATAATTTGTCCTACTGTTTAAAAATGAACTATTTTTTCTATAAAATCAAATATGTTAACTCTGCAAGTCCTTGAATTAAAATTCACATAAGAGAAATAAGACTATACTGAATCATAATATCATTGTACACTTAATTTATATTATGGCTGTTCTCCTGTTTCTATCATAATTACTGCAATACTGTGTAATGAGGCATGTTAAACAGAAACCTAAAAACTGTACCTTTGTATCATGGCGTACAGCTGATGCTGGAGTTACTTGCTCTGCTTTCATTTTCTTATTCTGTTCCTCATCCTTCTCTTCTTCTGCCTTTTTTTCTGGAGTCACAGTGGTTATCAAGTTGGTTTGAGAGATGCCTTTTGTCGTGGCATACTGGCCAGTACCAACCTCTGCAGCAGACATAGAATCCTTCATGTACATTTCATGGTTTTCATTCACTGATGCTAAAAGCAAATATAATTTGAAGAGGTAAAGTCTGAAATAAAAATTGTTCTGCAAAGCTAAATTATGATGTGAATTAAAGCAACTTGCCAAAAAGAGATAAAAATGTCATGTTTCAAAAACATGCAGAAACATGTATTAATGCTAAATATATTTGCTAAGGGATTAAATTAATACAAGTGTGCATACATACACACATCATGTTGAGGATTTATACATATTCACAGACATGCAGATGCTCTATAACACATATTTACGTTTAAATATGCTAGCAGTTAAGAGATAAGAGCTTAGCATCAAAATCCACAGACATGATCTGAATACACAGCAATATTCTTCTGTAAAAGAATGTAAGAAATAAAGAAGCGGCAAGTAGGGCAGGAAAGGAAATGTTTAACTGTTTCATTATAATACAACCAATGCAGTCAAAAACAAAATAAAGATGAAAAACTAAGGATACTATGAACCTAAAAACCAATACAGGTTTAAAGAAGATTCACTAATTCATTCACACTGACTCTTGTGAATCACAAGATTCACTAATTCAAAGAAAAAATAAATGTTTAGGAAGCTGAATATGTAAAGATTTATTGCACCAGTGAATGTATCATTTCATTATATAACTGTAAAACAAGCCAAAGATACTTACACGTGGAAGTGATTACATGTAATCAAATAACATGAAAATATTCAAAAAGTCATCTTTGGCTGTCTACAAAAAAACACTCTGTGTAGAACACTTCTCATATAGAACATTTCTTTCTATGGAACTACTTAGCTGCTTACACCTTAATCATAAGTTACAGATGTATGAACTGTCCTGGAGACAATCCATGGACTCTAATGAAAACACCACCAATTTCTAATCAATATCCATTCGAAGTGTGACATTTTCTTCAAAGACTGAAAGGACATCCCGAATCATTCTCTCCTGAGCTGATGTAGATTCATCCACTCATTGTAGCTTTGAAGGTGCTCAAATTTATGGTGAAATGGGCATTCAACATCTCCTGAAAGAAGAAACTTACAATGGTTCTGTAACAGCCCGATCCTAACCTGCGCTGGAATAGGGAGGCCAGCCGGCCTGCCCTGTATCCAGTGTGGGTTTGGGGCTGGCTGCAACACAGCCTCCCCAATAGGGCTACTCAGATCTGTGCCAGAAAAATTGCTAGTGCAGATCTGAGCAGCCAGTGTAAAGCATAAATGTGCCTTCTTTGGGCAGTGGGGAGGCTGAATTTGGCCTCCACAGGCCAGCACGCATCTTCGTGCTGGCCCAGCCAACTCCCAAGTTTGCAACACTGAAAGGATTTTTGCTGGCCTACAGGAACGATTATGCTCTGTTGCCTTTTTAACATATACTATACAACTGAAACTTTCTTTTTTTCTTTCCAACAAATAAATGAATGAATGAATGAATGAATGAATGAATGAATGAATGAATGAATGAATGAACGAACCTTCTTTGGATTGTAAGCAGATGCATGCCAAACAAGCTACTTCTGGCTATACCATCCTATAGGCTATAATTTACTTTTAGTGAAAGCACATGCACACCAGCTGAGAATTGAGCAACAACTTTAAGAATTGCAATAGTTACAATTATACTTGTCAATTTTCCAAGTTTTATGTTGCCTAAATATAATGGCTGGAATCATGAGTCTATTCATGTGTGCAAAAGGATGGTGTAGTGACTAGACTGAGGGTTTGCTTGAACCTAGGAAATCAAGGTTCATATCTTGCAGGATGTTCTTGGGCAAGTCTCAGCCTAACTACCTTGTAGGGTTGTTGGACAAACCTTCATTCTGAGCTCCTTGGTGGAAATACAGGATAAAAATGAAATAAATACATAAAAGCCAGATGTTGGTAATTTTACACCTTTGTAGTTGTAGTTTCGTACTCAGTTGAACAAACTTGTTTATGTGTGTAAGGGTGTGCTTGATAAAAGTTGAAATGTAAGTCTTCTCAACAATGACTATTAAATGACTAACAAAATATTGCTAAATGCCCATTTATACAGTATATGCGTTCTTCTTAGTGCATGTTAATACATTTATTGACCTGTAGCTCCTAATTAATGCCTAAAAAAGGCTTTTATCAATCTTAATTTCTCTGGATTAATGTATATTATCTGTGATTCATAGATGCGTGCACATCAAATTCACATGTACAGCAACATTTATTAGCCCATCTTTCTTTCCAGCAGCTCATCTCACTAAATCCCCAAATCACTGCCTTTAAAAGTGTTACTGTCTGCAGTTAAAAAGGCTGCCCAATAAGGGATAGGGTAACCTTGTTCATACATATAAGAGAACACCCCACTTGACTGAGACTATTCTGCTTTGCTTTTTAGTTACTGTACTAAGAGGGTAACTGTCACATTGACCATCAGGTAATTGTAAATCTACTTCTAACGTGTGGCTGAAAGCAATTCACTAGAAAAACAACAAGAGTCTAACAGTGGATAAACAGACCACGGCATAGTATTTATTCAATATTAATTCTTCAGATTGACTAATCATCTGGCTAAATGTATTACAAAAATGCAGCGTAACAGTTATTCCACAGCTCTTATACCAAAACTTTTTGAAAAGAGCGACTTGCTTATTACAAATTAATCAAAAGAAAAATAACATTGAGAACCATTTGTACTTTGAGATGCATGCACAGCAGTAAGGTAACGAGTTGCTTGGTAACTTGCAGAAAGCATATTAGTACTCAAAGGATCAGCATTAATGAGTGATAAACACCATGTTATCAATTTCAGCAGGGGATCAATAAAGATTGTGGCTAATTTATTTGATCACAGATTCTTTCATTGACCCTCAGCAACCTTCAGTATCTGTTTTTTTTTAATATTAATGAAATATTCCCAGTTACATTCACTTTAAAAGAATAAAGTATATACCAATTATCTGCATGTAATTAAAACAGTATTGTACTGAAAACTTGTTATGTTAATTTACATTTCTGAACATGCCTGGTCAATTTTAAAGGGCTTTGTTCCTGATTTCTGTAAGAAACAGGAAAAGCATGAAAGAAGGCAAGAAAGTTTACTTAAAAACCACCTCATATTTATCCTATATTTAAATAAAAATGTATATTAACAGCTATCTGCATATATGCGAGGCCAGGTATAGAAGTACGTACTGAACTGAATATCAGAAACAAAGGTTGCTGTCATTCCAGCAGGGGGCCCACATTATCTGCGGGCCTGACATCTATGGATTCCAAAATCTGTGGATGCTGGGATGGCCCCGCTCCAAGCCCGACATGAAATCCGTTTGGATCCAGAGGTATTCTGGACATCCAAGGCCATGTGTGACAATGAAAGCTTTTTCTTATTAACAGCAGCATGTTGTTGTTTTCCTATGAACAACTGTATTAAGATCAAAACTACAGCAGAGGCACAGTACTAAGCTTCCCACCACAGTTTTGCACTTCCTCGCTTGCTTCTTATAAATAAAGATAACCTCTTTATTGTATCATGTGGCTCAATAAGGTGCGGGTTAGGTTTGACTCTCAGCATTGACTTTACTATTCCATGCTACCTACTTCATGTCATCATGAAGGTTACTGACACCAATATGCATCCAAGTGAAGTTGAGTTCTGATGCCAGTTGTACAGGATAAGGATGAATAGTTGACTTTTCCTTTTAGTTACTAATATGAATGCATGCTAGTCTACATTTAGGGATCTAAACAGGAAGTGGGTGGGGAGAGATTGAACTCTTGTTGTTTTTCTTTCCACAGCTTGCATGTACTGCCATATGTACAAGCCCAGGAAAAGCAGACTGATAATATTTATTAAATGGGCACCTTGTTGTAATAAATGAAAAAGCATGCATATACTTACAAGTGTTATCCAACAGAAGCTCAAGGGACATGAGATTACAAGATGCTTAAATCTGTTCTCCAATTAAGGTCCTTTTTAAAAATTAAAAAGAGAAACAATTCCAAATAAAGATAATCAAGGAGTATCTTACCCCCATCTAAGCTACGAGACATAGTGTAGCGTTTGCTTGATGAACGTTCAAAATAAGGTGCTGGGCGGTCTATCAGTGCACTGGCTCTCCTAGTTTGGGCTTGCGTCCTTCCACTATAGCGAAACTTGGAACCCAACGTAAGGAATTTCTTCGGAGGGGCCTCAGGTAGTAAGAGCCTACAGCACATCATGCAGAATAAGCAGAATATAAGCTGATTTTGAATGCAAAAAATTCTGTGCATTTAATTTACATTTATATTTTGGAAGGCTTGAGTTGAAGCAATATGAAAGTGGCACTCAGTACAGGTTTGCCCCCGTATCCACTTTCAGTATCCATGGTTTCAGTTATCCATGGATAACATAGATCAGTGATATTCAAACTTTTTAGACTGGGACCCACTTTTTAGAATGGCACTCATGTCAGGACCGGAAGTGATGTCATTAACCTGGAAGTGATGTTGTGACAGGAAGTGGCATCATCAAGCAGGAAGTGCTGTCATTGTAACATAATAAAATGGCACTCCTGAAAAGCAAATTGGCATTCTTGGACTGCAGCAATTGTACAACCAGGAAATATCCCTGACAGAAAGCAAAATGTGGACAAAATATGATGTAAAAACACTGAAATAAAAACAAAATTAAAAAAACGCTCACTTGACAATTCAAATTGTTAACACAAAAGGAATGTAAAAATAGTAAGGTCTGCAGTTTCCAATATGGCTGCTTCCAGCTTTCCACGACCCACCTGACATCAGCTCGTGACCCAGCAAGTGGGTCCTAACCCACAGTTTGAATAACACTGCCATAGATACTGAGACACCTATTAGAGACAGGAGAACATTAAACAAATCTTTTTTTTTAATCGTGTTGCAGCAAAACCACTGATGTTCCCCTATCTTTAAAAAAGCATCCCCAGTATCCACGGTGGGGAACAGAACCCCAGGGGATACCAGGGCATGCCTGTATTACAGGAAAACTATATTTGGTTAAATAGTATGTTGAAGCAGCTGTGTATTTCTAAGAGCGCAATCCTAAACTGGGGCTAGGCCGGCATAAGCTAAACCAGCAAAGTTTGACCAGCAGAAGGGCCACCATAAAGCGTTTTTGGACTACTCTTGGAGTCAGGGAGGATGGTGCACATCTGTGTGCTGACCTCTCTGACTTCGAGAGTGGTCCAAACATACTTTACAGTGTCCCTTGTGCTGGCCAAACTTTGCTGGCTTTGTTTATGCCGGCCTAACTCAGTTTAGGATTGCGCCCTGAGTCTGTGGAACAATAATGTCAGTTATTATTTCAAAGAAAGACATCTGTTATCATCTGGTTCTTCATGTAGTTAAAGAGAAAATAACAAGTTGTTTTTTTTTTCTTAGCAGCTGAGTGTGACACTGACTTTGTCTGATTATAAGCAAGATTCATACTGGTGCAGCTGCATAGACTCTGGATTCTCTCTAAGCTATACCATCACAAATATGAATTTGCCATAGAATCCCATCTACAATGTAGAGTTGGGCTCCCTAATCCAACACATTGAAAAAAAATCATTAGAGTCTAACAACCATGGTGTAATAGCTGCTCCTCCATATTAGTGTCATACTTAGAGGGAATTCTGTCTCCCCATCTCCCAAATGCATAATCCTGGCTTCTGGGAACAGTAGATTCTTTTTTACTCCATCTTATTCAGCCACAATTACTTGACAAAGTTTACAATGCCGGGAGCCCCATAGACTTTCATAGTGTGGAAGATATGCACAATTGCACGAAGTACATTTTCCTTTGGCCCAACCCAGAGTAACACTTCTGTGAACAGAAACATACTCCATGAACAGAAGGAGCATTCTGCTCATGCAGTGACCTTTTGTGTGAGTGGAATGCTCTTCTTCTAAGCAGGAGTTTGCATTCAAAGAGGCGTTAACTCTAGATGTGAACCCTACTGTTTTTGTTGCATTTATTGTCTTGCCAATTAACTATATCATACAACAAATTTTCTAAACCCAATGAAGTCTGCATGAATTCATTTTTAATCTCTGTTAGATATTTATTCATTTTTGTGTGTCATATATTAACATAAACCTTTAAAAAAAAGTATGTACCTGAAAAATGTATGATGTTCGACACATACTTTCCACAGACGCTTTGCAGCACGATGATTTGGTAATTTAAACCCAATCGTGCTTTCAAACTGCTCAAACTAAGAGAGAAAAGAATATTTCATTTACTTCCACTTTAGATGTATTGAGTAGATTACGACACAGATTTCAGGTAATACATATTTCACATCTGAATAAACATATTACATATGAAACAGACTGGGAGACCACTCTTTGGGTTGCCAAGCTAAGCAAATACCACTCAAGGCATTAGAGATTTATGGTTGTCCATGAAACCTTAAGTTGGTCTCTAGTAAGAGACCAACCTCTGTGTTGAATTCAAGAATATTCCTGGAAGAATAAGCAAAGCAACAAAGCATCACGGCATAAAGAATACACAAAAGTACGAACAACAAATGTACTCTGGGATTTCCTAATGGCTTTAGAGTTTTAACGCAACCACTTAATATTACTTTTCAGGCATAACATTCAAAGGTCATGCTATTATGTTCCAGAGATACACAATATGTGTAAAACTATATTTCATTTGTTAAAATTGAAAACACGAATACCATACAACATTTTGAAAAGTAAAAACTCAAGGAAGCACTATGTTCACACAATAAAATGATTTTAGTAATATTTCAATTATTGTATATACTTTTATACAATTTTGTAAGCCACTTTGGGTGCCCATCTGGGAGAAAAGCAGGCAAAAATTGAATGAACGAAATTCATTGGAAAATTCTAGGTTCATCTACACTACAGATTATATCAGATCTCACAAGAAAATCCATGTTAAAATATTTGATATCCTTTATTTCAAGACAAGATGTTTTGCTACATGAATTTTAAGACCTTCGTTTCTGAGAAGCCTGAGGCTATTCACCTACAGTGCATTTCACATTAAACCATTTTAATGGGGAACCATCTATGTAACTGTATATGTGGTTTTCATTTTAGCACTGTTGCATGCTAAACAGCATGGAAAGATGGTTGCATCTTTCCATTATGCATGATATGCACACTATTATCCTGAATATCCTTATTATTTCAGAAAATAGACCTGCATTTTAACTTGCCAGGTTAACTGTACTATCACCCCGCAAGGAGCATCCTGTAACTCATAATGAAAGACATGAGTGCCTGGCGCCACCTGTTGAAAAGATGAAGCACTGTGAGAACAGCCCTTTTTTCTCCACCCAGTCCATGAAATTCTCTATTTCTTGATGTGTCAATGGAGAGTATAGCAAGTAAGATGCATTTTGAAGATGTAATGCATTCATAATTAGTGGCATGAACATAGTACATCCAAACTTTCCTTTGCCAGCCTCCAATAGAATGAGAATGGATAACGGCTATTAGTATAGATGAACTTTATGTAGGAAGCTGGCCCAAACATCTACTTCAAGTTGTATACCTGTATAGGGTCATTATATATATTTAGTAGGTTAGTTGTTATGTGAGCTGCCCTGGAAACATCTACTGAAAGGCATACAAACATTCATTACTTACATAAATAGGTTTTTTCAGTGTTATAGTGACCATCTAAGTGGTGAAATGACTCCTTAAGACAGGTGAACTAAATTGAAATAGGTGAAGTCAAGGTGGCCCTTGTATGACAGTTACTGAAAAAGCTTGGATCCCACTACCCAAAGTAACAATTAACCACTGCTGAATTTGCCATTATTGGGGAAAATGACTGAGAGCCCATTCGTAAAGGGCTCTAGTGCCGGCACTAGGCGTTGTAATGTGACATGAAGCACATTTATGGCACTGTGTTCGTAGGGACCACCAGCATCAGCCAGCATTGGGCCCTAGCGCCTGAAGAGGACCCTGTGCTGCAGCTGAGAGTGACACTTATTGGGGTATTGGGAGGGTGTATTGGGAGGGTGTATTGGGAGCATCCTGTACGGTGAGAGAATCAGACCTAGGCTGGGCGGAGGGGCTGGGGGAGGCCTCTTTTGCAGATCCTATACCCTCTTTTGGCTGGGCAGTCTGACATGGGATCCATCAAGTCTTCATCAGCAAAATAGCCAATGCAGGCTCAAGACCCCTTCCCCCAAAGAAGGCAGCGCTGGCAACGCTTGGTTGGTGCAGGACCTCGCCAAGGGCATGCCAGAGGTGTGCCGGGGGTGTAATGGGGTGGCGACGGGCGCAGTACCATATCTTAAATCCCGTCCCCAGCCAGGGTGGCCCTGATTCGGGCTGCTGTTGTCCACGTTCACCTGCGTCTGCAAAACAGCAGGTGCAGATGCGAGCTGCCCCATAGGGCTGGTTGGGGCTTACCCGGGTGCAAAGGGAAAACCTCCCCTTGCCCTGTGCTGTGCTGTTGTTGCCTTCTGCTGGGCTTAGGATATGGCCCTGCTATGTCAGCCTTACTATTTCGGTCTTACTTAGGATTGCACTCTTAATGTTAATATCCCTAACCTAATGTACCTTAGATTATTGTGAAGGTAAATGAGACAGGAATTCTAAAGCCTTTGTACATATGGAAATAGGATTGATACTAGGGCTTCAGTGCAAAGTGCAGTGATGCTAGCGCCTAGTGCAAAGAGGAGCACAGCCTGATAAAGAATGTTCAGGCATAAGAAACTATACACGTATACATCTCAAGAGCAGCAACCACCCTAGCCCTTTGTTACATTTCCCCAGCTGCCAGGACCACCATTCTCTGCCCTTCTGGGTCTGTGCATAATCATAGTGTTTTGATGGCTGCTGCATGAGCTCTTTATCAGAAAGGAGACCACTTGAAATATCAGAGACAGGCAGAAAGGGGAGTATGTGGGCAGATATAGCAAGAGGTAAATCACTATTCTTCAAAATTGGTTTTTGCTGCTGGGAAAGAAAAGCTTTTATACTGCCCTCATTTCTAAAGTGAAATGCAAAGCTGTAGACATGCAGAACTGAACAAGCAAGGCCTGCTGTTTTCCATACGAGCCTCCCCACTTATAAAGATCCACTGCAGAGGCCCTTCTCTATAGCATACTGACATCTGAATTGCTGCAAAGTGAGAAAAGGGCCTTCTTGGTGCCAGTGCCAGAACCCTGGCTTCAGAATTCTGTCTCGGGCCAGTCTTTCGTGCTTTCTCTCAGTTGGCCTGCTGCTGCCAGGCAAAGACCTTGCTGCTTAGACATGCCTTCATCTCACAGGGTCTTGAGTCTCCCCAGCAGTTGGTTCGTTTTAAAACTAATTTTACTTGATCGCACGGTGCCTGCAATTCCTTTCTCCTGCAAATGTTTTTATGTGTATTTTATTAGGTCATTCTGGAAACCACCAAGTTTTTTAATGGTAAGAGGGGTGCGCGTGTGTGTGCGCATAACAATGAAAATAACTAGAAGCAGGACAGTTCACTCTGAAGCAAGAAATATGGAAGATATTCAGTTCATAGAAGTCAACTTACCTCTCCAGGTCGAATTTTGATGTAGAAATTGTTTCTCTTATATGAAATTTTGAGAACTTTAGGCCAGGCAAACCTGTTTATTCTGAGTCTGTCACGATATATCAAGAGGCCACTTGCACAAACCCCTAACATAATTTCAACTCCTTCAGAATCCTGTAAGTATATCAATAAAATAAAGTGAGTTTATATATCATTGTTTAATGTTTTTAGAGATGCCATGTTGCATTTTCACAGTCAGCTGCATCACAGAAGACACAGGCTTTCAGTTTCATAATGGCATTAACAATAGGGATTTTGAGGTGTTGTTTTTTTTGTTCAGATTGGTGAACAGGACATGGATCAAATTAGCTTTCCTTCTCTGTTAGAGCACCAGGCAACCCTATGTATGCAAGAAAGTGCTAATCCCTTTTCATCCCTAGGGCACATACTCTTGCTTTCAGTTCTGGAACAATGAAATGGCAAGAGAGAGATAAGAGACTAACAATGCAGTTCTATACATGCTTACTCAGGTCCCACTGTGACTTGAGTGAGTCCCACTGTGTTCAGTGGGGTTAACTCTCAGGCATGTCCTGTACACACTTACCTAAGAGTAAGTTTAAACACAGTAGAACCGTTTTATGCAAACCTTATAGGCTTGTACAGTAAGGCTACACCCTATACCACTTCCCATTGAATGTAATGAGTCTTTTGTCTTAGTAGACAGGTCTGGGATTCCTCTGTAGGGATCCCAGAACAATAGCTGAAGAAGATATTTTATTTGTCCAGGTTCAGGAGAGGGAGGCGTATAAGCAATTTGTCAGGATTGGGAGTTTTTTCCCCCCTAACTAGATGATGAAAAACAATAGTCGGGGCTGGGGAATCTCTATAGTGGGGTAACCAGGTAATCTGCTAATGGCAGAGATCACAGTAGGCCTTACTTTAGTTAAAAATACTTTGGCATTTTAATTTTATAATCTCTATAAAATAACATAATATAAAACTGGAAAACTAACTGGTATGAAATAAAAGTCACTAGAGTAGCATAGTGAAACACTATTTCATTTGCAAAAGGCAACATAATTAGCCCGTATTGTGAATTCAAGTTCTGTCTACAATCTGTACCTTGGCATGGTGAAGATCTACTCCATACATGGACAATTTTTTTGCATTCTCCAAGAAATGCATCTCAGCCTCTGCAGGTGTCATTCCCCTAAAAATAATCAGTGACAATCAATGTCAGTGAAAACATATAAAATGAATATAAAATGCACGTGTGCATTTCCCAGGAAACATTTTTATGTCAAAATTTAAATGAGATAATAAAATATAATAATGAAGTTTTTTTAACCTTTAGACTAATATACAATATTGTATTGTCGAACTGTCATTCATTTTATTTCCCCTCAGTGCAAATTAAGCACACTTTTCTTGAATAAGTGTCAAATTCAAAAGAATTAAATTATGCACATTCTGCTTATCTTACCTGTGGCTTTTGTGAAGTTCTATTACTTTGTCTTCCAGTTCTTTAGTATGATTTGGTGCGAAACGAAAATCGCTGACATAATCACTCCCATATTCATCAGGATCATAATCTCCAAGTTCTGACTGGACAGTGTAGGAGCCCAACAGTGCAAGTGTAACGAAAGAACATGGCAGCCGTCCAGAAACGATGTCATCTCTCAACTGCAAGCAGAGGTAGTACCTGCAACAGATTAAAAAAAAAAAGACATAATTACCTTCATAAATAAACACAGAGAGTAAACAAGTTTCAACATTTTATAACCAGTGTAGATCTTCTTAAAATTTGCCACATGATATTTTGAGTTAGCCAAAGATTTCTTGGTGACTTTGCTTAATCAATTCATTTACAATGAAGCTGCACCTAATTCAGTAAAAAGCAGCACAATTCTATAGCTTTGACACTGACTGAGAGCGCAATCTCAACCTGGAGTTAGGCCGACACAGTTAGGCCAGCAAAGTTTGGAGTCATGTGCCATACTCCCTGACTCCAAGAGTGGTCCAAATGTGCTTTACAGTGGCCCTTGTGCCAGCCAAACTTTGCAGCCTAACTCCAGGTTAGGATTGCGTACTGAGGATGAGGAGGAAAAAGGGAAGAGGGGACAAACACAAAGTCATTCTTTCCTATCATAGAAAAGGATTCTTCTTCCATGGGCTGTTATAACATGATTCCTTGCCAATCCTATCTAAACCCCTATACTGCTGATTCAGCTGCACCACTGGATTGAGTGCTGCATCCTGTGGAAGGGGGGCAATCCCTTGTCAGAGGGTAAGCCTCCATTGCTCAAATAGGTCTATTTGAACCTGGGCCAGCAATCCACCATGAAGGTGGATCATGGTTGGGAGGGCATAGGATTTAGGTGATTGTGCCTGCCCCAGTCTCCACCCCATTCCACTTTGCCCTGGTCCACTCACTTCTGCACTAGTTTATTGGCACTTGAGCTGTCCCTGGTTCTGCTAGAACGTGGTGTAGACACTTGCTGCAGCAGCCCAGATGCACTCTATAGTAATGTATATTGCCTTTTGCGACAGCTGTAAAGCATGGTGTGCTGCCGGACCAGAGGTTCCGGTGGCACAGGGGCCCCACAGGTTTGGGTTGATTGTTCAAGTGTCTTAACTCTTGTCCCTCAATCCAAAAGATAGAAGGGGGTGAGTGGATGTGTGAGATAAAAAACGATCTTGTATGCAAGACTATGTTTGCTATTTGGGGATCATCAGTTACTATTTCTGAACAGAGATAAGTCACTGCGTTTGAATTGTAGTCATGTTTCCTCTTTTATTTGCTTTCTAGTTAATACTAAGTGAAAGGGACAATCAAATAGACATACTGTTTGCTTGTTGTACCAGAAATGAACTACTCTCTCAGTTTACTGTAGTACCTTTAGCAGTTCATAAACATTATTTTGGTGCAGCAATCACTGTTACTGATGGGTAAGCACGTCTCGTCTCAGTTGTTTTTTTTTTTTTAGGGTTTTTTTTTGAGGTATTTAAGAAAAAAGTTCACAAAGAAACATTCCTATTTATCCTCCACTGTTTTCAGTGTAATTGGGGGGAAAGCTGTTAAGAGGGAAATGCTGTTGTCATTTCCCCCTCTTTCCCAAACTTACCTTGAAATAAAAAATGGGAAAACAACAGTGAGGAAGGTTAGAGACAAATTCCCAGCTGCCTGATAGCAACAGAGACTACATGCCTGGAAACCTCCCTTGCTGTTGACAAACCTTCAAAACTATAGTTTTTCATTTGTTTCTGGCTCAGCTGAATCTGAGGTTAACATCACTGTTCCCAAGCCTCCCTGTGGCAATAGATGCCTTAAAATTGAGGCCTCTGTTGAGACACTACTCTTTCCCCCCTCCCCGCCTGTATTGGAAAAGGCAGGAGATACCCCGAGGAGATAGGGAATGGTATCAGCAATGGCCCCTTGTCCCAGATAAGCCAGGGATTATAGGGTTAACCCCCAAGGTCTTTGCAAGCCTTGGCAGCACAGCTATAGGCTGATGAGGCCCCTGGCTATGAAGGGAGGCCAGCACAGGTGCAGATGGGTGTGGCTGATGGTAAAGCCTGCCCACTGATTGGCTGGCCACTGATAAAGTTGGAGGAGCTGTAGGAGAGGGACCTGGATAGGTGCTAGAGGAGGGCACCAGGTAGGTGCTGGATGAAAGGAAGGGTGATTGGCACCTTAATAGGTGCTGGATGGATGGATTGGAACTGACTGATGGAGTACTGGCTGGACTGCCTGCTTGCAGGACTGATGGAAAGATGGATTGCTGGACTGGATAAGGTACGGTTATTGTGGTGAATAGCCATTGGGAATTGTTGTATGGCTGCCACGCCCCTGGAGCCACCAAGTGGAGGAGGCAGTTGTGGCTTAGGCAAGCTGACTGCCTATTGTTTGGTGGTGAGGTTTGGTGGTGCTAGACCCTGTTTGGAGCTAAGCCAGTGATGAGGGCAGTCTGGAGGAGGCTGACCAGCTGGTGATCCCAAGCAAAGCTGCTGGAAGAGAGGAGGCCCAGTGGGTGAATGAACCCCCTCCCTCTTGCCTATCTCTGAGGCCGCTCTGGAGGGGAAACTAGTTAGCCTATGTGTGGGCATCAGGGCCCTTGGCAAGGCCCAGCAGGGAATTTGGCAGAACACAGCCCCAAACAACAAGGGTAAAAAATCAAGAGTCAACACAATCAAGCCAATTATGAATGAGGCTTGAATTTCAGTTGGAGGGAGGAGGAGAACACCTACAATGCCTTTGTCTACCACCAGCTAGGATTAACATAATGGTAAATAATGATCACCTGACAATACAGCTATAACTGTTGGGTAAATGGCAGTAATTATCATTCACAAAAATAATCATTTTAAAAAAAACAATTAAGGAAGAGTGAGTATGTTGAAATACCTAGTAATATCTTCAGAAAGCTGGGCAGGGTCAGGAGGGTAGAATTTCACATTAAATGAGAAATGCCATGCACCACCTGGAAGAGAACAAAGGATTGTTGGGATTCACTGTGCACCGTGTTCATTTATGGCTATATATTTGTCTGGACTAATTTTCATAATGAAATGTTTAAAGTCTGTTTCTTCATTGTACACCCATTAAATAACATCTCTCTGCCAGGGAATCAAGTCAATAGTCATTGACTTGCAGTGTTCATAAAACTCTGTAGGCAAAGAACCTGTTTTCTTGACTAACAGCCCAATCCTAACTACCATCACCAATGTAGCTGCAGCAGCAAAGCATGTGCTGCATCCAGTACTCACCTTACCTCATCTACAATACTGAAAACTACAAAGAGAGCTCCAGTTGCTAAAGTACAGGTTATGCCTCGTTATCCACTCATTCGGATTTGGCTTACCACTGATACGATGGTCCACCTTTAAATGCCTTGTAACAAGGAAAAAAGTGCCAAAATTCCATTTCCTACCTTCATGCTGTTAAATCGCACTGGTTGCAAGCTACAAGGTTACAGACAGCTTAAAAATACCCACTTTCGGGTTTTTGCTCCTCCATTGTCACAGCAGAATGCATCAGTATAGATGCTATACTGCAGTCAATAAGTAGATGGGGTAAATAAGGAATCTAATTGAATAATTTCATTCCTTTGGATTCCATTATTCACTCCATCCAATGGCTGAATAGCGACTCTACCAATGCGTTCTGGAGTGACAATGGAGAAGCAAGAAACTTAGTTTTTTTAAAGCTATTTTCCCATTGATTTGGTATCCAGTGGGGTTTCTGGAACAGAACCCCAGTGGATAACAAGGTTCAATTGTAATTCCCTTCTTAATTCATATATGGTTCAGCAAGTCAGCCTGGAATTGGGAGGCTTGAGAATGTAATCACTTTAATATAAGAGTTTCTGAAGATATTAAATTAGTATGAGCAACAATAAAACTGGAAAACTGAATATAGGAAGATAGTTTGATATTACAAGAAAAACAATCAGAAGCCTCTGGATCACTCTATCTACGCTTCCCATGATGCAAGTGATTCTCTCCCTATAATTCTGGTTTTAGGCAAATCCTTTTCATCCGAACAGGTAAATTCTGTCTTACTGCCCTCAAACCAGTCATTTTATCCAATCAACTGTGAGAATGCAAAAAAGTTAGCAAAACAGGTCTTTCTTGTTCCTTCTGCCCCACTGCATTCCCTTCACCCCTGGGAAAAAAACTGCTCATGAGATCAGGGTCTCTTTGCATAGCATGACATGTGGTGTGAGAACTGCAAGGGGAGAGAGAATCTGGCAAAATCAGGCAAGGGCACCTTCAGCAAGTACAAGCTCAGCTCAAGCAAGGTACTGCCACTCAAATTTAGAAGACTCCTCCTTCCCCTTGCAGCTCTCAACATTACACACTATTACTATGGAGTCCCTGAACCCCAGAAAAAGTTTTTCAGACATACAGAAAATTTCATGGAGGAGGAAGAGGCAGAAGAGTCCAGGTCTATGGACTTCGGCACTCAGGAGAATGCTTCAATTCCATTTGTTTTAGGAAGAACAAGGGAGAAGTATGACTAACAGACCAATCCTATCCATGGCCTTATGCTAATGGATCTTGAAATGTGTCTGCATAATTAGTATTCTGGCAGAGCAAAAGCTTTTTTGACAGTGCAAGCAGACCCCCCTCCCCCAATGCAAATGGCAGGAGGCTGAACATGTGGGTCAGTGGCTTCTGGACTCCCAACAAAAGAACGTAAGGTGGTGGTTTGGGGGAGAATCTCAGCAGTGGCAAACACCAATGCTTTTTCCTATGCTGACATCCCCTGACGCTCCTCTGACTTGCCCCAGCTAAATAACTGGCCTAAGCCTGATGAGACCCTTTGGAAGCCAGCTGCCGTACAGGGAGGTAAGTAAAACAGATCTTCATTTACCTCTCCCAGGCCCTGGTCACCCTTCCCACAGCATGCTGCATGTGCTTCATCGGCAGCACTGCATGCTCTAGACTGGTGGGAGATAGAATTGGACTGCAAATCTGTTGTATGGATTTAAGTAAGAATGTTTGCTGCATACAAAAAGGGAAAAGAAACAAAAAGATCCATAGATCTTTTCCTGCTGAGGACATGTGCCGCCGCGTGCAGCCTCTGCAGACCTCAGAAAGGCCATTTTCGCCTAAACAACTTCTGATTTTTGGGGAAAACTGAAATTGTGTTTTTAATGCCTTATAAGGCATTACGGAACCTTGGGAAATCCTCTAGGTTGCGTTCGGAGGGTGGTGTGTGTGGAAAATTCCCCTTGCTGATCCCTAACGAGGCTACGGGCAAATGTGAACAGCCATTCTAAGAATGCAACCTTCGGGGATAAAAAGGCCCCATCTTTTAAACGTTGTTATTAAACTTTGTTATTCACAATAGACATTCCTTTACAGAAATTTTGTAGGGCAGGAGATCCTTTTAAAGTATCCAGAGTTTATTAAATGTTTTCTTTACAAGAAGTATGCCACTCATCTTAAAAAAATTAACATTTGTGAAACAGAAACAATATTTTAATTCCAGATGGTGAGTGCTTGCTACAAAATGTAGCTGCTTTCATACACTTGGGCATTCGAAGTGTTTTATTTGTGAAGTGTTACTGAGAAAGAACATGGACATCTGTTTGCTACAGCAAACTGCACGCGTAAGAATTTCATCAAACCACGAAACATTCCTACATCTTAAACTTGGTTGCCCTGACACTTGGTTTATTCAAGGCACTTTTAGATTTTCAAAGAAGGTACAGGTGCTTTTAAATGTTAGGCACTGGTGACAGAAACTATGTTTGCAATGATTAACATATTTTGTGGATAAGAAAACATTGATACCAAAAGTACTTATAGAAAATACAGCTAGAAAAATCAGTTTTAAAGGACAAGGAAGAGACGAAGACCCTCTTGTATGGGCACAGTTTTAATTGGTGGTTTTTGCAGTGGCCCTGAACAGCTTCCTGTTGAGCTTTTGCATATAGTATATCCCTGAAAATGTAATGCTGCTTTATTCTCACAAAATGTACTGACTTTAAATCATTTTATACCAAACAACAAAAAGCTAAGACATATATAAGAATACAATAGGGCAAGACGTCTAGCCGAGAGGGTAAAAACTGCAATCATGCTTGAAGATCCGAAGGTCGCCAGTTCGAGATCACTGAAAATTTCCGTGAGCAGCAGACCTCGAGAATGTGGCTGATAAGATCTGAGCTACCTGTGAGAGAGGAGTTGTGGCGGGCCAGCAGTTTCTTGGTGAGAGCAAGAAGTCGTTTATCAGCCGCCAGGAAGGCAATCGTGCAGCTAAGAAAGAAAGGCTGGACTTGAGTGTCATCTGAATGTAGCAGTTCTTGTAAGATTAGAACTTATTTGTGATTGTAAAAACCCTTTGGGTTTAGAAATGCCTGCCTATGTAAACCGCCTTGAATAATGTCAAAAGAGCAATCTAATGACCTAGAAAGGCGGTATATAAATACTAAGTATTATTATTACGAAGAATATTCAAATATACAAATACAGCTGAAAGCCTATGATGGAAATACAGTTAGTCCTCATTATCCACTAGAATTAGATTCCTAGCAATTCTCGCTGATAGAGAATTAGCAGATAATGAACCATTGATCCTGTGGGATCAATACAGTTGGGTGCAAGGAGTACCATCTGCCATCAGAAAAATCTAGCAGAGACCCTCAGAAGCCAGCAGGAAGTGCCTAAAGATCTTTGAATGCTACAGAGACCTTCCAGAGGTGGCAGGGATCTTCAGAATGCCACCTGTGACCAGCATGGAACCCTTAAACATGGCTAATGGGTTAGTGCTGATCACAGGTGCCATTCTGAAGATCCCGGCAGCCTTCTGAAGGTCTCTGCATAGTGGATAAGAAGGATAGAGGCACAGATAACAAGGTATGAAGCAGTTCTGCCCCTTGAAGAAAAGCAAATTCGCAGATTGCAAGTTTGCATATGAAGGGGACTGACTGTAGATGCTTCTCACAGTAGTTTTACTACATAGATAACCTATATGTAGGAAAATAAATGCTCAATGTAATATGTTTGAAGTTTGGTACAGGAATTTTTGGGGGCTATGAGTGCTTCAGCTGGGGAGCTGATGTTTGCATTATTAGGCCAACTATTCTAATAAAGTACGATAAAACATTGTTGATGTTATCCAAAACTTCTAGGTTGCTGAGCTTTCACATTTTTTAAACACAAAAAGCCCACTGCCAAAGCCACTGTGTGACAGTCTTTAACCCATTTGAGGCCTCATCTCATTGTGTTCTTTCTGATAAGCGTGTTTTGTCAGTGGGAACACAAAGCAATGAGGCCTGGAGTGGGCCAAAAGGTGGGCCACCATGCACTTAAAAAAGAGAAAGCTTGGCAATCAGGCAGTTTTGGCGGGGGTGACATGCAGCATGACCCAGCAAAAATCAGGTCACAACCTACTTGTGGATTGCAACTTGCAGTTTGAGAAATACTGCACTATATCAATAACTACTGTATATAATCATGTATAAGTTGAGAAATTTATGCCTAAAAATTGGCTAGAAAAAACTGGCTCCGAGTTATATTGGGGAAACACAGTAAATACCTTAAAGTCACATGCTGGGTGGATGGCCAAGCTGTTCCAAGTAAGCCAGGGAGCTACAGAGCCTTCTGAGCATGCTCAGAAGCAGCTGAGGAAAATAGAGTCCTATGGAAAGTGAAACTGAGCCACACTGCGTGTTTACTCATAAGTATGCAGCCTTGCCATGGTGCGTTGGAAAGGGCAAGCTGAGAGGAATGCAACACTGCCAGAATGGTCCAGATCCGATGAACGTAGCCCCCCCAACCCCTTGAGAAGGACGTCCCTTCCTCTAAGCTGAGAATTATTGAAAGTGAAATAGAGCGACAGGTTCGCATTTACTCATCAGTAAGCAAGTGTTAACTGCAACATGTGAGCTGAATTCAGCAGGGCTCTTCAACTTCTACGTGTAAGGATTGTGCATTCACTTGCAAAAGGTAAATGGGCTCGTTGGAAAACTGGTTCTTTTCAGGATGAGCTTTCAGACCATGTGCTCTCTTTTATTCCAGAGGGCTGTGCTGCTGAGGTACTGTGCCTCAGGTACTACTGGGGAGGAAGGGGGGGGAGAAACGGCTCTTTTATTACTCCCAAGTATTACTCCCAGTCCCAGGTATGCTATTCTTCTCTCAAGGCATATAGGAGAATCTGAGGGAAGAGAAGGCAAAACACACACACAGTTCCCTGCCTCTTCTTTGCAAGAATGTAACAAACCAACTTAGGGAAATAAAAAGGGGTAATTGTTATGGAAATTGCAGACAAAATGAAAGGCGCTCCTGGGAGGAGCAGTGATGTGGGTGGAAAAGGGTTTTGGACAGATGGGGTGGGAAATAGTTGAGGCTGTTGGGACTGTGGTTGGAAGTAAGGTTGCTCTTGAAGACTGTGGGGAATTATTGTGGGGCTGCCATGCCCCTGGAGTCACTAACTGGAAGAGGAAGGAAGGTTTTTGTGGCTAAGCAGGCAAGCTGACAACATTTTGCCTTCTCATAGATGGTGGGGTTTAGTGGTGCCTTGTGTAAAACTAAGGTGGTTTTGGGTGATAGAAGGGAAACTAATTAGACTACTGTGAACGTAAGATTGCAGAGAGAGAATCTGGCACACCACTTATCCCTGCAGAAGCCAGCTCAAATCTGTAAAGGGCTCTGAAAACAGGTAAACTGAGCTCAATGCTTAATCAGTTCTAGCCTTGAAAAGTTTTTGTGTGTGCCTTGTTTCATTATTCCAGCATGTGTTCCCCCTTGTCTCCCTTCTGTTTAATGACAACCCTTCTGGTCCCCATAGGCTGTCATTTTTGAAAGTGGGTCCCAGTACTAAAAGGTTTGGGAACAACTGGTTTAATAGTTGCTTGTTATGTTGCTATTTTATTTTGTTTTTCCCTGCACTTTAATAAATAGGTAGACTGTACAGTTCTTAGGTAACAGTTACTGGTACATCATTTGTCAGAATCTGGTATTGAGTAAAATCGGACAAAATGATCTAATCTAAAGAATTGCAGATACCCCTAAATTTCCCCCTTGACTTATCCATGGGGCATGGCAAATTCCATGATTTTTGGCCTAAAACGTACCCTTGACTTATCCATGAGATGGACTTATACTCAAGTATATACAGTAGATCCAAATAATTTTGCCCACCCAAGGAAGAAGTGAAACCAAACACAGGAAGAAACTATAGGTTGTAGGTTATAGTTAAAGTCCACCAAACCATGCTGTTCCTATGATTAAAAAATGAATGTGTGGAAAAGGTCTTACAACAGGGGTGTCAAAACATTATGCTTGTGGGCCAGATGCAGCCCCTGGAATAAAGCCCCCTTTATCTGGTCCCCATCATAATTGGGCTGTCCCAGTGACACCTTTTCAGCAACACTGCTTCTGCTGAGGCTTTGGCAGGGGGAGATGAAGGGTGCCTAGGAAGACAAAGAATGTTATGGGATAAGGGGAAGACCAAGAGGAGTGAAAGAGAGAGACCCTGCTGAGGCATTGGGAGGGGTGCTGCAGGTAGGCTGCCCTTTTAGCAGTACCAATACTGCCAAGGTATTGCTTCACAGACCGTCGCTCAGCTGCTGAGCTGCAAAGTGATGCTGCAACAGTAGCATTGCTGAAAGGGAGGCCCAAATGATAAATGGCTTTCCCATATCTTTAAATATGATCAGGATTTCCACATTTTCTCTTCTGTCATTTGCAGCTAATGAGTTTCTATGTGGCAACAAAGTACTTATTTCTGGCCATCTGCTTAATGGTATCACTTCCTGTTTAATGATGGTGCTTCCAGCCGTCAGCAGGCACCATGAATGCTATTCGGCCCACTATACGAAACGAGTTTGACACTCTTGCCTTATGATGATAGGTATTATGTGTCCAAGAACACTGGCAGATTTATTTAAACAATGCACTATAAGACAGTACTTGATATGTGGCAAACAATTTTAAATCCTGTAGTGAGAACATCCTGTACCACACCGTTCTCTAATAAATGAATGATCACAACTTACTTCGGATTTGCTTTTTTATTTCCTTGGCTGGGTCCAACCAATTCTGAAAGAAGTATTTTAAATATTTCAAACATATGTTCAAACACTGAATCTTAATTTTCATATTAGCAAACAAAACAAAGTAAAATACAATTTATATCAAAAGGTTGATCACTTTTAAGTCACATTAATTTTAGTGGGATATAGTTAAGCGAAAGCTAAAATACTTGCCATGTAGATCAGTGTTATTCAAACTTTGGGTCGGGATCCACTTGGTAGGTCACGACCTGAGGTCAGGTGGGTTGTGAAAAGCTGGGAGTAGCTATCTTGGAAACTACAGACCTTACTCTTGTTATATTCCTTTTGTGAGTGTTAACAGTTTGAATTGTTGAAAACCTCAAGTGAAGTTTTTTAAAATTTTTATTTTTAGTTCAGTGCTTTTACATAATATGTTGTCCTAATTTTGCTTTCTGTCAGGGATGTTTCATGGTTGTACAATTGCTGCAATCCAACAATGCCAATTTACATTTTGGGAATGTCATTTTATTATATTACGAAGCACTTACTGCTTGATGTCACTTCCTGCCACAACATCACTTCCAGGTTAATGACATCACTTCTTGTCATCACTATCCTGACACAAGTGCCATTCTAAAAAAT
Organism: Lerista edwardsae; assembly: GCA_029204185.1. Taxonomy (NCBI): domain Eukaryota; kingdom Metazoa; phylum Chordata; class Lepidosauria; order Squamata; family Scincidae; genus Lerista; species Lerista edwardsae. The sequence continues at coordinate 11,529,103 of JAJKFI010000031.1, forward strand.
GGGTCCCAATCTAAAAAGTTTGAATACCACTGATGTAGATAATAGGGCCTAAAACATTGGGTGAAGCATGCCCAATGTGGTTTCCAAAAGAAAAGAAGTGCTGTGTGAAGTGATCTGGGAAGTCTCATGTTACCACCATGATCTCATTATTTGACCTTAAACAAACTACTATACTCTCAACCAATACAGAGTACCAGGATAAAAAAAATAGGCCATTGACAAGATTTGTGTGCATTACAATGTACCTGAAACACATTAAGTATGTAAGTAAGTGGCTGACATTCAGAGAGCCAATTTATGCATATGGGTATTGCAGCTGTTCCAAGATTTGGTTCAGAAACCTTTTGAAAAATCTGACATCTCTTAGTATTAAAAGCCATCTTTGACCAGGGGCATACAGGTGAAAGCTGCTATTGTGGTGTCTCAGGTGGAGGAATCTGTTTCATTGTGGATATGGACATGACATATGTGCTTTTTTGGATCATGACCATGAAGATTTACATATCACTGCATAGCATCAACCTCTGTGTAGTAACCTTTGCTGTCTCTCATTTTCCAGTTTCACAATATAATGGCTACCAATCTGCAATGCACAGATTATTAGAATGTTGCTACAGAAGCACAAGTTCCTTTCTAAAATCACCCTCCCCAAAGTATATACCAAGTCGGAGCTCTTTGCTCCTGTGGGGTTCCTACAAGGGGAGCA
>JAJKFI010000031.1:11532879-11543420 GCA_029204185.1 Lerista edwardsae
AAATAAATAAATAAATAAATAAATAAATAAATAAATAAATAAATAAAGCACATGAATAATTCATATCTTTACATTTCCTGAAAGCTAACTGGAAGTAAAGTAAGGAATAGAAATAGAATTGATATTGGTCATTCTTCCAAATCTCTTTACAGGAAATTCAGAGCCAAATCCTATGGGCTCTTAGAACCAGAGGCATGCCATGCGGGGGGGGGGTTTCACATGGGCCAGAGCAGCAGTGGAGCCGCAGCTGCCGCTCACTCACCCACCTGTCTGCCACGAGGGTGAGCAGCGTTTGACTCAGCCACCCACCCTTGTGATCTGACCGCTCTGAAATAGAGCGTAGCACGCCTGGGATGGTGTGAAGCTAGTATCGGGGCGGCATGCGTTGAGCCAGCCGAGCACTGATCCTTGGCTGGGTCCACCACTGCTGTTCAGAACCAGCTCTGGGTACCACAACAAACCTGCTATAAAGCAAGTTCACAGCACCTGGAGTGTAAGCAGTGCTGCTGCTGGGCCCACACAGCTCAGTGCTGGGCCTCATCACCACACAGAGGTGAAGGCGCTGCTGCCGAAGCCAGGAAAGACTACCGGATGACAGTGCAGGTTGTCGGGGCATGCGGAGGGTGTGGGGAATTGGGACCAGACGGGGGATGGGACCAATGGAGGCCTTCAATGCTCGATCCTATGCCCCACTTCAGGCCGAGAAGCCCAACACTGGGCTTCTCAAATCTTCACCGGCCAACAAGCCAGCGCAGACTCAAGTAGCTCCATTGTGACCAAGGCTTTACTCAGGGTAAGGGGACAAATGTCCCTTCCCCTGAAGAGACTCTGGAGGCTGCTGCAGTGCCCACAGGATGCAGTTGTAGCCATTTTGGCACCACTGCTCCTGTGGGTGCCAGGCAGCTTAGGACTGGGCTGCCCCTGGGATAAGAGGAAAAGTTTGACATTTCAAGACATCTGAATCACAAAATACATGAGTATGTTGAGGTGCTCTTTTGATACATCCCATTTGGTATTTGAATGGACTTTGTGTAGTATAAATTATAGGGGCAGCATAAATCCAAAGGCAAAATCAATTTCCTGTCCTTTTAAGAAGATTTGTACATATATAAAAATATGTTTTACTAAAAGTTCTACATAAACATTAATATCACTCTGGGGTGACTAGTAGATGAAGTAGTCTGGTTTTGAACGCTCTGGAGACATGAGGAGCTCCCAGATGGAGTACAGGCAATAATATAATTTATTAATATGTTGAGAGCAAACACCTGTCCCTTAGGATAGCAAAGTATATTTCCATCTATTCAATCCACTGGCCTCTCCTGAAGCCAAGCACATTAATAGGAACTGTGTCGGTCTACCTGTCACTTCTGCTAACATGCATACACAGACGTTAGTAATTAGCCATGGCACAAAGATCTTTCCAACATGAAAACAGGGGATTTCAAGGAGTTCAAGGAGAAGTTAATTGCATCTTCAGCTTTGTGCAAGTCCTTGCAAATATATGTACATAAAATCAAAAGTAACAATGTGAGGGACACAGTAATAGAGTGTCTCATATAATATTATCCCTCTGTTAAATTTCTACTGGCTGATCTTAATGTAAAGCATATAATATCAATTATTTATCTTGAGGAACAAAAGAAACATCATCATCTAGATATTACAGCAAATTCAGTATCTTTATTTTGGTGAAGGCTTTCAAAAAATTACTTTGACTGAGGCAGATAGTTAACTCAGAGTCTGACAGTAATTTATTATTATCGTGCATACACTACATTTTGACTCCATAGACATGGGACAATTCCTAAACACTTGCCTGCCTGTTTATGTGAACAATTCATAATATTAGCTTACCTGTTTGTTTAACATCTGCTGAAGAGAGCACTTTTTCCATACTTCCTAATCCGTTGTGCAGATCAACCCATAGTTGTTCTGCAGTAATTACTGTGGGTACCTCATCTGGGCTACAGTCCAGAAAATGGCTCAACACAATGTCATGTAAAACTGTTCCAGTTCACTGAAACACCAGTTACTAGACAAAAACAAGAAACAAAGGACTCTCTGGTGTCTGCCCTGAAGTTCACTCATGCTGTCCTAAATAGTTACTATTATAGATATGTATGGTTATTAGGCCTTAGCTGCAATTTTTATGGCATGGAGCAGGCTTCTTTAGCAAACACTATCATTGCAAAGTCTTTGGTATCCAATTTACTTACTGCTAGAGTTACAACTAAACAGGTTTTCCAATAATGGGATAAAGATGGGAAAAAAGCGTAAAGAAAGAACAAAATGTAGTCATTAAGTGAGAGTGCCAAAGCAAGCAAGCAAACAAACAAAAACCACCCCGGACTCCATAGTGTAGAACTTCCACTACTGTGTATGCCAGCACAAACTGAGGAAACCCAGGGGGAAACTCTCTCCCCCTCCCACTTGCTAAGAAAGTTTGCTCAGTCTGCAGCCAAACTTCTAAGTCATTTGAACTATGGATCGCAAGAACGTATAGCGCATTCCTTCTATGTAATGACACTTGCAACCTTTTGCCCCATTTTGTTTGCTTTTGGCTCATTTGCACTGCGGAAAGACAGGAAACTCCTGTGGTGAATTCTTGTCCTGCATTTTAAGTATTTCGTGAAATGTTTTCTTCCTCATGCCAGTAAGTTTACTGAAGAACATTTGCACTTTAAACAGAGAGGTGTAAATACTGTTTTGTCCTTTGCTGACAAGACGGAAAAAGTTACACTGCACTTAAAGCCAGCAACAAGGAAGTTATAGCTTAGGACCTGAGTAAAGAATTCTCAGACTTTGACATGGTGAGCTTACAATGCCAAAAAAGGTTCTCTGATATGTCTCTAAATTTAAGAACAAGCAGAAATACCAGAGGAGGCTTAGGGTTTTTCATAGCAATGTGCAACAAGAGATGTCCTCTACAAAATAACGTACCATGTTGTATTTGAGAGGATATAAAAACCACATAACATAGTTTTGTGTTGTACTAGATGGAAGGACAGACTTTCTGTCCATCAGAACACTCAAAGAAATACACATATGTGGATGCAAGTTGTGCCAAGAAGTTGAAAGAGAATATTCTGCAGCACCTAGCAGTAGCTCATATTTCCTTGACGAAAGAAAATTTTCCTTAAAGCAGGTGGGACATTTCAGTCTATGGAATATGTCTAATGCCTTTTCTCAATAAAGAAGCTGAAGGTTCTGTAAGCCAAGGAATACCTTGCAGCACAATCCTATCCCTCTTCTGTACTGGTAGAACACATAATCTGCCAGTGCAAGCTGTTGCAAACATGCTATAAAGCACATTGCAACAACACAGAAGTTAGTGGTGCTAGTGGAAAGGACTGCGTCATCTTTCCAGATCCAAATAGAACATACGCCGGAGCAGGTAAGGTATGAAATCTTCATGGATTGATGAAGCTGACTGTAGCCATGGATTGATGAAGCTGACATCACTTGGGTAATCTTTAAAATTACAATGTTAGGGTAGCAGGACCTTAAACTGAAACTCTCAATCAATTTTTGTGATACTACATGTTTACTGTTATCCATGCAGAAATTATTAGATAGCATTTGTTTGCAGTCCATTGACTCATTGGAGAAGACAGCACTTTATGTTGCTGCTGATTGGAGGAGACAGATTTTATTTGCACCACACTGAACTGCTGAAATAAACAGGAGGGGAAGAGGAGTTTGGCTACCAGCCAAACTTCTGTAAACTTGGTGATATGGGCAATTCAGTCTACTCTCTCCGACTGAAACATAATTGTTTTGCCTCCCATTAAAACTCATTATGATATACCCTATATCACAAAACAAAATGGCAATTTGTAATATAAATAGAAAGATGAGCTGCCATTATAAAAGAAGCCTATTTTCAAACCAGATCAGGTATAAGAAGTACAAGCTACAGTTAAATATTATATGTTAACAGCCTGGCTTAAAAGGATGTAAAGTATCTAAAGGCAAACAAAGCTACACTTACACAGAGCATGTTTACTCAGAAGTTCTAATGTGGCTTACACTCCTAAATTAAGTGTGCGTAATTACTATTTAAAAATCTGTAACCCTGTTCTAATTAGGTTAGTGGCCCTTAAGTTCCACTGAAGTCCACAGGAAAACTTAATTGTGGCCAACTTAAGTCCCAATGGAATCAGTGACATGGGGCAGCCCAATCCAAACATGGAATTGAACCAGCACAGGCCTCCCTGCACCAGTTCATGAGTGTTGCCAACATGCTGTAAAGCGCATTTATGCCAACTCGAGAGTCGACCGGGCCAGTGCAGAGGTCTGCACCAACTCACCCAAGCTGGATTCCATTCCTGTGCCATCCAGAACAGATAGATTTGCACCAGATGGCATAGGGAATAAGAGAGGGTGGTGGTGGGGCATTCCTGGGTGGGAAGGAGGCATTTCTGGGCTGAGGGAGGATGGAATGGGGGAGGATCAGGCCTGGGACAATATAGGAGCAGTGCATGCTGTATATTAACCCCCATTTCCGGGCCAGCAACCCTACACAGAATGCTCAGATTTGTGCCAGTGAAATAACTGGTGCAGATCCGAGTAGCCCCATGGGGTAGGCTGGAGTTTTACATGGAGCAAGGGGAAAAAATATCTCTTTACCCCAAGATGCCACTGTTGCCTGGCTGTACCAGCACAAGTTAGGATTGTACCCTAAGTGTGACTTACTTTCTCTGGACTGGGACCTATGACTGGAATTCAGCAATCCTTTTTATGGACATATACAAGCCCAAACAGTTTTCTGTGTCTTTCCCTTAAATCGATGAATCTTGAGTTTAAAGAACATTTTGCAATATTGCACTACAAGAAGTAGCTGTCCAGAAAATATAAGACTTGCTACCTATGTGATCCTTTGAATAATGGCCAACTACTAGACCTCCAAATACTTCTGCTCTAAAGAATGGCTCTAAATAATCAATTACAGTGCTCCAAAGTAATGCAATAGGACAGTGGTTCGCAAACTCTTTAGCACCAGGACTAGACCCACTTTTTAGTGAAATCTGCCCAGGACGCGCTAGAAGTGATTCCATAGCCATCACTGTAATGCCAGAGCCTGCTGCTTACCTGAGAATTGGTTTATTTCTCAACCATTTCCCAATAGCAAAGTGAATCAGAATGAAAAAAGCCCATTTATAACCTTGACACCTGCAAAATAACCATACAGCTCTCCTTCTTTCCAATGTCCCATTCTATATTTTCAGTAAACTGCACTATGTGCTATGCAACCCACCTGAAATTGGCTTGTGGGCCATATACATATTGGTCCTGACCCACAATTTGAGAAACACTGCAATAGAAGACTTTAAACTTCAGTAACTCCCATTTCACCTGTTCCCCTAGAACGCAAGCACAGTGAAATTGATTCACTGGTGTGTATATTGAAATGGGGCCACATGCAGATGCTGGCATGTACATTTTTTTTCTTGAACAGTATGGAAAATTGTATAGTTTGTAAATATATACTCTTTGGGTGCTCCATTTTAATCAAAGCTCTGCAAATTATTCCATGGAAACCCTCTCCATGATTTCAGGAACAAACTGGGGGTTTTAAATGCTTAAAGCACATATGTTGGGCATTACACTTTTCTCCACATACTCTCTGCTTCTTGAGGCCTGTGGCAAACAGCTGTCATTAATATTCACCCCTTCTGTTAACACTTTCCTAATCCCAGCAGGGCTTCCCAGCCTATAATTAAACTTTCCAGCTGCTGCACTGCTAGACAGAACCCAAATGGATTGTTTGTTTTAAAAATATTCCCTACAAAGCTCTCTTCACTCATCTGAGGATGTATTCTAAGAAACTTTTTTACAGTGTCATGGTTTGTTCATTGACTCCTGTCTGTCTCTCTCTCTTACTTATTCTGTATTGTACTAAGGATTCCATATTCCCTGAAGAATATACGGCTTTACACCAGTGCTTCACAAAGTGTGGGTCGTAACCCACCATTGGGAAGCAAAACTGGGCCATTCACCCTTAAGGGGAGCGGCCCAGTTTTGGGTGTCCTGACAGCGCTGCACTATAGGTAGCTGCAGGGGTGGGGACTGGGGCTGAGGAGGGCGTCACAATGGCATCAGAGCATCACGGCACCACGGGCACCACGGGCCCTCCTCAGCCCCAGTACCCACCCCCGCAACTACTTATAGTGGTCCCAACATCCGAGTAGGACTTTGGAAACCACTGCTGTGCACACATTCTGTGTCCCTCATGTTCTTACATGACAGATAACAATTTCAAAAAATGCTACATTTTCCACATGCAAGTCCAGTTAGATAGGCAGGACAGAGAAAGTTCAGTGAATCAATTAGAGCCTAGTTTTGGGAGCAAAGGTGAATTAGGTGCATTTTGAGGTGAGGGAAGCCTATAAAAAGATATTCTTGAGCTGCAATTGAATTAAACTGCTGTCTAAAATGAAAGTAACAAAAAAATCAAAGACTTTACATTTCCTCAACCATCTCATCCAAACTCCACAAAACAGCCAGGGGCACTGATAGATGCATCAGCCATATTAACTGAAATCTCATCAAGGGCTACCAGAAATCAGCCTCTCATAGAGCATAACACTCTATCAGTGTATCACACCTACATACAGAAGAGGCTGCTATCAGTCTTAAACATCACCTGGAAGGATCCAATCATGACAAGGAAGGGTGCATTTCTCAAATATATGTTAAAACAAAGACTTTAGTTGCACATTGATGCCTCTTCTTACATGTTTTGGGTATGAATAATAAAAAAATACTGTAATAGGAAGCTTAAAGGACAAACTCACCTGCTATCTGTTTGAAATAAAGCCCTACTATACTTGAAGGATGTCTTTCCCCCATATGAAATAGCTTGCCACTAAAGGTCAGCTAGAAAGGTCTTCCTACAGGAGTTACATTGTCAGAGGGCAATGCAAGGGAGGACATTCTCTATCATGGCACACTGTATGAGAAGCTCCCTCCCCCTTGAATTTAGCTCAATCCCTTCCTTGCAAGAGTTAAATTGAAAAAAATGGTGCTTGAAAAAGTGCCTCATCTGATTTAGGGTGAGCTTCTTCCCTTTTTGATTCTGTTAGCTTTTTCCCCTCCTTTTTAACTATTATGATTATTGTAATTGGTTTAATTGGTGTTGTAACCATTGAGACAGGAAAGGCATATTTTACATGTTTTTATTAATACAAATATATAGTAAGAAATTAAGTAGCAGGAGAATTAACTTTCGTACATGACTATGAATTGGAATAGAATTGTTTTCAAAAAAGCAAATCAGAGACACACTTGCCCACGATTAAAGTAGCCCTGTTACAGCAAATAACTGGTGAACTTCATTCAGAGCAAGATTGGCAAGGGTCCATCAGTAATCTCAATAGAGCAGTGGTTCCCAAACTGTGGGTTGGGACCCACCAGTGTGTTGCCAGTCAATTTCAGGTGGGCCGTGAAGCACCTAGAGCAGATACATTGAAAATATGGAGATGCTGTAAAGAGGAAGACTTTGCAGTTATTTTGCTTGTGTTAAGATTATAGTTTTTTTCCCTTTCTGATTCACTTTGCTATTGGAAAATGGCTGATAAATGACCCATTTTTTTGCTGCATTCTCAGGAAAGCAGCAGGCTCTGGCATCACAATGTTGGCACTTCCAGTCATGACATCACTTCCGGTGGGTCCCGGACAGATTGGCATTCTAAAAACTGGGTCCTGGTGCTAAAACGTTTGAGAACCACTGCAACAGAGCATTTTCCTGAAGCAATTGTTTAGCCTGCTGCTGGAAAATAACACACACATAAATATTCTAGGTCATTTACTTTTTTTTATCTCCCCTTAAAATATTTAGAAGTCACAACATGCTTTGGCTTTCCACTTGGTACAGCAAAGAGAGATAAATCAAGTACTCTAGTACCTTCACTTTCATGTTGAAAGTGTGGAATGGTTTAAAACAAGATCAAGTCTGCAGCCTTCCAGAAATGTTACTGATTATTTAAGGTGTTGTGGTGAGGTGTGTATCAATGAAACAAAATCAACAAACTTAATAATAAGACTTTGTCAAAATAAGTTTGCCAAAAAAATTAAAAGGCAAAAGATATACCTATTACAAGATTTGCTCTTTTGAAAAATATATGTCTAAACTTTGTTGCTAGGTTTGTAATTATTTAAGATGATTAAAAATAAAATATTGTATGTCTACATGCAATCAATATGTAATATGATCAAAAGTAACTGCAAGAAGAACAATGCCTCCTAAAATAAAAATTGCTGTTCATATATGGCAACCCACTCAGACAAATCTGCAATTGTTTTAATTTCAAAAACAGTAGCATGAAAATGGATTATATATTTAATTTTTCCAGTTTATAAGATGCATAAAGATTCCTATCTTTAACTCGTTGGGTTACCATTAGGTTGCTATGATCAGGGGTGAAAACTCTAAAGATTTATGTAGCAAGGGGAATGATTTCAGTTATATTACAAATAGAAACAGAGGAAAGGAATTGATTGTTTATATTTTACAAAAGAATACTCCATCATTTTGCACACCAGTTCAAGTGCTTAACAGTTACAATGTTACATACAGATTTTTTGAGGCTGTCAAATTTATATCTCAGCAAATTTATACCACCCAAGAAAACAAATGTAAATAAACAATTTCGGCAACAAAGCAGCTGTGAAATGAATTTCTAGACTCATGACTTCAGGGAAGTCAAACTGTAGGGACCAGAATATGAATCAACTCTAGTCTCAGGAATAGCTACATTAACACCACTAAGTGGTACAAAGGCATGTGCAAACATGGAAAGGAATGAGAGCTGCCAAGAACGACAGTAATGTTCCTGCACAAGGGAGCCCAGTTGTATCTCCAGGCCAACATTGGCATGCTGCACCCTCAGCGTATGCATAAGAGTACAATCCTGGGTGCTCTTTGTGCTGGCCCAAGAGTGTTGCAAATGTGCCAAAAAAGGCAGGTTTGCACCCACTCAAGGGAGACGCACACCAGCCTTCTCATGCCACTTCCCAGACTTGTGCTGGTAAGTTCCAGCCAGCCGAGGGACACCAGCATGGGGGGTGGAGAGGGCAGAACAAGGGCAGATCGGGGGCGGGGGGGGAAAGGCAGGAGGAGCAGGCTTGTGGGCAGGGGTGGATGGGAGGGGTGGATAGGACCAGCCTAGGCAACCTAGGCCAGATCCAATTCCCATCCCCAGCTGGGTTGGCCTTACACAGGACACCTGGATTAGAATAACTCATTTCAAATCCAACTAGCCCTATTGAGGGCTACAGCATGACATGGATAAGATGAAATAATTCCCCTTACTCTGAGTTGCGCTGCAGTCAGCCCTGAACCTGCTCTGAATATGGGGTAGGTCAGCTGGCCTTCCTGTTCCAACGTGGGTTAGAATCAGGCTGCTCACATACCAATTTGTGTCAGAAAGAACTCTTTATCTAGTGATCACCAGGCTATGAGGGATACATCTATTGGCATACCTGTATCCACATTTTGCAAAAGTGCCTCTATCTCCATTCAGTAGTAAGGGCTGCACACATCCAAACACAAATAACTATATATATATAAATAAGGTATTTGACATGTGCTGACCCACTATTGTAAAATATGTAGGCAAAGGAGTTCCTTGAGTTAAGGCTTTTCTTTATTGTATTAATTCACTTCTACATAACTTATTTAAATTTTATCATTACCTTATCATTCCTAAGGAATCATCTCTCATTCTGGAGTTCTAAAGAGTGTCACTCAAAGTGCTGCCTAAAAAGAATGTATGAGATTTAAAAATCTATAACCTGAATTTTTAAAAGCTTATAATTATAATTTGCATATCCAAAGCATGCTGCATATAACAGAGTGTTGCTTTGATGCATAATATATAGTAGAACAAATAAAGAAGAGAATAAACTAGTTATTTATTCTATATTGTTTATTCTAATAAATGAACTAGTTTCACAGCCCAGTCCTATCCAGGATGAGACTGTCGTACGCAGCAACTTATGACAGCAGAACAGAGGTGCAAGAGGCGGCAGCACTACCCATCCGCTGGCAGACCTTTCTGGGCCCGCTGGAGCAGGTAAGGCAGTGGCAGGGAGGGGGCAAAACTGGGCAAGGAAGGGGAAGGAATGGGGGCCAGGAGGCTGCAAATGGGGTGGATCTGGTGGTGATAGTATGTGCCGGATCCTATCCCCAAGTTTTCAAGTCTCCCTCCCCACTTTCTGTGTGAAGAGACAAATTGTGGAGCAGGAGGCTTAACCCACTGTAAGGGAATCCCTCACTGAATACAATACACTTGTTTTTGGCATGGCTGCACCTGTGTGGAGAGAATAGGATTGGGCCATCAGTTATGCAGAAAAAATAAACACTTCTGCAGACTTGCAAACACACCAGAACAGCAGGTCCAATTAGGCATGAAAACAACGATACCTTCATTTTAAAAAATACACCGCCACCCTGTCATATTGGTATATTAAGGAGCCTTGATTTCAAAAACTGACTTGACTACCACACAGTGTGGCAATAAGAAGGTTTTTTTTTT
>JAJKFI010000031.1:11553840-11567882 GCA_029204185.1 Lerista edwardsae
GTCCACAAGCCCCCAACTCTGCTATAAACACTCCAAATCAACAACACACATGTCCACAGAACACATTGTATCGGTTTGCCTGCGTGAAACCTGTTTGCTGTTGTTTGTCTTCAACTGTCAAGAGTTCAGTTGCTGCCTGAAGATTCCGCATGTCATTTGCATCTCATCATGACATCATCAGAGCCTCGGAATGCTGCGGCTCAGCCCATAGCCACCCACAGAGAATCACAAATTCGCTTGTACCCGCGCCCGTGGGGGCGCGATCCATTCCAAAACCGCGCAGCGATGGTTTCGGGGGGCCAAGGCACCTGCGTGCCGAGTTTGGCGCGAATCGGTCCAGGCGTTGCGGAGCCTATGTGGAACAAACATACACACACACATACATACATACACACATACATACGCTCTTCTTTATATATATAGATGGGATGGTATAAACTTCAGGCATGCCTGATATCTACTGATTCTGTATCCACAGTTTCAGTTATCCATGATACCATGGATACTGGGGCACCTATTAAAAAGATAGGGGAACATTAAACAAATCTCTTTTTTACCTTGTTGCAGCAAAACCACCAATGTGGTTTAAAAACCTATCTTTAAAAAGGCGTTCCCAGTATCCACGGCTTCAGGTATCCACAATGGGGTCCAGAACAGACCCCAGCGGATACTGGAGCATGCCTTTATCATGAATAAAAAATGATAAAATAATAAACATATAGCCTGTATGACCAAGTTTGGCTTGATAATATTTCCTGAATAGAACACATTTCAATTCATTTACTATTGCAAATTTCTGTTTCTACAATGGGTAGAAATAAATTGCAGTTATAGAGATATAAGCAATAATAGCTGTATTGTACAGCTATAATGTGTACAACTGACTATTTGCATGATAGGAAAGGTGGACAGCTGTTGTAGGTCAGTGCATTCTGGAAAATTATACTCAAATTTATGTGCAAATCTTTGTCAGGGAAAATGCCATTCCTTCATATGCAAGCAGTATTGAAAGATTTGAGAACTAAAATTCAGAGCAGAATTCCACCTTAGATATTTAGGAAAAGCCTTAAGACACAACAACTGGTACCTGAAATCTAGTAGAAAAATATAATTTAAAAAATCAGCTGTCATTTATATCCCAAAAGCCACCAGGCAGAACCCCAGGACCTCCTCAGCTCAAGATATGAGAGAGAGAGAGAGAGAGAGAGAGAGAGAGAGAGAGAGAGAGAGTGAGTTGGGTGTTACCAGCATATTGTGGATTTGGATAAAAAATAATTCGGATCCAAATAATTTAAAGGAAACTCATTAAAAGAGCAATTTGCCTTGTACTCTCTGAGGCAAATATCCAAGCTATGGTATGCTTTAAAGCAATATCAATTTTACATTTTTAGGCTTCATGTTAACGTATTCGGAGACAAACTGCACTAAAAACCCTACAGCCAGGTTTGTCCTGGTTTATGTGGGTGGAACAGATGCCAATTTTATGGCAGCTGCAGACCAATTTCAGTAATGCTTGTTTCAATAAAGTCCTTACAAAGAAGATAAAGTTTCTATCCAAAGCAATATTTCTTGTCTGATTGACTTGAATATTCAGCATTTAGCCTAATTAGCTTTGCTCCCTAAATATTCCACTTTCAGTGTGGCAGATTATTTTAATATACCCTGTGAGGTGTCACCAAGGACTCATTTGGCAACCTCCTCGGGAAGACAGGTGGTGCTTCTGGCATCCACTGAGGACATGTGAGACAGCCGGAGTGAAGGATAATCACATTAGCTGTTTATGTTCCTGTTGCACGTTCAGCAAAGAAATATTTAATAATAATCTCTTAAAATTTTAACTGGAATGGTTAGGCGTTAAGCTACATCATCGTTCAGTGATGTACAGAACATGCTTAGGATGCAGGAAGTCCCAGGTTAAAAACCTGGCACCAGTGGTGTAGCTATAGGGGGCAGTGCAGGTACTGCAAGGTGCCATATAAGCGCCCCCTCCTGCTTTCTGGTACCACTTGCTGTCTGTTGCCACTGCTGCTCAGAATAGCTCCAATGGTGAGCAGGAGGGGCTGCTTACATGCTGCATTACTAACTATGTCGCCCCCTGTAGCTACACTACTGCCTGGCACCCCTAGTTTAGAAACCTCCGTGTGTCATGTGATGAAAGGGTACAGACAGGGAGAAGCATCCGGTAGTTGCGGTGGCTGCCCATCACTTCCAGTCAAGCCTCTCATTGGACTTACCAGGTGACAGTGGAGAGCAGCTGTTCCTGTCAATATCAGTGTCCTTTTAAAATCTCCATGCCCATCCCTGGTCACTGTGAACACTGTAAAAGGGAAGCAAAAGGAGATCATGACTTTGTTTCTCATTTGCTTCCTCCTGGTGTTGGGGTATGATCAGGGTGCATGCACCAAGGCAAGACATGGGCACCATGGGAAGGCATGCTCAGAATTTGGCCTTCGGGATCCTGGTGGTGGCACTGATTTGTCAGGATGGCTGCTTCCTACAGCAATATGTTGCCCTGACTGGCAGCCCAATTCTATGCCTGTCTTCTCAGAAAGTGCCATTACTGTATAGTCAACAGGGTTTACTGCCAGGAAAGTGTGGATAGGATTACAGCCCAAGGGCCCAATCCTATTCAACTTTCCAGTGCTGGTGCAGCCGCAATATAGCCCTGAGGAAAGGGAAAAAATTGTTCCTTACTTGCAGGAAGGCTCTGTGACTGCCCCTCTGTGACAGTCTGCCTTGGTGGCAAGACTGCACCAGTGCTGGAAACGTGGATAGGGTTTGACCCTGAGTTAGCAAACCTGAGAGTCTTTCTTCTTGCACTGGATTCAATCAATCAACAGTATTTATATATCGCTTTTCAACATGAAGTTTACAAAGTGTTTTACAGGCAAATAATATAATAAAGTTAAATGGTTCTTTTGAAGTTAAATGGTATTCCAGGGTTAGGATTGAGCCCTTAATATGTTTAACTGTTCCTAGATTGGCTTGGACCAGAGTTCAGTGTTTTTCAGTTCAGTGTTGTTCAGTGTTCACATGTCAAGTTTTACTACTGCAGCTTTTGTCTTGCTGTTGTCTTCAGTAGCAGGAATATTATGGTCCCTCAGTACTGAGGTCCCTCAGTAGCAGGAATATTATGGGCTATGATTGAAGCTTCCTTGCTAGTACTGCCTGCAGTTGCTCCTTCCAAACAGCAGTTTTGGCAACAAAAGCAGCATTGGGCTGGCATCTGATCTGCAAGATTCCCAGTTCTGGTGCAAGCAGGTAGCAGGGATGGGCAAAAACCTTGTAGCATGTCTGCTACTGAAATGAAACTGGGCTAGATGGGCTCATGCTGGGATTCAATTTTTACGCTAGCATCATGTTTTTACTAAATTTTTCCAAGGCCAATAAGTTATTGTTCACATTCTGATGAGGACCAGGTTTCCCTGTGGCCGCACAATTCTAAGCTCAGGTCTGTGCAGCACAGAGCTAGGGCTGGGTTATGACACATGATATCATCACTAAGCATCTGGGAGTGACATTGTGACATGTTTCCTAAGCAGGAGCTATAACAAGGAGTCTGCACACCATTGCAGACCTCTTAAGACAGAAGATTGATGAGGACCTGAACTAGACTTTCATGATTTTTTAAAAATTTAACAGATTTATAAGCTGCTGTTTACAAAAGATGTCAGGGTTGTGCATAAGAGGACAACATTACAGTAATGAAAACATACACAACAATGAAGACAACAGCAAGACAAAAGCTGCAGTAGTAAAACTTGACATGTGAACAGCATTTTGAAAAACACTGAACTCTGGTCCAAGCCAATCTAGGAACAGTTAAACATATTAAGGGCTCAATCCTAACCCTGGAATACCATTTAACTTCAAAAGAACCATTTAACTTTATTATATTATTTGCCTGTAAAACACTTTGTAAACTTCGTGTTGAAAAGCGATATCTAAATACTGTTGATTGATTGAATAGGCAGATCGACTGGCCTTCCCCATATCTAGCCCAGGGTTGGGACTGGCTGCAGCACAACCTAGGCTAGGGAAAGAGGAATTGATTCCCCTTCCCTTGGGTAATGTGGCAGCAGCCAGAATGGGGCTCCTTGGATTGGGGCCACCGAAATTGGTGGCACAAATCTGGACAGTCCAGAGTTGGGCTGATTGGGCTGGGGCCAGGGGTTATGATCTGGCCAAAGTGCCAGATCCTGACTTTACTCCTCACCCCAGTCTGGTCCATGGGCCCGCCTGTCCCCTGCCTTCCCCCACCCGGTTCTGCCTCTCTCCGTCCTGTTCCTTTTGCACACATGGAACTGCTTACATTGAAATGGAAAATAGATGCTTGAATCTGCTCCCCTCCCCCACTGTCTTGCCTTTCCTGAATTTATAAGCCGCTATGAAACCAGAAGATAGCAAGCTGTCCATGCACAAGCCTTTGTGCACTTGTGCAAAGGAAAAGTCCCACTGAATGCACAGTGGCACCGATGTTTATCAAATCAGATTACTTGGAAATATATTCCACTGAAATAAGGATTGAATATATGGTGTTTAAAACTGGCATTACAGAGTGCAATTGGTGTCTCTTTAAATATCGCTGGAATTCCCAATAGCTGGCAGAGTCTAGAATTAAGCTATAATTCTTTTGACTGAATCAGAGCTTCAGTTCTATTATTTTCCTGTCTAGGTGACTTGATGAAAACGTAGGCTATATTTGTAGTGCATTGACAATAGTGCCTTATCTCACCCTGCTGATTTGCAAACTTTCATTTTCAATGACTGGAGTTGAATGCTGAACACGAAGCATATGCAAGTCTCCTTACCAGACTCTGGTGCTTTGCCCAAGTGTCAATTCTAAACTTGATTTTTGCTGAATTTTCAAAGCATCTCTTTCGCTGTTTATAGTGCAAGGGACCATTTCATGGGAAGGAAAGCGTTATCTGTAAACAGTGCTCCTATAGAAAGATTGCTTTGCCCTTCACAAAGTGCAATTTATGCTCCTTTCTTGACCCAGGGCTTTCATATACTGCTGTGGATTGTCTCCTTCAAGGGCATAACAGATATGCATTTTATGATAAAAACAGAGCATAGGAAGAGAATGTGCCACAATTCCAACCGAGGTTGCCATCCAAGATACAGTCAATGCTCATTATCCGCTAGGGTTAGGTTCCTGGAAATCTTTGCAGATAGCAAATTTGCAGATAATGAACCATTATTATGTGCAAGGGGTACCTTATCTGCCACCAGAAGAATTTAGCAGAGACCTCAGGAAGCCAGCAGAGTGCAACAGGAAATGCTAAAGGATTTTTGAATGCTGCAGAGACCTTCCAGAATCTGCAGGGAACTTCAGAATGGTTCCTGTGACCAGCATAGACCCCTTAAACATGGCCGGTGGATTCTTCTGCTGGCTATTTTAAAGGGGTCAATGCTAGTTACAGGTTCCTGCGCCCTTCGTAAGTTTTCTGCACAGTGGATAACGAGGACAGAGGCGCAGATAACGAGGAAAGTTGCAATTCTGCCTCTTGCAGATAAGTGAGAAAGAAGATAGTGAGGTCACATATAAAGAGAACAGGCTGTAATAGAACAGGCACTTTAGTTGGAAGCATGCCTCCAGAGTACGCATTGGCATGCTGATGCAGCCCCGGCCCTTGTAATGATTGGAGTTAGTGGAGAAGCCCTAGCACCGGCTCAGCCCTCCTGCATCCAGATCTGCTCATTTCCCACAGCCAAAAGGGAAGACTCCATTGCCACCATGGGCAAAGGTCCATTCACAAAGGTCCCTTTCCCAGTTACATGGAAAATTCCCACTACACAGTGTGGCTCTGAGTTCAGCAGGACTGGAGGAAAGCTGTGATGGAGTTCAGCTAACAATAGGCAGTGGCGGTACCCATCAAATCCAAACACCCTTCCTGGATTTGATCCATCTGCAATGATCAATGCAGTGATATTGTTGCAAGGGGACAAATGTCCTAAAACCCAGAAGGGACCTCCAGCAGCCAAAGCTCCCCTGTGGAATGTAGCAGAGACTGGCACTGCTGCATCATCATGCAGGGATTTAGGTAGGAATGGGCTGTTAAGAGAGAGATAGCGTACATTTCCAGTGCCAGGGGCAAGGCGTGTGCAACACCCAATGCTGGCTGCATTCCGCCCCCCATGAGAACACTAGAGGCGTTCTCCTGGGGGGGCGAGCTTTGCATGCCTCTCCCAGCTTCAGTTGAAGCTTCAGGGTGCAATCCTATACCAAGTTAGGCTGGCATAAGGTAAGCCAGCAAAATTTGGCCAGCACGAGGGCCACCATAAAGTGCATTTGGACTACTCGCAAAGTCAGGGAGGATGGCACACGTCTGTGTGCTGGTCTCTCTGACTCCAAAAGTGGTCCAAACATACTTAGCTTATGCCGGCCTCACTTCAGTTTAGGATTGTGCTCTCAGTTGAAGCTGGGAGAGGCGCGCAGAAGCCTGCCTCATCCTGCCCACCCAGGAGAATGTGAGTGATGTTCTGGGGGGGGGGCGGGATTGGCATGCCTCTCCCCACTTCACTTGAAGCCTGGAAGAGATGCACAGAAGCCAGCAGCGCCCCACCCCAGCTTTCTCCTGGGGGGGGGGGTTGGTGAATGTTTAGGGGCGCAAGAATTTTGCTCCTGGAATGACCACCCTGTGCCCTCCCCCCATGCTACACCTCTGGCATGGTCCAGAGGTGCTTAGGTAGCTTAGGTCCATAGAGATATTTGATTTATTTAATACATTTAACTCCTTAAATGCACACATTCTTTTCTTTTAGAGGGACTAACTAAGCCCCATTTGCCCCATGGAGGAGCCTGTACAGTTGGAGAAGATGCCCCCAAACTAGTTGCCAGGGATCCCCAGCACTGCTTTCACAGAGATGGTTTTCACAGGAGCATCATGCAGCTGTCCTGGTGCAAAGGGGGCGAGAAAGGAGGAAGGCGAGAAACATTTGAGGAAGGAAAGGGGAGGAAGATGCAGGAGGAATTCCAACCCAGACTGGTGCCTGAACGCCTAGAATCAGTCTGGGAGAGTTGAAATGTTGATCTGGAGGGCATACTGTGTCTGTAGAGCTGGTCTTATTTAAGAGGTAATCTAATGCTATTGTGAGCAAAAAGAACAAGAGACAGCAATGTAATATTGATCTTTTCTCCTTTCAACTATAATTAGATCTTGCCTTATTGCAGCTATTGAAGTTTCCCCTCCCCCTTTCAATTTCTCTTTCTCAACATCTGACAAATATAAAAAATTCTCTTTTTCCGCTTTTGCCTAAACAGACGAGATCTGGGTGGGCTTCTGACCACAAGTGTATTATATGTCTTTTTAGCCTCTCAGCTATTGAGAACTAGAAGCACCAGCCAAATATGGTCACCAGATTGGTAGTTCATCCTCTAGGTTTCTGGTCTTATGGTAGGTAGATAAATTAAGCATTTCAGCTGTTTGCAAGCTAGAACTTGCCAAATTCTGCTTTGCTGCCATATTTTCAATAAGACGATGCACTGGAATGTTCTGAATTGAAATTCAGAACGGTGTGGTGGAATGTAAGTTTAGACACAAGAAAATGAGAGAACTGGCTATACCTCTTGTAATAATATGGGAAAATTGAATTACGAATGCCCATTTTAAATCGAAAAACAAAACAACTGAGATGCATGTCCAACTATAAAGATCAATTGCAGATCTGATCTCTTCGGATGTGTTTCTTATCTTCTTTTGAAGTATTGACACAGCTGGCCCAGCCAGGAGGCAACCTGATCTGGCTTGCATCAGTAGCAGATGGCAGGGGCAAAGGGGGCAGCAGATTTGGTGTTCATGCCTTCCAGCCTGTCACAGATGTGAGATACACTGATCCATTTCCTGTTCACTTGACTGGGAAGTGGGTGATCTGCACCCTTACTGTGCTCCATCACATGGTTTTCAGAAAGGCTGTAAGTGTGGGGTTTACTTCTGGTTTTATTTACAGGGACTGTGTGAACAAAGGAGCTCCTTCATTTGTGCAGCCCCTTTAAATATATCTGGAAGTCCTGAACTTCTGAGGTTGTGAAATGCATGATGGAGCATTTAAGGAATAGAAGGGCTTTTTAAAAGCATGACACAGCAGAAGCCGCTGCAGCAGAGCCAAGGCGGCATCAGGTGATGTCCCCAGTTGCACTATCTCTGACTACTGAAACAAGGTTTCGATAGAAGGGAAAGAAAGTTGAATGATATTTTGGTGACACTACAAGAAATATTTATGTTTACTTCTATATCCGTGCAAACCCAGAATAGTTAATGTTAAATGCAAACTTGTTCGTGAGAGCATAGCTAATTTGTTGATGTTGATGGTCTTTCCCCTCCAACTGGCACTCCCCATCAATCTGGGCTGCTGTAGTCTGGGAAAGATGCACACAATTTACCCTGGACCACTTTCATATATTCTCTGATGGCATGAGATTGTATAATGGAGAAGCAGCTCCCCTCCCCTCCACTGTGTGCGCCAAAGACTGCTATGTAAGATAATGCATTCTGAAGGGGTTTTAGATTCAAACAGTATCCACAATCTTTTCCCCTAACCTTTTAATAGTATCTGGCTGACCACTATCCTGTGAAAGGAGATCTCGAGGCATAGAGAAAAGGTTCCTTCCTCCCCATTTTTCACCAGAACATCTACACCATCTGCTAGAGTGGGGTTCAGCTCTAAAGCAGAAGGCTACTCCCAGTGCCTGGTCAAATGAAGAAATTAGATCAGCAGGCTGGATCTGGGGACTGCAAAAACCCATCCTCATCACGAGCCGGGCTTACCATTCCACGCTGCTCCTCCATATCTTGCAAGCTGATCGTGGCAGAAAGTTGCATCAGGTAGCTGCTTCTACAGCCCATCATCGCCCCAGTGGGCTCTGTCCAGTGATGTCATTCAGGGGGAACAGACCAGAACGGGCGTTCCGGATCCTAACGGGCTCCGTGGCTTTTTTTTTGGTTTTTTTTTCAACATTTGAATTTGAACTCAAAAGTGAGTTCCTGTTCCTAAATCATTTGAATGACACCACTGGCTCTGTCCCCTGATTTTGGGGTGGAAATGTATGGCTGGAGCAACCTCCTGCCGAGATCAGCTTGCAAGATATGGAGGAGCAGCACAGAACGGTAAGTCCCGCTCACGACAGGGAAATGTTTCTTTGCACAATAGTCCCGTGGTTTGGAGACCACTGAACTGAATAATGTGTTCACATCTCAGATGTTGATTTTATGTACATGCATGCCCTGTTATCTGCTGGGGTTCCATTCTGGACCCCACCATGGGTACCTGAAACCATGGATACTGGGACATCAGCATCTTTTTAAAGATAGGTGCTTTTGCTGCAACCAAGTAAAAGATTTGTTTCATGTTTCCCTATCTTTATAATAGGCGTCCCACTATCCATGGTATCCACTGATAACTGAACAGTGGATAACAAATCAGTGGATACCGGGGCACACCTGTATTCACAATGCATTCTAACTGAGGCTATTCATGTTTCTCTTTTAGTAAACTCTTATTCTAAACCAGTGACCTTAAACTAATTTGAATTCTCTTCCACAGGCAGTGCAG
This sequence comes from Lerista edwardsae, assembly GCA_029204185.1. NCBI lineage: Eukaryota > Metazoa > Chordata > Lepidosauria > Squamata > Scincidae > Lerista > Lerista edwardsae. The sequence continues at coordinate 11,563,396 of JAJKFI010000031.1, forward strand.
TTCTAACCTGGGCAGGAGCAGGCAGGCCAGTTGGCCTGTGCTGCATCCTACCAGGGTAGGAGACAGCTGGAGCTCACCACAGGGTAAGAGGACATTTGTCCCTTTACCTTGGAGTAAGGCCCAGGCAGCCCAATAGGGCTGCTCAGACCTGTGCCTCCCCCACACCCCCTCCTTCCTTCCTTCCCCCACTCTGAAAAGCCCCAATGCTGGCTGAACGTTTTTTGACTTTTTGACTGGGGTTCAGGTTGACTCCCTAGGCCTAAGGTCAAACATGGCTATTCTTTCCAGAAGCTGAAGGTGGTTTGAAAGTGGGGTTGTTTTTGCTAGTGTGTACGTGCATCCCATTTTTCACCATCCTTGTCTAGATGTGAAAGGGAAAAATAAATACGTGGATACACCACTGGACGTACTACCCAGCGAAGGCACCAGAAAGAATTATAATGGTGGACAAAGAGTGGGCACAGTGCATTTCTGTGGGAGTGACCTTTGTTCCACATGTTAGATTCTAGAAAGAAAAACAAATGTACTTCACAGTAACGCTCCCCATCCTAAACGTAAACAGAAGTGCGCCCATGGGAAACTATTCTTTACATATATACTGATACTGCTGATACATATTGATTGATGATAACAGGAGAAACACTCCAAGTATATGAAAAGTGCCTTTCCTTTTTCCTTCTTCTACTTTAGAAGAAAGGCCAGCTAAGGTGGAATCCTATTGAGGTTTATAACAGCATGCAGAATGTGGAGAGAGATACATTGCTCTTCTTTTACAGTATTAGAACCAGGGGGTCATCTAATGAAATGGATAGCAGAAGATAGGCACTTGCCCCGAGCTTTGCCTACCTATGGTGAAACCACTTTCAGCGCTTTTAAATCCACATCTGTCTCCATAGTGGATAAAGAAATTTTATCTGAAGCAGGAAAGTCAAGAACGAAATGAGAAAGAACCTTCCACTCTGGAGGCCCCAGAAAACCCAGGAAACACATTAAACCGGAGAACAATCAAATCACAAATGATATTAAATTGCCACTGAAGCACGATCACTTTTTAGATTTCAGAAAGTATTTGCTGTACTTTGTACTGTTAGGCATTGTAATGCCGAACACTGTTGAGCAAAAAGAATGGAATTAAATTTACTTTTCCACGGTTCTTCATAATGAAGATGCTTGCATTTCAGGGCTTTTAATTTAAATTGTTTTTATTTCAGTTGCCCCCGTGCAAACCATAGAACGTTATTTGAAGACAAGCATTGCTGAAAATGAATTGGAGGGTGCGAGTGAAAGATGATGGTAGGACTGAGCCAATTGCAAAGCACCATCTGAGCTCAAGATGCCTCGCTCCCAATAACTCGCACAAGCACTCAGAATTTTATATCATTCTCTTATGGCAGAGTAAGGAGGCGATTATTCACCACTTGAAACAGCCATGCATGAGATCTTGAAGAGAAATTTCACTCTCCCACAATCGTATCTTGCATCATCTGCAAAGGGAAATGGCTTTGTAGGTTGCTGACATTATCTCAGTCAGCAGGTGACATTTAAGTAGCTGTATGCCTTGCATAGAAAAAAGTCAATGCTAGGACAGTTTTCTCTGCAGAAGAAGAGTCGAAGTCAGAAAAAAAAAATCCTGCAAGCTAACCATTCAGCCAGTTATGTGGCATGATTTGTTGCACCTTCACAAATGTGTCAGCTTTTTGAAGGGGCAATTATGTGAACAAGCATAATTCAACAAACAGGCATGCCAAAGTATCTGCAGGGTCCCATTCTGGACCCCTCAATAGATACCGGAGATGCCGTATTAAAGACAGAGGAACTTCAATGGTTTTGCTGTAACAAGGTAAAAAAACCAGACTTGCTTAATGTTCCCCTATCTTTTTAATAGGTGTTCCAGTATTATATCCAGGGTATCCATGGATAACTGAAATGGTGGATGCTGAATCAGTGGATACTGGGGCACACTTGTATGCATGTTTCACTTTTTTTCACAAACTGCCATCAAAATACAGTATATCAATATGATACTATGTAGCAGAAAAGATATATGTGAATGATTATGTCTCAAGATCATTTCAATCTATTAAAAATGCAAACATTCTTGAATCAACTAAGGCGACAATCTTATGCACCCTTACATGGTAGTTAGTCTCACTGAACTCTTCTTGGGACTACGTTGGTAGTGTGTTGTATTCAGGCTCGGATAATTAGCTCTACACTGAAGCCTTAAGAACAATCAGCTTCAAAATTACACCCCCACTTTTCATTCTTTATGCTGGGGAAAATCCTGTTGTAAGCCTGAGCTGGAAGCCTTTCAAGTGATTGTAGTATGACCCATTACATTAATCCATGCATGAAGTTGAAATACAATAATCTAGTCTTAACAGACAGGATCAGTCTGCCTGTATTCTTACTATGGTTTAACTGATATTATTGTGGGGAGATGAGTTGGGATGATGGTGGGAGTTCAAGAACTGCGCAAAGGAATACCTGTTCAAAGAATTCTGCATGGTACAGCCCAATCCCAACCACATCCCGGCTGTGGACTGATGAAGCTGTGCCAGTGCAGCCTTCGATGCAGCTTGTGGGGAGCTTTGCTTGCTGGATGCCTCCTCAATGTAAGGGAACATTTGTCCCTTTGTCTCCAGGAGAGCCCATGCAGCCATAATGGGGCAATTTGGACCTGCGCCTGCTAAACCTCTGTGTTATCCCATATTGGCGAATTTGACCCAAGAAGGGGAATAGGATGCAGTGTGCACTGCTGCCGCCAATCCTACTCCCTCCTAAGCCCAATCCACCTACACCTGATCCCATCACTGTTCATAATACAGTGCACTGTTGCATAATACTCTGTCCCTTCACTCCCCCGTCTTTCCTCCATCCCTGCACTGCTCAGTGTGGAACTTAGCATGTCCAGTGCACACTGTTCCCTGTGCTGGCAGGATGGTGCAGACCTTCCTGTCAATGATGCTAATTGGCGCATTGGTGCAACATGCTTTATGGTATGTTTGCAACAGACTGCACTGGTGGAACAGTTGCTCACCAGCACAGAGGTGCCATTGGATTGCACCATTGGTCATGGACAAAATGTATTCTGCCATCTTCTTTGAAGGTTCTATTATAGGAAAGAACACCAAGTTGACTTTGTGTTTACTGGAATAATATGAGATTTTAATTTCTAGCATTTACTAGGAGCTGGAGAAATGTGATTTTATAAAGCAGTATAATCGACTGCCTGCATCTCCTAGTCTATGTATATTTCTCCCTTTGGCAGCATGCTTTAATGCATACACTTGGTGATACAATTACACCTATTTAAAAAAAACCTCCATAGAGAATCAGGGATACTTTGCTTTCACTGTAAAAATTTTAAGCTGCTTTCTGGCCTTTATACTGATGCAGCAGCCATCTGCAAGGCCACAAAGAAATGCAGACCTCTTTTGTTCAATGGTTTGTACAGGATGAAAAAGACAATAAGTATTTCAAATTAATCCAATAAGCAGCATAGCAGCTAAAGTTAATTGGGTGTGGCCTACAGAATTATTGATCAATCAGGAAACAGAATTAAATGAATGCAATAAAATGCAAGCATGCCTCAAAGAGAAAAATGCTAGTACACCTCCAGGCTGCAGAAACATCTGTAGAAAACATCCATGTCTTTCAAAAGTCCTTCTACTGTAAAGTTTGTGCCTTTATGGAATGCTACAATAATGAGAAAACAGAGAGCAATTTAGATACAGTATATGAATCAAGGTTTGCAATACATTGGCCACCAGGCAGCTTAGAGCTCTCTCTCTCTCTCTCTCTCTCTCTCTCTCTCTCTGTGTGTGTGTGTGTGTGTGTGTGTGAACAAAGGGTGATAAAGCAAGAAAAGCAGAAAAAGCAAGAAAAGCATTTCTTAAAAAACAGAGCCATAACATCCTACCATAGTGCTGTGGAGCAGTGATGTCACGATTCTGCCCATTTGCTCCCACTGGGGCAATGATGTCACAGGTTCTCCCCAGAGGAGGGGTAAGTGTGCCAAGTAGCCAGTGCCTCTTCCATCAGGTAGAACCCGGATGAGACTTCCTTTGCACTGCAAGTGCAAAGGCAGTCTCTTCCAGTTTCTCCCTGGAGGAGGGGCATGTACGTGAAGCGGGAGAGAGCCCAGAGGTTACGATCTTCATGCTGCTTGCAATGCGAAGTGCCTGGGTACACAGTGCGTAGTGAAGCCTTCCACCCTACTTAACAGGAAATGGGGGAATTTGTGGCAGCTGACTGGAATGGGCAGGAGTTCATGATGTCAACCTGGTCAGAAGGATTCTGTTATAGGCATAGGCTTTCAGCTGCCATTTTCAGTGGGAATATGCTGTTAGTTACTATACATTTTATGTTTAGCTGATGATATTTTTGTACTATCACTGATATATGTGCTTTTATTCTCTGCTGAATAAAAAATACCTTTTACACACACACACACACACACACACACACACACACACACACACACA
>JAJKFI010000031.1:11569102-11584903 GCA_029204185.1 Lerista edwardsae
TATGTATGTATGTATGTATGTATGTATGTATGTATGTATGTATGTATTTACTGTTTTCTATCCTGCCTTTCTCCCACACTGAAGGGAATCCAAGGTGGCAACAATTTAAAAAACGTAAAACAAATACAATTACACTAAAAACAATACTAAAAAAGCATAAAATGATTAAACATTAAAACAACCTGGACCCCAATATTAAAATACAGCTCTAAAAAACGCCAGCCTGTGGTGTCAGCAAAAGCTTTCACAAATAAAAAGGTCTGCAAGGAGGGAGCCACTCTTAATTCTAGAGGAAGGAATTCCATAAGTGAGGAACCACCACTGAGAAGGCCCTGTTCCTAGCTGCCATGTTGTCACATCTACTGGGGATGACACAAACAGAAGAGCCCCCTAAGATGACCGGAGAGGATGGGTAGGTTTATGTGGCTGTCACGAGTGTGCTGGAGCAGAACTGAGAGACGGCGAGAAAGCCGGTCAAGCAGGGCAGGCGTGCTGGACTGTGGAAGAACCCCACCTCCGTTGGTTGAAGGAGACGACGGGTGACCCTGGAGAACCACCTGGGTCCTCACCCCGACGTGAGACAGATGCCCGGCCAGCGGGTGCCGCTGCACCATACCCCACTGGTAGAAAGGCCCGGACCCCTCTGTTGAACCCAAGAGGATGGACCCTGATGCCCTGAGACGTGAGTGGGCCAGTGGCCCGAAGACAACGCTTGCCCCCTTGTTTTCATCCGGCCGAATTGGACTTTTTGCCCGTGTGGGCTGGACTTTCTGTTTGTTCCATTTGGACCGCTGAGAGGCAGGCCTTTCTGTTGCCCTTTGAAGTCACCAGGAGGTGTGGATTTTTGTTTGGGGGTGAAGCCAGCGCTGGCACAGGACGGGGTCCTTGGGGAAGGGGAGTGGAGGGCACAGACGGGGACTGCTGGTAGCGAGGCTTGAAATTGTATCCCAATAAAGGGTGTCACGTTGGCGATTTGGTTCCTTGGTTGTTGCTGAGCATTGCATCCCCACCAGGTACTCTGTCAACCCCTTCGCCACCCCTTCCCCAAGGGCGAGGGGGCACCGCGGGGGGCTAGTGACATCACAGTGGACAAAGGTGGTCCATCAATTACTCTGGTCCTGAGCTGTAAAGGTCTTGAAAACTAGCACTTTGAATTCAGCTCAGAAACAAACCAGCAGCCAGTGAAGCAGCACCCTGACTGAGGGCACAATCCAAGGATCTGTGTTGGGTCGATGCTAGCTGCTAGCTGGTGCGAGAGCGCCGACCAGCATCCTCATGTCAGCTGCTGCTGTTGGGCCAGCCAAAATAAATGTGCAAGTTAAATAAGGTTATGCTTTGATATTCACCCACTTTTGACTTTCATCCATACTCTGGTCCCTAATCAGATGAAAGTATTGCTTTAATTATGTACACATTTGCTTTTGAACAGTGATTGGTCCAAAAAGGAGGGATTAATTCACTGGTCCCATGCTTTCATTCCACAAGGCGATCGTGGTTGCTTGATCTTGATCTAGTTGTAGTAACATCATCTCTTTCCAACAAAAAGACTGCATGATCTTCAGCCTCACTTCCTTTCAACTGAAAGGCCATTGCCCAAATTTCACTTCTCATATCATGACTGTTTTCACTGAAATCCAAACTTTTTCCAAAGCTTACTACTTTAGTTTCCTGGCACCAGCAACTAAGCACACGTTCAGAAATGACAAATAAAACAATCCAGGTATTTAACAGCCTGTCACTTGCAACAAAAATGATCTCAGTGCGGACAACTATTATATGGGTTTCCACTGTGGCCATTCTATAATAAGCCCTCCTCATTACCATAGCCTGCTGCACTAGGTGGAAACTAATTTCAGAACCATGGGATTGTGGCTGAAGTGATAATATAACACGGCAAGATTCAGGCCTCTGTAAGTAAAATTCATTAAGAGGATTGTTGAGATGGACAAATGCAATTTGGTGCTGTCTTTCTTGCTTCTCTCTAACCGTTTATCTAAATGGCAGCCATGTAATTTGCATAGGGAATTTACATCCTCCCCAATGAAGAGAAAAAAACGGCAGTGTGGAACTCTGCTTGTAAAGGTAAGTCTTGTTCCCTACTTAGAATTCACATTGGCATTTTATTTTAGTTTATTGTTGCAATTACTCTACTGAATTGCAAGAGGAGTTTTACAGTTTGATTTTGCTCTGCTGGAGAAAAAAAAAACTTTAGATGTATAGCAACAGAATGCCAAACTCTACTGAAAATGCAGTAGTTTTAAATGACATACCATTTGGACCATAGGAAATAAATTTGCTTGCTGAGGTAAACAATAGTTGTACTCCATGAGAACAATTTAAGAGAGATTTATTATCTTAAATAGCTTAAGTGACTCAAATATTACAAATCTGAAAGTAGAATTCAATGTACATGGTTGAAAAAGGCTATGAGTGTTCCACTGACCTTAAACTGTTGTCATCCAATACAGCTATACTTTACTGTTGAATAAAACTTAGATTGGGAAAGGGGAATTTACAGCAGCAGTCAGGAATATATAGCTATGCTAACAGAAGACATGGGCAGTGCAATCCTATACCCCCTCTTGCGCCAGCTGAACACTGTTGCAAACATGCCGTAAAGCGCGTCCACGTCAGCGCTGTGGCACTGGACCAGCGCTGGACTGGCGTGAGCAGCAGTGCCAGCACTCAAGCGCTGGCCATGTGCCAGTTGAGTGCCGGCGTAGCTCGGTCGGTGCAAGGCCTCCGCGAGGGCGTTCCAGAGGCGTTCCGGCGGCGTAACTGGGTGGTGCAGTGGGCAGAGATGGCGGTTGTGATGCAGATGTGACGCAGGATGGCTGTAGTGCCAAATCCTAATGCCCATTCCTGGCCAGGCGACCCCAATTCGGGCCGCTCCTGTCCACATTCCTCTGAGCCTGCTATTTTGCCGGCGCAGATCCAAGCAGGCCCATAGGGATGACTGGGGCTTACGTGGATGCAAAGGCAAAACCTTCCCTTGTCCTGCACGTTGCTGCTGCTGCCTCCTAATGGAGATATAGCCTTGCTATGTCGGCCTTACTAGGCCGGCTTTGTATAGGATTGCGCTCTGATATTTAGTAGGTTTTATCTATGTAATTCATAGAATAATCTCATAGGAAAATTTAGGTTTTCTTTTTAGAAACTCATATTTGTTTACCTAGTACAGCAGAGTTAACCAAACTGAAAGACAATGAAAATGAAAGACAAATAGAAAATGTGTTGAGGAAAGTGGAATGAGTCACTTCAGGCTCAGTATAATTGAATGTGGGCTCAGTATCTACATGCAGAGAAGCCCTGTTTTCCTTAGCCTTTCCACCATCACAAGTGCATACAAGCAATGCAGGGAACGGAGCATGAGTAATAATTTGCATGGCCAGATATGGATAAAGGAAGCAGGTACACCTACCATTGCTGGCCATGGCTGCTTGGACCCCAATTTGTTGGAGGAACAGGAAAAAAAGAATGGGTGGGACTCTGTATATGGGCACAGCACAGCACCTGCGCTTAACTGAAACACGGCTGAATCAAGCTTCTCAGCTGCATCAGCTCACTGATTCAGTTTCTACACTCCCACCATTTCTGTCAACCTTTACGATGAGACAGGATTTAACAGGATTTGGAAAACTGTCAGGGAGAAAATAAGTATGGAGAGGAATTAGGTATGTAAATGAAAAGGCAACAACCCTCCAGAATGGGAAATTCAAAAATTGGATCTGAAAATAGACCTGATTCTTCTCCCCTGCTTTAAAAAAAGCCCACACAATGCTGGAAGTTTTTCCATAGCTTCTCTTCCATGACTGAGGGTGCCATCTAACCAACTTTCCAGCACTGACATAGCTGTGCCAATGGGGCATGTACTGCATTCTGCAGTTGGTGGGGGGGGGCAGGAGTCATAGAGGCCTCCTAAGGTAAGGGAATGTTTGTTCCCTTCCCTCAGACCTGCATTGCCCTTATTCCGGTGATAGAAAGTTGGTTAGGATTACGCTCTTAATTATTATGTTGCTTTCCCCCATTAGTCAGCAAATTGCAAAGGGAGCTGTCAATGATGCCAACATTGCATATTCATTTTTTTTTTTTTACGAAAGGTGCCGAACCAGTTCAAGGATGCCTGGGAAGGTGGGGCTATCTTGTTAACACAGATCAGAACAGTTTTCTAGCACAGGACCTGGCAAGTGGTTTGCACTGGGCAAAGATGCAATCTAATTTCTATTTGTGGGTTGCAAATATAATTTTTAAATGGAAACTAAGCAGGTCTGTTACTGAAATTTGCTGAGAGCCAAAGTCCTTGAGCATAATCTATCAGGAGCCATTTGTATCATTCCATTCAATAAGGCAGCCAACAAATGCTGTTGAAAAAAAAAATCACAATTCAAATCTTAAAATAGTAACAAAAATCCAAACTGCCACAAAATAAAATCAGGAACAGTCAAGGTTGATCATCAGAAGAACTATCAGTGGCGGTAAATAAATACCAATTAAAGTGTCACAGAATTCCAAATCCCTCCAAAAAGTACTGTTTCTGTCAAATTCCTGAAGGTCAACAGTGAAGGACTCAGGGACATCTAAGGGTAAAAGTTCCAGGTATGGTGTTATGGTCACCTGCCAGATGGCAAGAGCATAGAGAGAAAAGTTCTTGAGGATGGAAGATCTTACTGTGCAGGGGAGTTTATACTGGAGAAGGTGATCCTTTAAGTTCGTCCTTCAGTCTGATGATACCAGAAACAGAGACAATCATGGATTCCCCTTTCAACAAATTTCACTGTAAATCTTTACGTTTTGTTCGTGCCATTATGAATTATGGATTTCAGGATCTGGATTGATAACTACTTAAGGGAAAAGCGGATAATGTAATTTTGTGACATGACTATGTGACAGGAAATGTAAATTAAATGGTTAATGAGATGTGGTAGGATTTTTTTTTAATGTAACAGTAAATGAACTTTGTTCCCCATTGAATTTCCCAATTGTTCAGGATTGTTACTGATCTGTCAGATTAGACAGGTGTAAGGATATTAAACGTAGGTTTGTCTCTTCTTTTGACAGGATCAATGTGGAAAAAGAGAGAAAGAAGAGACAAAGAATGTTGGTAGTATCCTAAGGCATCCCTTAGGGTAAAGAGGGTTTCTCTAGATCTGTTCCTCAGGATTTCTAGGCCTGAAGTGGGGCCTAGTGGGCCTAGTGCCAGTGATGCGTACACTCCCGGTGCTGTGAATGCACTTTATGGCACATTTGTGACATCCAGCACTGAGGAACAGTGCCAGGACAAAGAACCCCAGCACCAGTGGTGTCATCTAAATGACTGAAGAACAGGTACTCACTTTTGATTGGCACATGTCGGGACCCGCCCACCGGAAGTGACGTCATAAGCCGGAAGTGAGGTCGTGGCAGGAAGTGACATGAAAAAAGCCCTTTTTGAGGCCTCAGACAATTTTAAACTGACCCAACAGTTGCAACAGTATTCCACAGCACCCCCAGAACTTGTTAAGGAGGCCTGGCATCATGTTAAAGTGACCCAACAGTTCTCATTTTTCAGTGGCAAGGCAAAGGCAAGGCTCCACTCACTGCCTGTCTGCCTGCCTGGCTCTGAGAACGTGCAGGCAACTCAAACGTGCAGGAAATTCAAATGTTGCAGGGGGCGGAGTCGACGAGTGGGCGGGGGAATGGGCGGGGCCAGCCATAATCCTAGGAACCGGTACTCGCGTACCCCCGCGTACCCCCTGCATGACATCACTGCCCAGCACGCAGTCAATTTAAGGATTTCCATACAGGCCACGGTTGTTCTTGGCCTGATGGCGGGCATACATATGTTTGTGCCCATTCACTTGGCAGCTCCTTTCTCACTTTCCACAGTTCCAATGCAGTCTGTGGCAACTGGTTATTAGGGAGTATGCTAAGATAAATAGCAGTATAAGATACTGCATGGGGAAAGAAATAGCAGAAAACGAAGGTGTTCTGGAAAGTCCTACGAAGAATATGACTCAGAAAGAGGTACCACAACACATTTAACGTGTAATTTGCTTGAAGGGCCTATGAATTAAGAGTTATGATTTATTAATGCATCATAATGCATCATTACTACTGATTATTGACTGGTCAAGCATTTAGGAAGAACAACACACCTGCTCCTGTGGTCTGTATTGAACTAGTCAGGAGGTGCACTGAACTATATTGTAGTCAGGAGCTACTTCCCAGCTGCTCATTTTAGAATGCTCATTCTGTTTCCTCACATGACAGTTGAAATCAGAAAGAACCTCCCCACACTACTGCCTCCGAGACACAGGCTGCCATGACTAAAGGTAGAAAATTGGGTGCCACAGCTTTTCATCTGAGTGTTCCTCCCCCGGCTTTGGATTGATGCAATTTGTTCACACACCACATTCCCTTACCTGCTGTTTCTCTGGAATGGAAACTCGCATTAACACCAAAAGAGCAAATAAATCACACCAGGCGGCACTGCTCTGGGCCAGGACCATGGGAAAAGAAAGGCTTATTCTCTCTTTCCCCCATGCTGCAATCTCCATCCTGACATTTCCTCCATGTCTGCTGTTTACGTCATAAAAAACAAGCGTGCAAGACGAAACTGTGCATTTAACGTAACTTTTGTATTTTTCTTCTGTATCATCCTTTTAACTGGATGAGGATACCAACTGGTGAGCCTGAAAAACATGCGCTCTTCCCACATAATCTTTCCAGGTAGATTGAATGATCTCCCTCTTGTGGGCTGATAACAGCAATCATATACCCTTTAAACCAGTGATGGGCAAATTCAGCTAGAATATGGTCCCCATGAATGGTCCTCTTGTATCTCAGTGGGCTCTGCTTTTCAACAGTGTTGAAATTGGGCAAGTTTACCTGTCATGATCCTGTGAATACCATGGGTGAGTCTGGTAATTCTGCACATCGGTAATGGAAAGCCAAATGCCTTGCTAATGTTTCTTATAGAAAAGCCTCTGGCTTTTTGTTATGTTATTGCTGCACTGTTTTCATATTGTAATATATTTGGTGTTATGTAAGCTGCCTTGGGCGCCCACAGCAGTGTGGAAAAGGCAGGATAAACATGTATTGAATACAGTTGTGCTTTATCATCCACTGGAGCTTGGTTCCCCAAAGCCCTGCTGATGCTAAAAGCCATGTTAAATAAAAGCAGTTAAAACAAAACAGGAGTCAGTCAGGCAGTCAGTTCGGGCTGCTGTTTTCAGCTCGCTCTGAGAGGATGGCCCCCTCCCTTTGCTCTGGCTCGCTTGGGAGTGGAATGTGAAAATGAGTAACCACTTCCACATTCCATTCTTCCATGGGCAGGGGCAAAGGGAGGGGGGTGTTTTTTCTCGGAGGCAGCTGAAAACAGAGTTCCAATTGTCTGACTCCCTGACTGACCTCCTAGAAATGCGGTTTTCCGAATGGGAATTGTAAAGGGATGTGTTTTTCCCCCCTCTCCAGGGATTGACAGGGTCCTTATTTGTAGTGACCATCAGTGTTGAGTGTGGATAAAAATCAGCGTATAAAAAGGCTGGACCTGTAAATAAAAAGCCCCATCTTATTCTTCCACAGAGAAGAAATAAATACGAAATAAATGAATTAATCAGAAGATATGATGGTCCTATGCATCATGTTCTTCATCACTGAAGATGGAAAAGTCCATTGTGGGCTATAGGCAATGATGGGTTGTAACCTCCTTGCATTGGTGGTGGGCTACTTCAGAGTACTGGGTGCAAGGGAGTGGCAACAGGATGCAAGCATCTTGTTGTCTCATGCCTCCCTGGGGCACCTGGTGGGGCCACTGTGAGATACAGGAAGCTGGACTAGATGGGCCTTTGGCCTGATCCAGCAGGGCTCTTCTTATGTTCTTATCTTCGATTCCTCCAGAGGTGCCTAGCAGGGCCGGCCTTAAGCCAATGTGACCGATGTCATCATATTGGGCACCGCTCTTTGGGGTGAGCAACCATGCAGTGAGCATATTGTTTGCTGCTGCAGCCAGGATCTCTGTGGGATGTTGGTCAGTGGGGCGAGCAGAGCAGTTTTACCTTGGGCCCTCTCATCTGCCCCTGCCACCAAATGGCCCAAAATGGGCCTTCTAGAAGCAGTTGGCAGCGCTCACCGTCATGTCACCACCAACTGTTTCGGAGTGCCACCCATTCTGCGCAACACCACAAGGGCTCTACTTAGTGAGTGGAGGGCCCTGCAGGGAGGGGGATTGGGAATGTCTCACATTGGGCCCCACCGCTCCTAGAGCCGGCCTTCATGCGTAGAGATATTTCAAAAAAGACTACAATGGAAAAAAATGTTGTCTAGAAAGCAATTAATTTCAAAAGTTTAATGCTTTCCATTCTTTTTCATTACTGCAGAGAAGGAGAAGAAGAAAGATAAAGAATACACTTGCTTACGAGAGTAGGTTCCTGATCTATAATTTGCAATGAAATATCATGAACCCTGTCATGCTACATAAGCATTTAATTAGGGTAATTTAACACATTGTAACTTACCAATGGATCTGCATTCAGTATGTTTCAAACAGCTGAGTTCTGAAATAATGTAGTGATTTCCTCCCCACTGAAGCATCAATGGGCTTCTGCAGCTGTGGAATCTCATGAAACTGACTTGAGCATAGGCAGACAAATGATTTTCCAGGAACTTGAGAGCCTCACAAATAACTGAAGCTAATAAAATGGGTTAACCATTGGGGCTCCTGCTTTCCCCCAGATGTTTTTACAATTGAAGCCTTAGAGAAAGTTCCAATCTGATGCACTGAACTAGTCAAGCTCAGAACTGAATTTGGAAATAGAATCGTTTCTCAGGGTCCTCGTTTCTCGCTTTGGTCCTAAAGCGAGACTCAAGTTGGGTCTCTGCCTCCATGACGCGACTTGTCATGACTCACACAGAGACTCAAGTCATTTTGACTTGAGTACAGAGTGTTTTGGGTCAGGCACACCAGGTCACAGGCCAAAAGGGACTGGGCAAGGTGGGAGGGAGTGGGATGGGCTGCGTATGAGCAGAGACAGAAGCGGCAAGCAGGAGTGAGATCACATGGCAGCAGCTGGGAGGCTGACATTATGAGCAGTACAACCAATCCTTTGCAGCTTTAATCAGAAGTAGTCCCATTCAGCGATGGGATCTACAAACTACTTGGGGGAATGGAGGGCGGGACTTAGATGGGACTACTGTTTGATTGGCAGCCCATCCGTGCACTTCCGCTTTCATTCCGCTCGCCCCGCAGCCGTCCCTGGCCTCAGAGGGGGCACCTGCTCGCCCAGGGGGGACGCATCCTACTTGATGCAAAACATTAATCCTTCCCTGCCTCCTAACTGGAACTGCTGGCTTCCAGATAGCCCCATGAGGTCTTTCACATCTCAAAAAAAGACAAAAAAAGACAAAAAAAAGTTTTCAAAAAAACTCTCAGACTTGCGGGTTTTTAGACTTGGGTTCTTCATACTCATACTTGAGTCGTTGTCCTAGTTCTTTACAAGCGTCACTTGAGTTGGCAAAAATCATGTGTTATTGGTGACTTGACTTGAGTCTGAAGACTCAAGTTCCCATCCCTGCCATTTCTTCCTTTGAAAATAGTACCTTTCTTTCTAGGTTCAGTGTTGCACTCCTGATTTGTACCTAGGAAAGTATTACTTTGCTGCCCCAACCCTCTGTTGTACGTGAACCCACCGATGGCTTTACAACCAGGTGTCAAACTACTGAAAATGATAAACTTCAGATGTTGAGATGAATACTGTACCTTTAACACTGAGACTGTTAACCAGGTGAGTTCTTCTCATATTACAGGCAAGCTACATCTCTTCTAAGTTTCTCTTTTACATTGTTATTAAAGCTATAAGCTGCACTTTTGCATCTAAACACTTTTAAATAGAAAACAATGTGTCCTATGATTTATACATACACAAATGGATAACTAGATTCCAGGACTAGTCTTAGATAGTTTCATAGATGATCCAAACTAGCCCCAAATGACCCCTTATAGGCTTGAAGAGACACTGATGAGATGGGGATTATTTCTTGCTAAGAACTGTGGCTGTGTGACCCCGGCAGAAAAATCCACATGCCAGCTATTTTGATTGATTAAGCTGCTGGGCATGCCAATTAGAAGCTGCGCATGATGTCATAGTATCAATGGAAAAGGCAGTCCTTCAGAAAAAAAAAATATTGCTGCAAATTTCTGGGCATGGCTGCCAAATTACAAGCCAAAGATTTGTGCTGTGTCTTTACATTCCCTGATGCAGTTGCAGCTTATCTAAGTTCCAGCTTCCTGTTGGAAGAAGGGGAACTGTGGCATCCTAGAGGGAGGGCAGGAGAAGTCACAACTGCCTTATCTGCTACAACAGATAATTTGAAAGTACAGTCAGCCCACATCTTTCACACCAATTCAACCATACCTGCTCAGCCCACCCTTCCCCTGAGAAAACAACAATTTAAGTATTGCAGGAAACTCCACCTGTCCTTCCACTGAGGACACAATCCTATACCCGCTTTCCTGGGAGTAAGCCCCACTGAACACAATGAGTCTTACTTCTGAGTAGACATGCATAGGCTTGTGCCCTTAGTCTGGTAATATTCTAGAGCAGTGGCTCCCAAAGTCCTACTCAGATGTCAATAATTGCGGGGGCGGACCCTGGGGCTGCAGAGCAGCGATCACCCAGGTGAATTTTATAAATAGGTACAAACGGAAGCCATCTTTAATTTAAAGAACTGTGAAATGACACGCATTTCTTACCTGTACTTAATTTGGGAAGAGAAGATAGAAGGGCCATTCTAGCCTGATATTTCTTAGCCTATCACTCTTATTAAGTATCTATCTGTTAAAGGCAATGCAGGAAACCCTCTGGGGAAAGCAGCTGCAGAAGACTAAAATACGTTATCAAAATAAATAACTTTCCTCCAGAATACAGTTGGGGAGGGGCAAACAAAGCTGAACCAAAAGGAGAAGAGAGAGTGGGCTATGATATCAAAGGGAGGGGAAGAGTGAAGCATTTAGCAATTTAGATTATTTGCAAAACAAATGGTAAAAGGGTGTCAGAAATGGCAGCTGCTTCGTTTGAGAGCTCATACTACTCCCTAAGTTTCCCGGCATGCAAAGCTGTAAAACAGGTAAGATAAAACAGCAACACTCTTATGTTAATGTCACTGTTGTTCACAAAATGGAACAAGGGCCTCTTTGGGGAAAATTAGTATAATTTCTTGCCTTTTAATTTACCATATGTTCTTTGTGTTATTTTTGTAGAGAAAATGCTCCAATTTTTTTCTAATAGTAAATATTTTTGTATCTAATTGACATTAATGAGAAATCTGCAGAATTCTATCAGAAATTATAGCCATCATGAAGCTCTAGAGGCTAGTTACCTTGGGTAGAGATAAGCAACTAACGTAAGGAAGGAAAATGTTAAAATGGTTCTCTCCAAGCTCTGAGAACCATAAGATATGCTGCAAATAGTTGAGAAATCTACTAATTCTCTGCTTGGCATCCCTATTCACATGTACAAAATCCTAGATGGATACCCTCAAAAATCTTCTAATGGAATCTGAGGTCTAGTTAAGGGGTATAAACCTAGTTTAGTCCTTACATCATTGATATACAAAGATTAGGACAGCAATCCTGTATGTACTCAACTGAAAGTATGTTCTGTTGAATTCAGTGAACCTGACTTCTGAGTAGACATGCACAGCCTACTTAAAAGGCTGCAATTCTATGTGTTACTAGAAATAATTCCCACTGAACTGAGATTAGACCTAGTGAGGCTTGTGCTGCATAGCTGCAATCCTAAAAACTAGGGAGAAACCTACATTGAACATAGTCAGGCCTATTTCTTAACAAACATGCACAGAATTGCTCTGTAAATGAACCCTAAGCATGTCTGCTTATAAGTAAATTCTATTGTATCCAATAATCTCTACTTCCATGTAAGTGTGTATAGAAGCCATAGAGCTGTAAGTTTATGTCTTTGGAGAACTCGGGAGGTATGCAGAAGTAGGTACTGTATTTTTGTAAATAAAATGAAAAAGTTAACATCCTCTCCATCAAAAAAAGTGCTATGAGTTTCCAGGATATCAATGGAATATTGGTGGACCTCCTAGAGTTTAAATACGGACTAGAAAGGGAATTTCTGGATAAAATCAAACCATACAAAATATTTCCCTGCTGTGCTCTATACTAGTGGTTCAGGGCCCACCTTAAAAAAGTTTTACTTTCAGTTGTTCAGTTCTTGATGCACACAACCTAATCCACACTGACATTTTGTGAATCACAAAAAATAAAACGGGTCATGACCCCCTGTTGGACCAGGGACCCACAGTTTGGGAACAGCTTTTTATACTGTAAGACAAAAGGCTTAGGTTTGGGGCTGACTGTCAACCCCAAAATTGAACATTTTAATGCTATCTGTTGTTTTGGGTTGTTTACTTGAATTGTTAAAATAATCTGTTTTGCTTATGTTTTATTGGCTCTTTGTATGCTGTCTCAAACAATTAGGAGAACTGGGATTATATAAAATTTCAAGAAAGCCACAAAGGAAAATTCCTTTATCCCTGTCTCTTGAAACACTTCCTCCTACCTGAGCTCCAAACTTCTATTCCAGACTGGGTAGAGTCCTGAATACTATTGCTCCTGTCAAGGGCATTGGAATGCACTGCAGCATTTAGTAACTTCTCGTTACCACTGTGAATTAAAGAACAGGAAACATTTAATTTCAGCTGACATTACTTATCATATACCAGCAAAGCTGGGAATGTTCTTAACAGAGATGCATCAGCATGACCAGCCTTATTCTTGACCCATTTGGCCATGGCAATGGGGGTTGAAGACCAAGAAGACTTTCTGATCTCCTAAGATGTGCAAAAGTTATGGTTAGAGAGGGGGAAAAAATAGACATGCACACAAAGATGTCGTAGTGCATAAGCCAAAAGCTGGCTTGGCACTTCTGCTATTGTTGGCTACCAAAGCTACTGCTTAGCTTATGTACCATGACTCTTGTCAACAGGTTCCACGATTGAAATAGTCTGATGTGGTTTGAGTTATACAGAAGCAGACACTTCCAATTCTGTCAGTATATGCATAGAAATACAATCTAATGCAAAGAAAGTTGGGGATCCTCTGTCTTTCATGATTATGTACACAGGAAGCTGCTGTGGGGGTCCGTTGAGTGGGAATGAACAGCATCAAATCTTTGAAATACGTAGAAGAGGGAATTTTAGCAGGTGCAGTTAATCAGGAAGGCTGCAACTCTAAAATTAACTTCATTGAATGTAAACTGTATTGAAATAAGTGAAACTATACTTTCAGTGGTGGCTAGGTCAAAAAGGAATATAATTGTGCTATACTGGAGTAAAGATCACTGCTTTGGTCCCCATTGTGGTGGGTTTTTTTTCCTGGTATTGCTTGTTATGGGTCAGGGCATTAGTAAGTAAGAACACAGACGGTTAAAGGACACACAGTCAGACCATCTGAAAGGTCAAAGTAATTATGTAGCTTGTGCTTCACAGACTAACTACACATCAGTGGTCAGTAATAGCAGTAATTGAGAAGTGCCCTGCTCAAGTACAGCTTTTCCTGAAAAAACCTCAGTAGCGCAGTCACACAGCTTCCTTGGCTTTTTTCTACTGCACGGTGTCTCTCTTCTCAGCTTGATTTCAAATCCCAATTTTAATAAGGCAAATCAAATAGGAACATTTTGGGAGGTGGTGGCTGTTCCTAATTAGCATTAGGGAAAAAAGTGCAAACTGATAAGAGGTTTTTTAAGGAAGCAGATTATTGTTGCTTTTAAAACCCAGTTCAAACAGGTACAAGTGCATTAATGATTAGCTGACTGTATTTGTAGCCGCTAAAATAACATCAAAATAGGAATGACTTTGCATTTGAAACATAATGTGCAAACGCACATGCTAATGAAAGCATCAATTGGGCCAAACTATGAGACAACACAGATCTGTGATTGGATTTCCCCTATCTTTATTTTCTTGTAAAAAACAACTGTTGGGTGGTAAGATTCAGATTTGGTCTGCAATGCTGGGGCACAAAGGTTTTAGCTCTTTCCCAATGCCATTTTCCCAGTGAAAATTGCCTCCCCAACCCAGTTTTACAATTTGCTTTAGCTTCTGTATGAGAAATATTGTTATACCTTCCCATAGCATTGACACACAACTGCCCTTCGTTTATTATAAATTCAGTTTCCTTTTTTCTCTGGCCTTTAGGCTCTTGGAGTGCAAAGGAAATGCTCACACAGTTTGCTATTGATTGGATATTAAAAGTTGCTCTGAGGCTTAATGGTAACCCAATAGGACAAATAAGGTTTAATAATCAGCTGTATGACATCTCCAGAATGTCTGCCACAGGAATCTGACTCCAATGTCACTTTAACAGTGAAATCTTAGCATCGCTGCCGGGTGAGTAGTTAGTCAACTAGCGACTCAGTCCTATCCACAAGAAATGCTAATGGGCAATGGGTTCCAACAGTGCAGTGGGAACTCCAGTGGTGGGAGAATGTTGATGGCTACAAACAAGATGCCTGTGCAAAGAGCCCCAAACCCCATGCTGATGCAAGCCTGATGCAGACCAACTAGCAGCATAACTCTATGGGCATTTTGTAGGCATTCCTTGGGCGTGACCGGGATGTGACATGGACAAAGCTTAACTTGCAATGTTTGGGCCATGCCCCTTTGGCATTTGAAGAGGTGATCCTACTGCAGATCTTACCTGGTGCACAGGTACTTACCTGGCGTTTGGCATTCCGGAAGCTTGGGATTGACATAATGATACAATCATGTCACCCCAATTTTCCAGGTTTTCGTATTTAAATGCAAAAAGGTCCATCTCCCTCCAGTGATCTTTGGGCCCAGCTACCGCGCACTTCACTGGTGAACCGTGAAAACACAATCAACCTCTGGGCCTGAAGTGGGAGGCTTGGGCAGTGTGGTGACCCCTGCCCCCTTGAGCCTCACACCTGAAGCAGCCCACCCCCTACTCCTCAAGCGTCTGTGGTGGTGTAGTCATGGTTGCTCCACGTTGCTTCACAGGATCTGATGTTCCTTCCGCTGATGGTCCTGGAGGGGAGAGGCCCATCTTGCCCAGCCATTGCCTGTTAAGGTGGTTGGCCTGTGGGGTCATGTCAAACAAGTGCAGGTGGAGGGTGCACAGTTTTTGTAGTTGATGCTGGCCATTCCGGCCAAGATATGCCATCGACCAGATTTCCCAGCAGCAGAGGACAAGATGAAACTGGCCCGAGGGATTTCACAGAGCAAAGGCATGACCTGGTGGATAGAAGTGCCCTTTGCAGGAGCAGAGCCTCTTGCTGCTGGACAGCAATTGCCTCTTTATGCAGCAGTATTGGCCATCCTAGCTGCTGTTCCACCCAGGGCTGAGGACCAGGGTAGTGGCCATGGCTTTCCATGTGACTGCCCTGCTGGGGACATGGGTGGATATTTGGGAAATGAGTCCCTGCTCCTGTGTCCATCTTACATTTTCCATGCATCTGCCTGGTGTTGATGTCTTTTGTATAAAATATGGTGGGCAGTGTGCCCTGTCATTGCTGCTGGTGGATAGGACTGAGCTGTTGGTAAATGTTTTCTTATCTCCCTGCCTCTCTGATTTTAGAAAGCCAGGAAGGCACAAAGCAAGTATCTGTTGTGTACAAAACTGCATATGTCCCTCAGAAGTGGAGTGATGTTCAGGGGAAAGGCCAATTGAACTTGGTGGACCTTCATTCACAGTAAATGTGAGTGGGGCTGAATGGTTAGTCAACCTACAGTTTGTTGCAGTTTCACATCAGACAGTCCAGAGTGGGCTGAAACTGGCAT
>JAJKFI010000031.1:11584913-11622775 GCA_029204185.1 Lerista edwardsae
GTATCCGAGCCTCCAACTCTGCTATTATTTACACAAATACTACAACACAGTTGTGTTGTATTGACTATAGAAATCACTGGCCTGTATCCAGTGACATCTCAAACGAAAGCATAGAGCTTTGATGCCCTTGTAGATTCCTTTCTGTCTTGGAATTTGTTTTTAATTTCAGTTCAAACCTGGAACATGCAAAATAATAAGAAAGAAGAGAACTTGCAAAGTGCATTTCCTTCCTGAGGAGCAAGCCAAGTTGCTACAGTTCTGGAATTAGGAAGCTTTTCTAGATCAGAGCTTTCAGGCATCTGGGGGTGAAGGAACCCTGTCTCGCTGCCTATCTCTGAGGCTACTGGAACCTTCAACAGGCTGGGTGGCTGGACTGAGCCTGGTCATAATCTCCTCTAGCTCCAGCAGTGACCTCTCTCGTAACATCCCAGTATCGACTGCCCTGGGGTAGCTGTCCCTTCCCTGGAGGTTCCAACAACATGATTATCTGTTGAATCTTTTACAGAAGAATAATCTGCGGATGTCATCTATAGTGACCTGCAGAAAATTTGTTAACCCTAATTCTTGAGGATTACTTGGGTTTGTTCTACAGATACAGCAGAATGATATGGAAAGGATGGACTGTACCATTTTTGAATGCTTTTCCAGATTAAAAAAAAATTACTAAAACCCTCCCTATAAATAGAAAGCAACTGCATCTGACTTGAGTTCTTTACTGGCCCTTTGCTTGCAGTGCTGGTTGTCTCTTTGCTTGAAGTGATTAATGTAGGGTTTCATTTAAAAAGTGAGGAGGGGACTCTTCCCTTGCAGTCCAAAATGGTGCAGCCTATTCTAGCACCTCACCTTGCTAACTTCTTATTCTGGTGCTTGTATGGATAACTAGATCGGACCTTGGAGCCTGGATGAAATCTTTTGAGATCTTTCAGTTGGATTGATTGCAGATGGTCTGAGATGCTGAAACATTATGTTGCAATATTTGCTACAAAACAAAGGCCACAGAAGACTCATCCAGTTTTTTTAATGTGCTAGGTTTATATTCCTAGAGTAGTTTTGCCTGCTTCCAAGTCCCATTGCGTGTGTGAAACATTCAGCTCTGTTTGATGGATGCTTTTGTTGTAGAAGCCTCCCTGGCTTTTTATAAAAACTGCTGATGCTTCACTTTTATGTCTCCTTCATGCGGGCAGAGCAGTAAGATACTGCCCGTGTCTCTGTTTGGGGATAGTATGATTATCTTGGGCATATAAATTGGTGCTGTTTTGCCACAGTCTCATAAGAAATCAATATATATTCATTTGTGGGGGACAATTTAATCCATGCTGCTATGTTGATAGCAAAACTGAGTCTTCCCATCTCCTTAATAAACCTCATTGTCGGGAGGGGAGAAATAAATGTTGAGAGGAAAGAAGCCCTTGTTTTGAACAGTGACATGTGGTATTGCATAATTGGCAGTCAGCGCAGCTTTAAATGACTTCTTTTTTTGTGATTTGCAATGATGTCTACTCGGTTAGCCCAGTCTGCACTGTATGCTCTGGCTTTATTCAATTCACAGTCATCTGCTTTGAAGTGATGGAGCAAGATTTACAATGCATCAAATCACAAGCTATTATTTCCTTAAAAGATTACATAAATGTGGCATTCGTCAAACCATCATTTGAAAATAAGGACCACAAGCCAAAGACAGCTTGCCCACACCCAGAGACATTGTACTCGACGTTTAGAAGGGCATTTGCTAATACAAATAACTTCAAGTCTTGTGTAAAACATGTGTAAGATTTCCACTTGGATTTGGATTTCCTAACTTGTATTGCAGTACCAGTAATGGCCTCCAGTTTTTAAAGGGGTCTTATTCTTTGATGATATGAAGTCAAGGCATGTCAAAGCCTGTTCCTTATTACTAGTTGCACACTTATACTAAACTAGCTCAGCTAACAACATTGCTTCCTTGCTGAACTTGGAATTATGGCAAGTGCAACCCATGGCTACAGCGTATGAATCCCTGGAGTCTTCCTGTGACTGAACACTGGTATTATTTTCAATAGACGTGCCTCTATGAAAAGTATCGGCTTAGTTTTCCTGAGAGGTGAGAAAGTTGGCATATCAACCGGTGGCATATCAATCGATGGGGAATGAGATGATATGTCATATGAATCTACCTCTCTGTTGATCTGGGAGGGATGCTGTCCCTGGTGTGCCTTGCAACCTTCTCAGACTGGCAATAAGATATAGAGGGACCTCTCAGAGGTGGCCCCTATCTTCTGGAATTTCCTTCCCCAAATGAGTGCCTAGCCTCCTTTCTGCCAATTTTCCTTTGGAGACTAAAGACTTGGCTGTTTCTGCAGGCATTTCCTGGGCTGTCCTGGTTTAGTAGTTGTCTCATCTAGTTTGATTCCATGCATAAAAGTTGCTGCTGGTGACTTTTGGTTTTTTATTATGTGATTGTTTTAAATCAAGCATATGTAAATTTGGTAGAGAAGCCATGAGGCTTCTTGAAATCCATGTTGTCTTGAAACACATGGGGAAGCTGCACAATGATTGTGTCTATTCAGCTCTGGTGCATTTCAATGGGGCCTGTTCAAGAGAACCTCCTGCTGGATTCCGCCCATGTCATTTGATTTTCGGAAGCCCAAGTGCATGTGGAATTGCAAGGAAGTCAGAATTCTTCATGTTTTGATTTGTTAAAACTTGTTATACTTATTTAATCTCCCCAGTTAATATTTTTGCTGATTGTGGTTGGAGGACGCTGCAGCAGTAATGTTTCAAATTTGCTTGTAAAATTGTGCTGTCCAAATTGAGCTGGGAATTTGGATGCCCGAAAGTACTTGCCAAGAATGGTATCTATTATAGCATGTCCAATTATAGGTGGAATTTAGATCATATGCCTGTATCTGAATAACAATCTTTGTTTGTGTACAGCTAAGAGGGTTCAGTTCCATTTTTTAACAAAATAAATAGTAGACCTGTTCTATACAGGTAAAAAGGTTAACTTTTCTCTAAGGCAAACTGTAGCCAGACTGTAATTAGGCT
This sequence comes from Lerista edwardsae, assembly GCA_029204185.1. Lineage (NCBI taxonomy): Eukaryota > Metazoa > Chordata > Lepidosauria > Squamata > Scincidae > Lerista > Lerista edwardsae. The sequence goes on from JAJKFI010000031.1 coordinate 11,587,938, forward strand.
GGCTTGTCACCTATTATGCTAAACATGCTCAGGTAGGGGTCCCACTGAAACCAGAAGGATCATCAATGGTGCAGTGGTCTGGACATTTCTCAGGTTGAAGTGTAATTACCCTGAGCCCTGCACTGCACGTCTGTTAAATTGCACGCAGGTTCCAATTCATTGACTACCATTTCATTGCAAAACAGTGTAAAATTGGCTGTGTTCCTAGCTATAGGAAACCTTGGAATATAAGCAGTGTGAATACGGTCTATGTTAGACAATTCCAGATGCAGCTGAACAAAGAGAGAGGTGGGGGTGACAATCTTTAAAATTGACAAGGAAATAGGGGTTGTCTGTCTTCCTGGCAATAGCTTCTTCTTGTGGTGTCTTACTGCATGATTCAGCAGGATCTTCATGCCAGAATGCTTCATGCCAGAGAGACTGAGTTCGAACAATTTTACTGCAGTATTGCAGCACTTCAAGTCCGTAATGTACCCACGGCTTTCAGGTAGCAGCCAGTTGCTACATCAGCTACATCAATGCTACATACATTCAGCCAGTTGCTGAATTGCAAGGATTCAGCACTGAGATAAGCCCAGAAGATAAGATGGGGACAAGTGATTCTTTTATATTGCAGCACTCCTTTTGTTTTTGTTTGGATTTTCAGACAGTTTGCAACAAACGTGCATAGGTTTGTGCTGCAGGGACTGTCTTCACTGATGCAAACCCCATTGTGTTCAATAGAGTGGCACACTGTAACAGAGTGGATCACAGTGGTCAGATGGTGTCTTCTGAAATGCACAGGACTTCTTGAAAGCTCTTTCCCCTAATGACAGATGTAGGGGATGAAGTAAAGTAAAAGTACATTGATGCTAATATGGAAGAATTTAAAGCATAGGCTAAAATCTGATTTTAAAATTTCTTCCACATCTGATTTAAAAGGATTCTTGGCTGGATCATGTTGTGAATATCTTCCCTGTGTTGTCTTTTGACTGGGAAAGTAGCCCACCACTCCCCAGCTAGGAGTGCACACATACCTTTTTATTCCAGGAAAGGGAAAGGTGCATCAAGTCTTCATAGTGGTTGTGGTAGGAGTTGGAGGAGTCATGAGAAACCCTCTAACACAGAAGTACGTCCATTTAGTGCTGGGTCTTCCCTAGTGAGCAGGTGAATTCTTGTCATAGCCTTCTTCTGGATGTAGTCTTGAAGTTGGTAATCGTCTTCGTTCCAATGGAGCTTGCAGTTTGCCACCACTTTTTACCCATTTCCCAGCATACACACCTAACAGGTGTAAACAGATTGTTACACATGCTCAAAATGGCTAAACACAATACGGTGAAAAATCATAGTAACGTTTAATGATAAGAAAACTCATTTGACGGTTAGAAATTGTTAAAGCATTGCTACTCTTAGCTTTTCACATTAACTTGCACCCCCATCACAGAATATACATGGTTAGTTGACAGAGGGTTTTCTTTAAACAAGCCCATATGACCCCAAATTTTGTCTTGGTCCCTTTCCATCCTACCTATATTCTAACTACTTGTCAAGTTCAGAATAGTGGAAGTTATTTTATTTGGATAATGCTCATTTTTCTCCACATGAATATTTGATATCTTTTTATTATACAATAACTGAAATGTATCTGCCATCAGAGCAATTCTTTCTTTTGAGATTTATGTGTAAAAGTGATATAGTTACAAGCAGAAACTTGTGCTCTGGACAAAATTAATTTTATGAAACAATGGGGCGAGTGCTGAAGTGGAATAGTAGTAATCCATAAACCTTGGCACTGTGAATAATCTGTTGCCTGGCTATGCAGCCTGTTTCCTATGATAGAAATTGCCCCATTTCTCTTTACCTTTCATCATACGCAGAATGGGAGTATAATCTAATCTTGTAGGGGTGGGGGATGAAAGTCCTTAAGGAACTATAGTGCTCTTCTAGTATAGGGCTGTGTCAGTTTGGGCATTGGCTCCTACAGGCGGTGGCAGCAGCAGAACTTGGAATGCTGCCCATTGTCATCTTGGGCCCACTGCCAAACAGCAGCCATTTACCATGCTCCCCAAGCAATTTCTTTAGTTGCAGAACTTCCACATCTGATTTAAAAGGATTGTGTAAATGAAGGAGCTCCTTTATTCACGCAGTCCCTGTAAATCAAACTGGAAGTCTTGCACTTTGAAGAAACTGTGCAAGGAACAAGGTGGGTGATCCACTTCCGGCTTGCTTTCAGCAGGCAGGAAATGGATCAGGGTGAGTTGCGTCTGTGGAAGGCTGGAGGGAGGTGGTAGTGATGACAGGCCCCACAGGAAGCAGTGGCTTCTCCTCCTCGCAGTGGCCCTGGGGCATACTTAGGATTGGGCTGTGAAACACATACGTTAACCATTATCTTTGAAACACAAATACTTCAGCTGCACCTGAGTAAAAGAAGGCCTGGGTGAGAGCAGGTTTCCACACGCACATTTCCATCCTGAAAATGGCTGTTGTGTAAGAGCTGAACTTACATGTTCAGCAAAACCATCCAGTCGCTTGATCTGCTTCTTATATAATTCCATGGAGTATGGAAACATTGTTCTGAATTTGCATGGTGTTAAGTCTGGAGGAAGCGTTGGGAGCCTGTGCAGAAATAACTATGGAGGCACAGTATCCACAGATCCAGAAACTAGTAGATGGCTGCTTTAGGTCTTTTAGTTTCCTGAAATTTAAATATAGTTTTATATTTCGTACATAATTTTCAATATATAGTATATAGCAGTGGTGCTCAAACATTTTAGCACGAGGACCCACTTTTCAGACTGACATTCTGTCCGGGACCCAGCAGAAGTGATGTCATAGCTGAAGTGCCATCATTGTGATGCCAGAACCTGCTGCTTTCCTGAGAATGCAGCAATAAATTGGGTTATTTCTCAGGGCGCAATCCTAAACTAAATTAGGCTGGCATAAACTAAGCCAGCAAAGTTTGGCCAGCACAAGGGCCACTGTAAAGTATGTTTGGACCACTCTTGGAGTTTGGCCAGCATACAGACGTGAGCCATCCTCCCTGACTCTGAGAGTGGCCCAAACATGCTTTATGGTGGCCCTTGTGCTGGCCAAACTTTGCTGGCTTAGTTTATGCCGGCATAACTCCAGTTTAGGATTGTGCTATCTGTCATTTTCCAATAGCAAAGAGAATCAGAAAAGAAAAGAAAACCTGTTTATAATCTTGACACAAGCAACACAGCCCTCCCCTATTTTCCCAACTTCCCTATTTTCAATATGGCTGCTCTAGGTGCTTCGTGACCCACCTGAAATTGGCTAATGACCCACTGGGTGGGTCCTAACTCATAAGAACATAAGAAGAGCCCTGCTGGATCAGGCCAAAGGCCCATCCAGTCCAGCTTCCTGTATCTCACAGCGGCCCACCAGGCGCCCCAGGGAGGCATGAAACAACAAGATGCTTGCATCCAGTTGCCACTCCCTTGCACCCGGTACCAGTAGCCCACCACCTTTGTAAGGAGGTTGCACAATCCATCATTGCCTATAGCCCACGATGGACCTTTCCTCCAGAAATCTGTCCAATCCCCTCTTAAAGGCATCAAGACCAGATGCCATCACCACCTCCTGTGGCAAGGAGTTCCACAGATTAACTACCCGGTGGGTAAAAAAGTACTTCCTTTTATCTGTTTTAACTCTCCCAACCCTCAGCTTTAGTGGATGCCCCCTGGTTCTGGTGTTTTGAGAGAGGGAAAAGAACATCCCTCTATCGACTTTATCCCTTCCATGCATAATTTTGTATGGCTCAATCATGTCCCCCCTCAGGCGCCTTTTTTCTAGACTGAAGAGCCCCAAACGCTGCAGTCTTTCTTCATAAGGGAGGTGCCCCAGCCCTGTAATCATTTTTGTCGCTCTCTTCTGCACCTTTTCCAACTCCACTATGTCCTTTTTGAGATGCGGCGACCAGAACTGGACACAATATTCCAGGTGTGGCCTTACCATCGATTTGTACAATGGCATGATAATATTGGCTGTTTTATTCTCAACCCCTTTTTTAATTACCCCAAGCATGGAATTGGCCTTCTTAATTGCTGACGCACACTGGGTCGATACCTTCATTGAATTGTCCACCAGCACCCCGAGATCTCTCTCCTGAGCTGTCACAGACAGCTCAGAACCCATAAGCCTATAGGTGAAGTTTTGGTTTTTTGCCCCAACGTGCATCACTTTACATTTGTCTATGTTGAAACGCATCTGCCATTTGGCTGCCCATTCCCCCAACTGGGAGAGATCCTTCTGGAGCTCTTCACAATCGTTTCTGGTTTTTACCACCCGGAAAAGTTTTGTGTCATCCGCAAACTTGGCCACCTCGCTGCTTATCCCTGTCTCCAGGTCATTTATGAATAAGTTGAAAAGCACGGGCCCCAAGACAGATCCCTGGGGCACTCCGCTTTTCACCTCTCCATTCTGAAAATTGCCCATTGACCCCCACTCTCTGTTTCTTGGCCCTCAACCAATTCTGGATCCATAAGAGGACCTGCCCTCTTATTCCCTGACTGTGAAGTTTCTTCAGCAGTCTTTGGTGGGGGACCGTGTCAAATGCCTTCTGAAAATCCAGGTATATGATATCCACAGGTTCACCCACATCCACGTGCCTATTGACCTTTTCAAAGAATTCCAAAAGGTTTGTGAGGCAAGACTTACCCTTACGGAAGCCATGCTGACTTTCCTTTAGCAGTACTTGTTCCTCTACGTGTTTTAGGATTTTATCTATGATGAGGCTTTCCACCATCTTACCCGGAACAGACATTAGGCTGACCGGCCTGTAGTTTCCAGGGTCCCCCCTTCTCCCTTTTTTAAAGATTGGCGTGACATTGGCTATCCTCCAATCCTCTGGTACCGTGGCCGTTTGAAGGGACAAGTTGCATACTCTAGTTAAGAGGTCAGCAACTTCGTTCTTTAGTTCCTTAATTACTCTTGGGTGTATACCATCTGGGCCTGGTGACTTATTTATATGTAGTTTATCAATTTGATCTAAAACATCTTCTTTATTAACCAGTATCTGATTTAATTCCTTCGTTAGGAAGGGCTGTTCGGGCTGTGGTATCTGCCCAAGTTCTTCTGCTGGACGCAAAGAATTCATTTAATTTCTCTGCAATCTCCAAATCCCCTTTTATCTCCTCTTTCCCTCCCTCACCATCCAGCGGGCCAACCGCCTCTCTGGCAGGTTTCCTGCTTCTAACATATTTGAAGAAGCTTTTATTATTCCCTTTTATGTTGCTAGCCATGCGTTCCTCAAACGCTTTCTTGGCCTCCCGTATCACCTTCTTACTTGTCTTTTGCCAGAGTTTATGTTCTTTTTTTATTCTCCTCATTGGGGCAAGACTTCCATTTACGGAAGGAAGCTTCTTTGCTCTTTACAGCTTCTCTAACTTTGTTTGTCAGCCATGCAGGCACCCTCCTGGACCTTGTCGAACCCTTCTTTCTTTGCGGTATACACTTCCGCTGGGCCTCTACTACTGTTTTTTTAAACAGCCTCCACGCAGCCTGGAGGGATTGGACTCTTTTTACCTTCCCTTTCAATTTCTGTCTAACTAGTCTCCTCATCTGAGGGAAATCTGCCCTTCGAAAGTCAAGGGTTCTTGTGTCAGATTTGCTCTGCACTCTTTCCTGGACATGCATGGCAAAACTCACAGTTTGGGAACCACTGGTATATAGTTTAAATTTAGTATATAGTTAAATCATTAACTATATATGCTTAACTAATTTATTTAAACATGGACCTGGACATAGCAAGGAATATATCTAAAAATATTAGTGACGGTTCTCCCTGATCTATTTCAGTGGAAATGGATTACTGTAACAGCTTCTCTAGTCCCTTAAAACATGTAGGGCAGAAAATGCACAATCATTTCTTTTGGTGAGGCACTTAAAATAATGGCCGCCTTTAACATATTTATTTCCGTAACACAAGCTTTATTGAACAGATATTTCTAAGAGTCCTGAATTAGAGAAAAAATAGTTTTCATCCATCAATACTCTCTAAATATTGCATGATCTTAGTTGTTGTAGCGACCACATAGAGTCACTTAACAAAACCAGACACAATGAATGGTGGACAGCCCAGTCTTATACGTGCGTCCTTAGTTCCTCCCTTGCCATGAAGCAGTCAGTGTCTGTCTCAGAAGATACTCCACCAGTGCGTCACTTAGTGTCTGTCAGCAGTGCTGCTGGGAAAGTCTGCCCGCCCATGTAATCGTCCATTCCTATGCTTGATGGAGGAGGCAAGATGATGGAAATGGCAGAAGAGGGACAGGGAGGGTGCAAAATGGGGTGGGCAGGGCTGGGTGGATGAAGTCTCAGGAGAAGGGTGAGATTGGCATCACCAATATCCTACACCCAGGCCCAATCTCTTGGCACAAGTCAACATGGACCTGTGCCAACAAAATAGCTGTTGTACATCTGAGTAGCCCCCACCCCCATGGATGGTCTTACCTTTAGGTAAGGGAATGATTGTTCTCTTACCTGGAGGAGACATCTGTAACTGCCCCCCACACACACACACCATAGAATTCAGCAGTCACCATTTTGGCAGTGCTGCATCAAGGGATGGTGGAAAGGATAGCACTTGACCCTAAAAGACTGAGGGTGCAATCATAACTAACTTTCCAGCATTGGGATAAGGGCACTGCATCTCTGAGACAAGGGAACAAACATTCCCATACCTTGAGGAGGCCTCTGTGACAGCCCCCCAACTGCAGGATGCAGCACATGCCCAATTGGAACCACTGTGTCATTGCTGGAAAGTTGGTTAGGATTTGGGCCATGGTGATCATACACTGAAACTTTGCCTATGTTAGGACAGGGTCCATCAATGCTCTGTAGACTTTAGTAGGAAATGCATCTATGTATGAGTTCTACAAACTATGCTTATTTTTAAAATAGACAAGGCATAAGGTGAGAGACTCTCAGACAGAACTGATTTTTTTTGTTTTTTTTGTAAAAGGCATGGAAATTCAAAGAAGATGAGCATTGGCAGTTATTATCAGGGGAGGGTGTGAACAGATGGTGGGGAATAGATGAATCTTCATACCCCGTACTTGATGTACACAGGAATTTGCATTGGGCCATCTTCAGAGATGGGAGGCTATTGGGTTTGGTGGCCCATATACTGGATACATACTTAGTTTTATCTTGCTCCCAAATACATGTGTGATATGGGAAATCAGATTCTGATTTTCCGACACGCAAGATGCACACATTTGGAATTTGGTGGAGAGGGATGAAGCACGCCTGCTCCAATTTCCATATAATTGGTGCACAAACCCTTGTGCTTGAGAATGCATTGATTGTATGTTTGATACACTTACCATGCTGCATCCACTTGCTTCAGATCTTTGTCAATTCCTTTTCATTTCAATTCATGTCAATTCCAAATCCATTCAAAGCCGCCCTTTCCCCCTCACCTCAGATGCTGAACTGCAAGCAATATAGTAAGAATAGGAATGAAAAAGGATTGGGAGGAAGGTTTGCCATCATCTTCACCCACTCTGGCTTATTTTGAATCTCTGAGTTCTCCTCTCTGTCTTGTATTAAATCCGATGAGTCCTTATACTGCTTGGGAAATAATAAACTGGCCCAAATTAAAAGCTCTATTCTAGTAAATTCGTTCTGTAGAATTGCTGACATCTCCTTTCATTTAGTTTTAATTGGAAACGAAATGGACTATGTTTTGTAACCTATTGTGGTGATTTATATAAGGCTGTTCAGCTCAGTACTGGAAACATGCAATTTAGAAAACTACTACAGCTGTTTCTCTGACCTCACACCTCAACTCACTTGGCAAGGGAAAAGGCAACTCTCAAAATGATGGTATTCTGACAAGCCTGTTGTGTATTTTGTGTTTGCACCAGACTCCTATTTAAATTCAAAGCTACTTCAGCAGTCCTCCTGGAGTGGTGGAAAAGGAATGAAACTAACATATCATAACAAATCATCCCAGATTTGTCAGTAGCAGGGACTGTAGTAACATGACCATTAAAGAGTTAAAACCTAGAAACTTCATGTATGGGCTGGAGCTAGACTCCACTCTTAGACTTATCGGTCTTGTTCCTTTCAATTTCTAATGGAGGGCTCAGGATCAGGCCCTTAGTGTTCTGCACTACAAGAAAGAAGTATGCTTGATTGCAATGAAAAGTAAGAGTTATTTCTTCTGGAACATAGAATGTTCGTCCAGATACAGAATTTGCAAAGAGAAAATCTATCAATGCCATCCTATTGGAAAACTGAGGACTTTGATTAGGAAAAAGAAGATTGGAAACAGTATGTCGAGCAACTAGGCCCTTATTTTTGAACAAATGGTACAGTCAAGAAACAAAAAGCAATTTATTTGTGGAAGCAAAACAAGCACTCTTTTAAAGATGTTTTACTGCAGCCTCCGAAGCTAGGAGACTCAAGTTTAGTAGATCTGCAAACTGTCGTAACAGAACTTTCTATCCAAAGCCAAAACTTTATAGTGGGACTTAGATTCCATAATAGACTCTCCTCTGCTTGCCCTACCTTCAAATAGGCGTCTGAGCAAAAAGTTAACCAAGCACTGCTTGTTTGGTAACGTCCTGGATCAGGGCAGTCCAGCTTTGGGCAGCTGGGGGGGGCATATGATCCTTGCATGATTCCCAGCTGTGCTGATCTAGAAGTAATTGGCAATGCGATAACTTCCACATTCATTCGGCAGACTCAGGATGCTAGCAGTGTCGGCGGGTTCAGAGGAGGTTCTCGATCTCCCCGCCACACAGTTCCAGTTTATCCTTCTCCAAAGGAGAATCTGGAAAGGTACAGCAGGGGGACCAAATAGCTTCTGAAGCGGGATGAGGCAGGGGGGCTGCAGCCTGGCTTTCGGGGGCAGCTACAAAGGGCCTTGCATGTGGCCTGCAGGCTGTGCGTTGGACCACCATGTCCTCAATGATATGCAGGGAGAGGTTTATTGAGAAAGTTCAAGGCAGTTATGAGAAAGAGGAAATGTGACTTGGGCAACAACTGTGGAATTGGCTGCAGCAATTGAAGAATGGGCAATAACACTTATGCCAGTGGCTAAGCTAGACCAGACAACTCATATTTGTGGAGACTACAAAAACATAGTAAACTGAGTCTTTGAGGCTGAATCCTGTAGACATTTGCCTGGGAATAAGTTCCATTGAATTCATTTAGACTTGCTTCCGAGTTGACACATGCAGGCTTGCACTGTACGTTGGGCATCTATCCCATTCCACTTACAGAAGACTTGGTGGCAATGCTCTGAGGGTGCCAGCATTTTTAGCAAATTGGACAAACCCCAGGCCTACCAGCAGATGGAACTGGAGAAAGTCTGTAAGATATTTACAACCATAAGCACCCACAAGGATTGATCTCAATCATAGGCGCCATCTAGGGGGGCTGTGTGTTTTCTAGCCCCCATGGGTTTTTCCCATGGGGCAGAGCACCCACATTAACACCAGCCCCCCCGACATGCTAATCAGTGGCCCATGCCAATCAGTGGCCCAAGCCGACCCATGCCAATCAGTGGCCCAAGCACCCATGCCCGAGGCCAGATCATGTGGTCACGGCCGCGATCACGTGTCCCAGCCTCAGGAGAGGCAGCTATCAAGCCGGCAGACACCTTCCTGAGGCTAGGGCGCATTATTGCTGTGGCGATCGCGAAATGACATCGCGAGCCTTGGGAAATGACAGGGGGCATGGCCACATCAGGGTGTGTGGCCACATCAACATCAGGGGCGTGGCCATGGGCACTCACAATCGCAAAAGGAAGTCGGCTCCACTGAACTCAATATAATAATTACCCTGTGGTGCTTTTGCAGTACCTGAGATACACCAGAGAGCCATGAAATCTGTTGAAGGAGATTCCTGGACTAGCGGAGAGGATTCATGATACTCATCACTGGCAAAAGCGATTAGGAACATCTCTCAACATTGGAGAAGATAAGAGGAAGCCAAACTATGCTTGAGAAACCATTTCTTCTATTTTATGACTCCAGAAATACAGTACTTGATTGTAAGACTGACAAGGACAGAGTTCATCCTATAGCAGAGAAATTCACAGTAATTGAAAACTCACCTGCTTCACAAAATGCATCAGAATGCTAGCATATTCTGCTATCGTAAACTATTATCGTTTGTTACTCCCACATATTTAAGCCCTTTTAGAGCTCTTACAACATCTCTCGAGGAAGGAGATGGTACAGGTACAGGAGAAAGCAATGAGAACAAGCATTCTAAGAATTGAAGAGCTTATTCAAATCTCGGAGCTATTGGTTCATTTTGACCCCAGAAAGGAATTTAATACTGCCCTGTGATGCTTCATTGTATGGAAGAGTGGCCATTTTGTGTCAAAAAAATTGAGACTAAGGGAGAATGAGCCATTGGATAAGGCTCCATGACACATAATAAAGCTGAACAGGGTTATTCTCAACTGGCACAAGACAGCCTAGCTGTCATATTTGACATAAAAATTGCATCAGTACATGTATGGGAAACCTTTCATCATTGTAGCAGACCATGGATCATTGGTTGGGCTTTTTAGTGAAAATAAAGCAGTGCCGACCATGGCAACAGCGCAATTATAGTGTTGGGTATTGACTTAGCTGTATATGAGAGCAAGACAATCTACAAGGGAGCCTACCAGCAAGGCAACAGTGATGCCCTGAGCAGACTGCCACTATCCGATTCCTCTCCAGTTGCCAGAGGAAGTTATGCAGTTGATGGAATACCTGGCTCAAAGCCCAGTGAAGGTTTCTCAGATGACAATGCGGACTTGATAGGATTCCATCCTGTACTATAATGTAATGCAGCATATATTTTAGGACTGGCCAAAAAACCATCCAGGAGAAGAACTTGGAGAAGGATTTGGAGCAGGACAACAGAAATGAGCACAGAGGATGACTGTGTATTGTTGGGTACCTGAGTGGTGGTTTTTGTGCAAGGACAGCATGGAATTTCATGCATGGAAGTTTTAGGTCATAGCTCTGTTCAGTGGCTTAAATGAAGCCACTTAAATGAAGATTTGGGACAGACAGTCTCCAATATCGAGTGCACCAACAGACCTGAGCACTGGCATGCTTTATCCTTGGGAGTGACTGGGACAACCATGGTTTCGAATGCATCAAGACCAGTGGTTCCCAAACTGTGTTTTGTGTTTTCATCACTGCCATACTAATCAGCATCCAATGGCTTAGTGAAAAAAGCTGAAACCACCTTTGAAAACAATATGAAAAAAAATTTCTTTGGGAATTTGGAGACAAGCTGGCCTGATTCCTATTAAAATATAGAATTGCACCACAAGCAACTATAGAAGCAAGCCTAGCCCAATTATCAGTGGACAAGAAGATAAGGGTTCATCTGGACTTAATTTGTCCCAGTATAGAGAGGAAAGGGGGAAAAAAGGAACAGGATGTTTACACATAACCATGTGTTTCATGTGAGTAAAAGAGACTTGTAGGGACAAAGATCAGATCTGTACCCAAAGGTTTAGTATCTACCACTGATCTGATTTCTGGTAGGATCCGAGAACAACCTTTAACAAAGATGAATTGTCTTTAGATGAATGGCAGAATGGTCAGGTGACACCTGCATATAAACCAATGTGCAGATGCTGAACTCACTGGCTGAGATGAATGAGAGCAACAGGTGATATTAATGCAGCATCAGAAACTTGTGACTTGCAGCCTACTACCTATTCAGCTAGCAAGGAGATCAGAGGTGGAGATAAATCCCTGACATGAGAGTAGAACTCTGTTTCTTAGAAAAGCTGTTACCCAGAGAGGGGAAAAAAAGAGAATCTTAGAAATAATACATTTTAGTTGTAAATGAAAATGACGCAGTAATGTGGCCATCAAATATTTAAACATTAGAATCTTCTGTTACGAACAAGAGCTAGTCTCTGCCCATAAACTTCTCTTTCTTGTTCCTTTCAGTATCTAACTTTGTTGTGTTCTACCCTAAACCAAAAGTGTGCTTTGGGTTAGGGTAGTGTGCTTGCTTGACTGCCATAAAAAAAACCACAGAATAACCTTTTTTTTTTTTTCCTGGAACATGAGTCAGATGCAAAAGGAGTCCTCTATTTTAGTCGTGCCATTATTCTATGGCTCATTTGAGATGGCACAGTTTGGAGTATTTAAACAACTGGGCAGAGATTTTCCACCTAAATAGTAGTAATGATGCCTATCTTGCCTTAAACCTTTTTCCCTTTAAAATATCTGGCATGCATACCCAGACTTGCCTCTCAGCATACAAACTCTCAGATCTCTCATTTGTTGGAAACTTTGCAAATGGCTCGCTAGTAATGTTTTAAACAGCTGGCAAGGGACAGGAGATATTTCCTACATCAAAAACTCTGTATATCAGTATCTCTTCCCTTGCCATCTGGAATAAAGCAGTTTCCTCTTGCATATCTAGGGTGTGAAGAATTCCTTTTTGCTCTCTAGCTCATGAGAGATGCTGGCCTATATAGCAGTTTAACCCATCATAGGCAGGCTAGCTCAAGAGCGTTTCAATAGTTACAGGACTCTGTAATTCTGTAATTCACCTGCTGCAGTTGGTAACATTACAACCATAGACATAAGCAGGAGAAGTGAGGCATGTTTATTAAGTGTGCCAGGATCCCTTTCTACTTTCCCAGGAAAGATTCTGCTAGGAAGTTCTCTGAAGTCTCAAGTACACTCTGATCCCCTTTTTACTGATCGGGGAGGAATACTTTATTTTTGTTATTGCTGAGAAAAGATTCAAGCTGCACGAAATCAAACACGAATGAAACAGCACGAAATCAAAGCCAGACATTATGGAAGATGCATGGAGGCGATGCAAGCAGTAGCCCTGTATTTTCTCCTTCTTTCCTTTATAGCTAATAATGTAAGACATAGGACATTATTTCATTACACTGTGGATTTGTTCCTGTAAGGGACAGTAACTGAAGTAAAGCAGGGACAGGAAAAAAACACTTTCCTGTTCTTTTCTCACACTCACACCACCAGAACCAGGGGACATCAACTAAAACTGAGTGTTGGAACATTTACCCAGAGGGTAATTAATCTGTGGAACTTCTTGCCACAGGAGGTGGTGATGGCATCTGGCCTATGTGCCTTTAAAAGGGGAATGGACAGATTTTTAGAGGAATAGTCCATCGTGGGCTACTCAGTGTAGAAGTAGGTTACTCCTACATTGTTAGAAGTAGGCTTATGTTAGAAATAGACTATTTCAGAATGTCAAGTGCAAGGGAGTGGCAACAGAATGCAGGCATCATGTTGTCTCATATGCTCCCTGAGGCATCTGGTGGCCCACTGAGAGATACAGGAACCTGGACTAGATGGGCCTTTGGCCTGATCCAGCAGGGCTTATGTAACTTGTTGTAACACAAACAAAATTGTGTTTTTATATGACTGGAAGGTACCTTGAGATGATGGAAGGAGATGCCTCAGGCCTGCTGGTTTCAGCAGCAGTTACAATGTCCTCCATAAGATCTAGCTCTGGTCTAAGGATATATTTAAAAGTAAAGCTTCCATTTCCTTTTAGGTGTAGAGTGAGAGAGCACTGACTATGATTGCACACCAGCTAATATTGTTTCTTATAGGTTAGTAGTGTGTTATTGTAGGATGATGGTGTGACTGTCTCTTTCAGTTTCTCGCTCAAAGGTTGAGAAGGACATAGAATTGGCAGAGCTTCCTTTTCTTGAAGCTGACATCAGAGAAATATTTGAAAGTAAGTATTATGGTAATTGACGTGTTGTTCCTTTTTCCACTGAAGCTTTCTAGCTCCATCTTTTTTTACAGGGCCTCTTTTACTAATGCTGCATTAGGTCAGGAGGCCACATTAATGTGCAATTCATGCTTGTCTGGTATTCTTGTGATCTTAGTTGGTTCCAAGTTGGTTTTGCAATTAAACAGTTGTCTTGCTGGACTGGGGTTGCAATCCTACATACACGCTTTTCTCCATTAAACGCAACTGGACTTACTTCTGAGTAAATATGCCATAGGAGTGTGCTGTAACTGACTCTGTAAGCTCTTGTCTCTTAATTTTCAACAATTTTGTGACATTGGGACAAACTAGGTATAGTCCACGATAATGGATTAATATGGTCCCGCTGGCTTCAAGCCAGTTTTGAAGCCACTATTTTCTTGGGTTTATTCTCTCTCAGTATGTTCTATGTATACACATTCAGAAGGGATTATTTTTCTCTATCCTGTGTGCTTGGGACATGGATGTTGGCAACTGTCCTCTTTACTTCTCAATCTCTTCCAGTTCCTTACAAAACTGATCTCAGGCCTAGAAAAAGGAGGAAGAGATTTTGGAGGAGAAACCAGGATTGGAATGGGAAGTGCTGGTGTCATAGAGCAAAGGTGATGGACCAGAAACATTCGCTACTATGTGAGGGAAAAGAATGGAATGGGAAGCAGCTAACGCAACAATTGGATGAAGGTAAAAATGTGACAGAGGAGGAGTTGCAACGGGGCAAAGAAAGGCCAACCTCCCATGTAGCTGTGCAGACCAAGCATGAACAAACCAAAGTAAGGAAGGCCCCCTGTGTGATGGTTCAGGTGCAACAGCAGCTGGCAATGGGAGAGGCTGCATCGTGTGCGACAGTTACTGTACAGTGGAATGGAGGAGGAGAGGTGCCAGAGGTGATTGTGCAGGTTCAACAGCAGGGACAAACGACAGACGCGCCATGTGTAACTGTTGAGGTGGACCAAGAGTGGGAGTCGGCTGGGCAGGTGCCAGGTGTGACTGTGAAGATGCAGCAGCAGAGGGCAGAAAGGGAGTTGCCGTGTCCGTGTGTCACTGTGCGGGTGCAGCAGAAGAGTCCTGGCGAAGGCATTCCATACAACAATGTCAATTGTCAGCATACCAGATCCTATGAGGCTGCACCATGTAGTACGCAAGAGCCGCAACAGACCCAAGACAAGACAGGGATGGTGTCTGCTGAAATGAAGCCTCACCAACAAAACCAGGAAAGGGCAAATATGATAGATTCAGAACCTCTTGAGCAAGGTGGAATGGCTTCACTTGTGGAAAAGAGCTTGCTGCAGCAGTGTAGGTGGGACCATAACGCAGAGCAGCCGAGCTTGGTGCAGTTGGTACAAAGTGACCACAAAGAAAATAACCAGGAAGAAGAGACAGTGAAGACTGAAACTCCACTTCATGCTGCCAGCCAAGATGGCAAACCCACAAATCCGTATCAATGGAACGTGACGGAAGAAGACAAAGAAACAACCACTGACCAGCACAAGGGAGATGGGAATACGTTTGTTCAGCAGCAGCTCAGTTCTGATGAAGGAGTCCCAAAGGTGACTGCAGAGGAGCAGGTGAAGAAAGATAGGCAAGAAGAGCGAACGGTATCTAAGAAACACGGGAGGGAGGCACCCAACTACTTTGTTGCCATCCCAATAACAAATGACCAGGTAGGTGAAAGTTGATTTAACAACAGAATGCTATGACTTGTGTTAAAAATGAGGTCTTCCTTTCTGATTATAATCGTACCTGGATACTAGATAATCTCCCTGTAAAAAGGCTGTGGATCTGTTCTACAAGAAATGATTTGTGGACTACAGTGTACTTGTTGATTTTTTTTCCACAATATGGAGCTAATCACTGGGGTTTTGCTAACATTCTTTAGGGCACAATCCAAAGTGCCTGTTGGGCTGACGCATGTGTGTTGCATAGGCCCAAAAGTGTTGCAAATGTGCCGTAAGGCTCGTCTGCGCCACTGTAGAGGTGCTGGGCTAACACAAGCACTTGCGTTGACCCAGGTACACCCATGGAGGCACCTGGTAAGCCATTCCTGCGCTGGCCAAGTTCTGCCAGGGCAGGGGGAAGAGGGGAGGAATGGGGTGGGGGAAGTGTTCTGGAAGGCGGGGAGGCCTGGGGAGAGGGGTGGAGCCCAGATGCCATCATTAGGCTGCATCCAACCCCTCCCCCGGCCCACATGACCCCCAGTTCGGGCTGCTGCAGAAGTCTGCAATTTTGCAGGCACAGATCTGAGCAGCCCTATCAGGCTGCCTGCGGCTCACCATGGGGCAGAGTACGCGCTAAGCTGCTTCTTCAGCCCAAGTTAGGATTGGGCTGTTAATCAGTTGAGGCTGACAATTCTGTTAGAACACCCCGTGTCAGTGTAGCCTCAAATATTTTTTGCACCAAAAACAAATAGCAACATGATCCTTAACTTGAGTTGTTTTTTAAAAATTACAGTTTGACCCATCCAAATAAAATATTTGATCAGGACCAGAAATGTCAGGAATGACTGCAAGATGAAAGGGGGATAGGAAATTGGGGGTGGTGCCTGACAGAACATAGACGGAACACCAGCAGTAAGAAAAGAGCTCGCATGCAATATGTACCTATGTCTTCATGAAATTTCTATGCTGATGTTTTTTTCATATACAACTAAAGCTGTACATACCATAGCCAAGGTCTAGGAATATATCCCTGTGTAGTTTTACAAAAAGAATTCAGTTCTGGATCAAGCTAAATGTTATTGTTTCAGGTGTAAAATATTTAAGACCTGCGCTGACACAAGCCATTATGAAATATATAATATTTAGGACAGATAATTGATTGAAGAATTAGGAATTGAATATTGATTTGCTTTTTAACTGATTAAATTAAAAAAAATTACACAAACCTCAAAAATGTCTTTTTGTGATATTATTTATTTATTTATTTAATTTTTACACGCCTTTCTGCCCGAAGGCACCCAAGGCAGCTATTAAACAAAGTAAGTACCTGTATAAGAAAACTTACAGTCAAATAACAAATGTTATTCCCTTTTTTATAAGGAAAGACATGTCTTAACACTGCACCACTTTTTTCATTCTGTACTGAAGGAATTCACCAGAACTCAAAACTGCTAACAAAAAAGATGTCTGAATTCTTTGCTGCCTCGGTTAAAATTTGTCTTTACTGATTAATGAAAGAGTGATGCAGACCTATGCACACTTATTCAGAAATAAGCTGTATTTAACTCAATGGGGTTTTCTTCCATGTTAAACATGCATAGTTTGTGCTATAAAACTGTCCTTGATTAATATACTGCGCTAATCCATTTTATATGTGTGCAGTGATACACAAAGTCAACCCCAGAACTCTTGAAAGGGAAGTGTGCAAGTTTAAAATTGATTTAAATTATGGAAAATATTTAAGAGTATTTTTGACTCTTCAAAAACATAATTCACTTGGCCTGTACTAGTGAATAACATTGCATTGCACCCTTCAGAATTATAACTTAGTTTTCACTGTATGCTAACGCAGCTGTCTAGAGGGACTTTCTCCTATTTTAAATTCATTCATCTTAATCCTAAATGTACAATTGAAGTTTCTTTCAAAAGGCATAATTTTTTTCCTCTGGCTTTTTGTGTAAGTCAGCACCATGCAGATGAAACAGACTCCCCAAAAAGCTAAAAATGGGCCATGCAGCTCAGTAAAACAATGTCTTTAAGAATGGCAAATTTAGTCATTTCAACAGATTTATTTGCCATCAGAATTTCCCATTTGGGAAAAGACATCAGTTTCGTTCTGTAATCAGAAAGTAGCACACAATTAATTATGGAAATGCTATTCAATTTTCACAGTCTATTAACAATTTTGACAACTGCATAAAGATCGTATTAATACTTGCTCACTTCTCTTAGTTTTGTACTCGCAGTGCAATTGAGATTCAGAACCCACGCAAGCGAATCCTAGACCTTGTATTAAAAATTGAGGAAAATATCTTATTGTCATGCTGGTTGGCTGGTGAAGATGCATTCTGAATTCTGTCAAGTTTATAACATTTAACTAGATATTCTGAAGCTGCACTAAGAATTGTGTTTATCCCTCAATAATGTGTTTGTTAGGCAGGAATTAGAACTCCTGTTTTCTGAAATACGGCACAATTGTGTTCCAAAGCTTAAATTTCCTATCTGAGCCAGTTTCCAGAAAGGCAAACATGACAAACAGTTGGGTAGCAAAAATGTGTTTTCCTGGAGAATGTTGTATGCCACTTCTTGGGCTCTCTTTTGAATCTTAAATTTCAAAAAACCATTATTTTAGATTTTAGACAAAATTGAAGATGTCCAAGAGCTTATATTCACTAAGGAGCCGGGTCTGTTGAAAGCTCTAATTCCTGTTCAGACTATGCATCTCACCATTATTGTAGCTCATTTGAGAACAGAGGATGACCTTAAAAGGTAAGGAATGTCAGTGATGAATTAAGGTACTTAAGATAACTCTGTTTTACTGCTTGAGCAATCTGGGTTTTGGGAGACCTTGGCATGTTTTTTTTTATGTTGCTCTTTTAGGATTGGTTTGGGTGTTTTGGAACAGCAAATGGTGCGTCACTTGGCCATGCCATTCATAGGCCGGCACAAGTAGCTGCTTGTATGAGCACCTTTGGTGAAAAACCACTTGCTTTGGAACAAACTTGCTTTGATAAGTATGATAGTAAGGATAGCTGGAAAGGCACGGAAATGATGTGTCTATTAATAATACATCTGGCTTCTGGACTGTGCCTAAAGCATAGTTGCTTAAATGAAGATCTTTAATACCACTGATGGTACGCAAAAATGTTTATGCAGTCAGAGGTGTAACAAGGGCAGAGCCTAAGAGGCACCTACTCCGGACACTAGAGCAGAGGTGTGTGCACGTGTGTGTGCACGTGTGTGTGCATGCGTGTGCATGTGTGTTTTGCACAAGTGCAAAAAACCGCCTGAAGGGGAGGCACTAAGAGAATAGTGGAAGGATGGATTGCTGACCAGTAGAGTTTGAGCTACAACAATTGCATTCAAATGTTCATCTCTGTCGTGAGACAAATATGTGGGGGCTTCTTAGGCGTGCACCTTGCACATTCCTGCTTAGTACAGCTCTTTGCACAAGTCCCTTTGTCTGCAGCAACAATCAATATGGGGTAGGAGCTTCCTGTCATTACCTCTTTGGAATATTCCATCGTCCAAGATAAGGCATGGATAATTGTTACCATTGGCTGTTATTTGGAAGGGATCGTGTGACAACAGACCTTCAGTTAATTTAATCCATTGAAAATATAGTAAGTGTAATATTGCATAATTTTTGCCCAAATTGCTGACAGAGCAATGTCATTGTTTTTGTTGTGTGTGGGGGTTGTTTAATTCAGTGTTACCTGGATGGAATATCTGTAAACAATTACTATTGGAGTAGCAATTACTATTGGAATTATGTAATGCTTTCGTTCACAAACGCATTGTTCATATACACATTGTTCACATAGTCCTATGCACCTTAAAAAGAGTTCTAAAGGGCACAGGGAAGGATTAGAATTAATTCACTAAAACTATTTTGAGTTGGAAGAATGACTGTAAGATTATTGTTCACATCCATTTTCAACTGCATTTCTGTTGTGAAAGGATCACTATGTTGGTGAGTCACTAAGGTTGTAATCCTGTACACACTTTCCTGGGAGTAAGCCACATTGAATATGGTAGGATTTACATCAGAGTAGACATGCCTAGGATTGTTCTGTAAAGCTCGGTTTTGACATGAGGAACAGCCAAAATATTCAGGACAGGGTAATGTGTGATTCTATTCTGTTGGGAATCACAAAAAAAAACCATTTTATTTTGTCATTATTTTAATATGCTGTAACTGATGCTATGATATCAATGCTATAACAAAATTTCACCATTAGGTCATTTAAGGAAAGCAGGAGGTGTGTGTGAGTGTGTATTAGGTGTTCTTTATCCATGCACTTGAGTCCAACTCTTGGCAACTTTATAGGCGAGAGCTCTTCCTGCTGCCCTGTCAAGCACAGCTTCTTTCAAATGTCCATCTTTGTATCTATTTTGAAGTTGTCAAGCCAGCATGTTGTTTGTCTGCTCCTCCTTCTTGTTCAGATGTATCCAAACCCCCAATATTTCTGAGGCAGGATCTGGTAATAAGCCTTGAAAAAGGAAATCTGGTACTGGCATGGAGCCCAGTGGTGTTTCCCAAATAGTTAAAGTTTCATTTTTGCTACCTGTTGACCTGAGGGAGGAAAAAAAAGACAGCAAAAAGCTGAAGAAATGGGGCCTTTTTTGGCAATTCTAGATGAAACCTTTTTCTAAGACACTTACTGCTATTTAATGGTTAGGGGAGTGTGTTTTTTGTTGATTTTTTCCCCAAAATTTCTTGATTAGAACAGCAAATTGTGGTGTTGTGTGTTTTTATTCTACATTCTCATTCCAAGTTCACATTTTTATTAATTTTAAATGCTTTGCAAGTGTGCTGGGTAGATGATATAGTGTCAGCAGATGCAGCCATAATAATATTTCTAACTGGAAAAGTAATCTATTTTAATTTCTGAAAAAATATCTTAAATACCAAAATACTTTTGTGCTTTTATTCAAATATTTTTAACCCCCAAAAGGCGGTATTTTGTGTTAAACAAAAACAAAAACACCCACCCCTATTAATGGTTATTTGATTATGTTTACAGAGAAAACAGTCAAATTCTTCTCGGGTACTTGTTCCTTTTAGCAATTTAAAGTTGTATATTTTCAGGAACAAGTCAAGTCTTTTTACTTTGATGAGAATACTCCCGCCACCCCCAGATGCACCAGCATCCGTACTATTAGAAATGGTCATGGGAATCAATCTATAATGGGCTAAGTATTTTGCCCTCCAGAGACACAATCCAATTGACATCAATGGGATCCACACCAATGGAATTCTTGGTTCATTGGAACCAATTGGTATAAAAGTGATTGGTAAATGTGTGCATTATAAAAACAAATTTGTTGTCCTACCATTTATGTATAAAAGAATAGCACTTCATAAAGTTAAATGGACTCTACAAGGCACCATAAAGTGTTAGGCATTTTTTTTTTAGCATTATGAAGAATATAAAAGCTATTTTAAGTGCTGCCATATTTCTAATTTATGTTTTATCTTTTATCCCAAGGTTTTACTTCTAGGGATGTGATTAAAGTAACTTGTTGAGCTTCAGGGCTAATTTGTTTTCTCTTGACAGGAAACCAACAGCTAGAAATGCAAACCCCATTGAAGGCTTGCAATGTAACGGGTAACAATCAATGAAATTTAATTGGGTAATGGATTTGTTCTGTTGCTATAGTAAATAAAAGCAATGTAATACAAAGCTGGGAACAATTATGGTCTGATATTATACTGGAAGAAGCCCAATTTATTTTTCTAGGAGTTTATAAGGATCCTCCAACCTCCAGCCACACACCCACCCCACACACAATTTGATGTAACAAGTGTTCCATTGCCTCTACAGTTAGTTGGGATATCAGGTGGTTTTGATGTTTAGTGACTTTAATACAGAGACTGCAATCCAAAATACAGTCAGATTAAGACAAATTATATACTCTCTGTTCATGTAGACAGAATCATGATTGTAAAGTATAATATAGTATAGATATGCATCATATATGTAGTTTGTTGTGTTTTATGCTTTGTTGTCTTTGTGCTAAACAGTAATAACAATACTGGTATTTTTATTTTACCTTTCTTGGTCATTGGATTGTTCCTTTGACTTTAATTCAAGATGGTTCACATAAGCAGGCTTTTTTCTCAACCCTGAAGGTGTTTTTTTTTAAAAAAACAAATAAGAAGAGGTTCTAATCTTTCAAGTAAGAATCCCTTGTATCTTCCCAAATCAATTTTCCAAAACATCAATGTGAGTTTTCCCTAAAAACAATTCTAGTATTGGTCCTATAGCTGCTAGTCTAGCGATTTCCTCTTTATGAGTGTGTTTCATTAATTTAGGGCTGTTTCTGCTCTGGAGCACAGCAAGGCCAAAGTGGAAGCTTTGTTGCAGGGGAAATGCTTTAGCATGACATTTCGTGGGATTGGCCAATTTAACAACCAAGTGATATATGTTAAAATGTCAGAGGATGAACAGCAAATGCTAAGCAAAATTGCAGGTTAGTATTTGCACACTCTTAGTTAGCACAAGAGCACCGTGAACAGGCCTTTAAACTGCTTAATACAATTGTGTTTTTATTTGCCTAGAATGGCTATTTATTTGAAAATAAATGAAATGTAAATAAGTTGAGATTGTTTTGGCTCCAAGACTAAGGGCCCATTTCTATCCAATGGCAGCTGCAGCTGCAATGCAGCCCTGTGATAAAAGGACAAACACTCTCTTACCCTGAGGAGACCTCCTTTACTGCCCTCCCCCACTGCAGGGTGCAACACATGACATACTCCATTGCATCAGCACAGAAAGGTTGGAAAGGATTGGGCCCTAAATCATTCACTTTACTAGCTACAAATGCGCAAACGATGGGATTGCACACATCTGTACTAAGTGGTTTGTGTATCCTGGGATCCTCCTTACTCTCTTCCTACTTTAGTAACTTGAAATGTTAAGAACATAAGAGCCCTACTGGATCAGGCCAAAAGGCCCATCTAGTTTAGCTTCCTGTATTTCACAGTGGCCCACTAGATGCCACAGGGAGCATCCACGACAACAAGATGTCTGCATCCTGTTGCTACTCCCCTGCATCTGGCATTCTGAGGTAAAATGTTGATGTCCCATATCTAGTATCTCCCCTAATGACTAGTGTGTCTTCAGAGCCTTAAAGTAACAGTTCTCTGCTTGCTTCAGGTGTACAGCAAAGCTAATATGGCTAATCCTATGCCGCTATTCAGATAGGATTATTTCAAAATGAAGGATGTCACTAGAGTTAAAGGACATTACGCCCCATTGGAGAACATGGTGTTTGGTCTAATGCAGCAGGTCATGTTTGGAATTGCCTCAGATCACTCATATTTGACCTGTAAACATGAAATGTCTATGTTTTCCTTGCTTGTCTACTAGAAGTTGTGGACAACTCTTTTATAGAAAAGAATGTCGACATCACAGGCAGCAAATACTTCAAACCACACCTGACCTTTCTGAAGCTGTCCAAAGCCCCTTCACTGAGAAGGAAGGTAATTAAGCATATTAAAAATCTCATTTTTTGTTTTCCTGTTAGTATCTGAACAATGTTTTGGGTGCCTGTGTTACATGCAGATCGAATGACTTCTTGGGGGATTTTAGGAGACTGTTTCTGCTTTAGTTCATTTCTCTCTCTAAGCCTTGTGCTCCATTGCTCAGCCTAAAGTGATCTTTACTCAAATGCTATCCAAGCTACTGGAAGGCCAGAAAAAAATCATGGGCTGAATATAGGGAGGAGGATGACTCATTTTGGGCAGGAAATCAAGATTGCATTCTTTAAAAAAACAACACAAAACCTTCCTAGTTAATGCAAAAACAGTGATTTGGAATGGTAGGTAAATTGTACCAGTGTAGTGTAATGGTAGCTAATGAAAGTGTAGCCCAGTGCAGTGGGCAACATGATGCCCCTAACGTGATGTCACAACAGGGAGTGACGTCAAAGTTGTATTTTCATTTTCTTGGGTTTGTTTTGCCATAACCTTTGATAGAACGAAGATATTACACTTGAGTTTGTTTGGTTACATTCTGTATGCAATTCTGCATCAAATGATGTATAACATGATCGTATTATTCCTACAAATTGCGATTTTAGCAAATCATAATTTTTACATGGCAGTTATATTTTCATTTTTTTTTTTGGCCATAACTTTTTATAGAGTAAAGATATGACACTCTGGTTTGTTTCATTGCATTCTGCACTAAATTACCTTTCCAATATATAACATGATAATATTATTCAAATTACCAAGGTTTTCACAATTTTGGCCACTAGTGTCAAGCTCAGTTTGTTTCCCCCTAAAACTTGTTCCCTCGTGCAATTTGCACCCCCTGCACCACTGTAGCTATGCCCCTGTTTCCATACAAAGTGGACAGATATAAATAATATTTTAAATTAAGAAGAAAATAGGATTTGATCTTCTTTTGGTCACAAGGGAGCAGTTTCTAGCAGGCATGGTTTGTCATCCCTCAAACCATTCACCCCAAAGTAGTTTAGTTTATTATACACAGTAGTGTTAGTCTGGAGTAAAACGATCTTGGGTTCAAAACTGCAGAGCTGCTTTTTCTTTGACACTTTATTTTCCTGATACAGACACTTGGCATGAAGGTGTTTCCCTCAGCCTGAACAGCAGCATGGCTTTCAAGTTATGTTTAGCTGACTGCAAGATTTATGCCTGGTTGCCTGCATGGCTGCTGGGGCTTTGCAGCATAAATACTGTATTATGATATGCTGATCTAACCTTTAACTGAAAAAGAATATGGGAATTGGTACAGTTTTTTTAAAAAATCACCTTACAATTAAAGTAAAAACATTGCTCTGATTAGATTACCAATTCCCCCCATGGAATACTGTCCTGCTTGTTTCCTGGAATAGTGATTTGCTTTTATGAGGCCAATATAATAAGCAAAGGAAAATAATAACAGTGCATGCTCAAGACATCAAGGGAGTGCTTTAATCACCAAAGAAAGTGTTCTGACCTTGTATGCCTGCATGTCAGATATCTCTTCGCATACGGTTTTGTATCTGCCTTTTGCACACTGAATGTCACCAAGACAAGGAAACATATGAGAGGTTATTCTACAAAGATAAATATTTATTCCGAGGCTGTGGCTGGAGGAGTATTTCTTTGGTCTAGAGAGAAATGCAGAAATATAGGAAAGGATGATTAATTGTCAGAAGACAATAAATGCTCTTAGATAGTGTTGCTCACAAAGTGAAATGTGCTTACTGTCAGGTAACGCACACTGTGATACAAGGTGGTTTCTTCATTGGGGAGCAGAATTTGGCAAACAGTTGATTCTGCATAAAATTCTGCCAAGTTGGAGATATCAAGAGCCTTTGAAATGTCTAAATTATGCTGTCTTGATCCTTGAGAAGGTGACACAAATCGTCAACCCTCCAAATTTGATCCACTGTCCTAGTTAACCCCATCATACATTTTGCTAGTGCAAAATGGCCAAGGCTTTTCTTTTTTAACCCTTTAGGTGTCTTATTAGTGGTCAAGGTCAGTGTTGCTTCCTTACTCCCTTTCCAAAGACTGTCATATGGTATTACCTGGGTTTCCCCCACCCCTACAGAGATAGTGTGGTAGCACTGGCAGCGGTTTCTGTTCCCTTAGCCCAGTGGTTTTCAAATTCTGTGGGAGAATTTGCACTACTGTAAGTGTGTGCAGTGGCAGGTCGAAGGCAGTGACGTGATCCCCAGGATCGCGTCGCTGCATGGGGATCCTGGAGATCAAGTCACTGCCTTACACCTTGCCTGCCTCTTAAAGGCAGTGCTTTCAGGCTGGGGTGTTGCGACAACCCAGTTTGAAAGCCCCTGCCTTAACCCTAGCTTTTTGCACAGACCAAGACTGCAATCCTATATATGGGAGCAAGTCCCATTGAGATATTTCCCAGCCATTTTCCAATAGCGAAGTGAATTGGAAAGAAAAAAGCCGGTTTACAACCTTGACATACAGCCTTCCCCCTTTCCACTGTCCCATCTTGCCATATTTTCAATGATGGCTGTGCTATGTGACCTACCTAATGGGTCCTGACCAGTGGTGTCATTCAAATGATTTAGGAACAGGCACTCACTTTTGATTGGCGCTTGTCGGGAACCTGGAACCAGCCACGGAGCCCGTTAGGATCCGGAACGCCCGTTCTGGTCCGTTCCCCCTGAATGACATCACTGGTTCTGACCCACAGTTTCAGAAACAGTAATGTAGATAAAAAGAAACTCCTTTTTGGGGCATACAGACTGTTTTTCACACATGGGAATATTTCATTTTTTCTAAAACAAAAACAAAAACAGGGTAATCTGAAGGTGTTGGGAATTGCAAGATTTGGAGCTAAATTGTCAATGGAAAATTGTTATATCAACTGAAGAAGTACTGCCTAATCATTCTTAAGAGCAATCCTATATTTCTTAAGATGCAATTCTTAAGAATTAAGATGCCATTCTTAAGATGCAGTCCTATATCCTACACTTTCCTGCAAATAAGCCCCATTTGACACAATGTGACTTACTCCTAAATAGACATATACAGGATTTGGCTCATCACATTTGAAATGGGTTTTCCCTCCATATTTTCTCAGCACAATATTTATGATGGCCAAGGCAGTTTTGGTTCATTCTGAGTCATCTAGAAAGATCTCTGCTATGAACAACTCCTGGCTAGTGGATGTGTGATATTTTTGGCTTGAGCCAGAGGACAGAGTATGTGATGTTGTGTACTAAAAATATATATGCCACAAATCCCCATTTTAATTGAATGATAATGAGCATAAATGAATTTTGTGAGGTCCTTTTACCAAAAATTGTCAAACTAGATCAGAAAGCAGGAATGTGGAGGACTCCAGGGTTACAACATTGTAGTAGCTATTCTGATGCCATCTACTGGTTGTAATCTTTTTTCATGGTGTATATTTTCAATAGGATATTTCTGAACCTCTCTTAAGGATTTTTATTTAAATTGCATAATTATTTTGTTATCTCTACAGTATAGGATTCTTCCCTTATTTTATGTGTATCTAGAAAAAAATGCAGTAATATTAACAACCATGAAAAAAGTATAACAAGTAAAAGAATCAATTACCAATAAAAAAAATTAACCTTTAGCCCCCACTAAATTAAGCACTTCAGCACTAATTCCGAGCTCCCAAAAATGTGATCCTGTTACTATAGCAGGCAGTCATTAGTCTTCTGTATTTGCTGTGTGTTGTTTAGACCAGGTGAACAACTCTGCAGTAGCAACAGGGCAGGCTTGGCAGATTTCAGTGTATGTGATTAGAATTATGCATATAATCACAATTTTTTCATCCATTCCCTTTATTGGAATGTGATCAGATAGTGAGGTCTTGTCTGATTCCTAAGCAGCCCAAGTGACAGGCTTGCTATTTCTTCACATTCAGGATTTGAAGGCTGAAATCCTACCTGCCTGTAAGCTCCATTGAACACAGTGGGAATTATTTCTGCGTATAGGATTGTACTGTATATATTGAGAATAGGATTGCTCAGTTTGTCTATATAGCAATGAAATCTGGATTGCAGTTGGTTAAAGAACAGTAGCTTACCCCAATGTCTTGCCTGATGATCACTGCCCATGAGAAATGCTAAATCAATGCGTGATCCCAAAATCTGTATTCAGAAATTAGATCATGCAAAAGTTGGCTGACGTGGTCATTCCTATGCCGTAAAATGTTCATGATCAAAACTATCAGTAGGGATATATATATAATAAAAATGGGTATCTGCCCTGTCTATATGTGAACCTATGTATTTCAAGGTTTTAACAGCACAGAGTACTAAGTTATTAATGTTTTATCTACAATGTTCTACCAAAACGGATCTACATTTGTAAATTGAATCTGGATGAACATTGATTCAATTTGCACTTGCTATTTTTGTTAATGGAATGTACTATAGATGTATCGGGTGTCCTGGAAAGTACAGTAATTGTTCTCCATTGATTACAGTTTGTGGATTAATCTGTATTTGGAACTGGTTGGGAAGTCTCAGTTTAAATCCCAGCTCAGTCGTGAATTTGACCTGATCAGTGTTGTCTCTGTAAGGAAATTATTCAGTAGTTGTTGAATGCCAAAACTGTGTCCTCAATGCTTTTGGATCAGACTATAATTTTAAAAAAAGAAGTGGTTCAGTGTTATAAAATGTTTCTAGTAGATTCACTTCATCTCTTCTCTAGTGATCTGTGTTACAGGGATTGAAATCTTTGTCCAGAGACAAATGACAGACACAAATGTGTTTTCAATCTCTCTCTCTCTCCTCCCCCTGCTCCCACCCCATGCACCCATCCATGCCAATCTCTCTGAAAATGGGATTAGTTTGCCTCAATCTGAGGACACAGTATGTTAATCCCCTCCATTAATTTAGCGTCTGGTGAGCCCTTGCATATTTCTTCTCACCTAAACTAACAGACAAGGTTCCAGAAAAGAG
Source organism: Lerista edwardsae (assembly GCA_029204185.1). NCBI lineage: Eukaryota > Metazoa > Chordata > Lepidosauria > Squamata > Scincidae > Lerista > Lerista edwardsae. The sequence goes on from JAJKFI010000031.1 coordinate 11,615,759, forward strand.
TTTTGGGGTTTAGCATGGGAGCTGGTAGACTGCAAAGTAAACCCAAGACTCCAGTGTACATGTAGCTTACCACATGGGCACATAAATAGAGTAACCAGATTCAAACTGGGACACTGTGCCTATACGTTCAACCATTGTCTAGATGAGGGAATTTGGGCAGGTGCGGCTTTTGATATCCTTCCATGATGAGCTGCACCTGCCAAAATTCCCTCTTCTATACAATGGTTAAAGGTATAGGCACAGTGTCCCTGTTTGAATCTGGTAACCCTACACATAAACACCACCTGGACTGTGGATATTTTGACACTTCATACAGATGTCCTTTCCTCTTCCTCGCCTCACTGCAGAGTAGTCCCAAGTCAGAATTTTTTTCATAGACTTTCATTTGCACAATCCATTTGCATAATAAGCAAAATGGCAGATGCGTTTCAACATAGACAAGTGTAAAGTGATGATCATTGGGGCAAAAAACCAAAACTTCACCTATAGGCTTATGGGTTCTGAGCTGTCTGTGACAGCTCGAGAGAGATCTTGGGTTGCTGGTGGACAATTCAATGAAGGTATCGACCCAGTGTGTGGCAGCAATTAGGAAAGCCAATTCCATGCTTGGGGTAATTAAAAAAGGGGTTGAGAATAAAACAGCCAATATTATCATGCCATTGTACAAATCGATGGTAAGGCCACACCTGGAATATTGTGTCCAGTTCTGGTCGCCGCACCTCAAAAAGGACATAGTGGAGCTGGAAAAGGTGCAGAAGAGGGCGACAAAAATGATTATGGGGCTGGAGCACCTCCCTTATGAAGAAAGACTGCAGTGTTTGGGACTCTTCAGCCTAGAAAAAGGTGACTGAGGGGAGACATGATTGAGACATACAAAATTATGCACAGAAGGGATAGAGTCGACAGAGGGGTGTTCTCTTCCTTCTCTCAAAACACCAGAACCAGGGGGCATCTGCTAAAACTGAGGGTTAGGAGAGTTAAACCAGATAAAAGGAAGTACTTTTTTACCCAGCGGGTAGTTAATCTGTGGCAAACCACAGGAGGTGGTGATGGGATGCCTTTAAGAGGGGATTGGACAGATTTCTGGAAGAGAAGTCCATCTTGGGCTATAGGCCATGATGGATTGTGCAACCTCCTTACATTAGTAGTAGGCTACTTCAGAGTACTGGGTGCAAGGGAGTGGAAACAGGATGCAAGCATCTTGTTGTCTCATGCCTCCCTGGGGCACCTGGTGGGCCTTTGTGAGATACAGGAAGCTGGACTAGATGGGCCTTTGGCCTGGTTCTTATTCATATGACAATAAATAAACCCATTATCTTCACATCCTTTTTGACTTGTTGGCTTCTAATGTGTGCCATCCTAGTTGAGGGTTGGAATTTCTGTGATTTCAAAGTTGTAGAATTCTAGTGAGTGTATACTGAAATTCTCTAGATCTTGTATTTGGATTCATAATAAAGGGGACTCCACAAGGGAACAGCAATGCAATTATGTAGTGAGGAAACATGACAGATGAGAAGTGATTATGCTTTTCAATTCTAAAGTGACAAAGATCACTGAGCATAGTCTAGACTGTGATGACTCAATGACAGTGTCTTTTTTCCTTATTTTTTTGCATTAGTATGTGCTGAAAGAGAACAGATTTCTCAAAGGGTGTTTTACTTTGACATTTCATTTAACACACAGTAGCAGCTGCAATAGTCACCTTTCAAATTTATTATTGGTGTTAAGCAATCAACCAAAAGGCCCAACTTCTTTTGGTATTTGTTTCTTCTGTCCTTTCCACTCCCTGAAATAAGACTCCTTTCATGGTAGACCACTGAATTGATGCACTTTTTATTTCTAGATAAAGAGTGCCATTGTCAGGCATCAGCGCTAAGGATGGAGCTGCATTATTTAGTGATAGTAGAGAGAGGGCAAAACCATAGCAGAGAAAGACAGGACAGCAAAGAGAGGCATTGCTGAGAGTGATTATTAAGTGCATTGCTGAAGAGCTGCCCAGGAAAGAGAGGGAGAGGGAGGATGGATTTATTATTTTTCCCCCTGGGTGTCTTCTAGGCATAGAATTCGGGTGTGAAATGTGCTATAGTGCCAGTTACGCAGGAAGACTTTATTTAAATATTTTTATTTTGCTTTTCTCCATGTGGAGAAAATGTTTTTCATGTTTTGCTTTTCTCCATGTGGGTCCTCAGTGACAGTGGAATGTGAAGCAGAACCTCTGAAAAAGTTTCAAACGTGTGGATTGGTTCATTGAGGAAGAGGCTATTGTTAAAATGTTGGGATTACAAACTATGTAGCACTTTTAACATTCTGAACTAGCACATTGGTTTGGCCGCAGAAAAAGATGGGCGTTCAGTATTATCTGTTGGAAGCCAGCTATGATGACACACTAGAGGGCTTGGGGGGAGGAATTAAAAAGGCCTTTATCTGATACCAAGAAGATATTAATTGTGGTGCCAGGTAAGCCTAACTGGGAAGAGGGAATATTCTATATTCATGGTCATTTGTAACAAAGTAGTAGAGCACATGTTTTGCATGCAGAAGGACCTAGGTTCTCCAGGGAGGGCTGGGAAAGATAATTGTTGATGCTGTTGGTCAATATAAAAGTACTGAGCTAGATGGACTAATGGTATGCATCACTGGATGATGGGGGGATGAATCCTCATCTGAGATAAGGATAGGGCAGGCACCACAGTGTATGTTCGAACATATAAGTTCTTCCTTATACTGTTTTTTGATGCTGAAAACACTTATTCGAAGAAAAATTTGTGCACTAACAACAAACTTTGTAATGCTTAATGCTTTTTCAATGTTCAGGGCTTTAGAAAAATTCGAGAAGACCTATATATGGAATATGAAGATAGCCTTTTTGGCACAGAGATCTTTAGTAGAATTGATCTCTGTGCCATGCATAAAAAGAAGCAGGATTCTGGTTACTATCACTGTGAATGTTCAATCAATGTATACCCAACGAATTCACAAGATAATAAAAATGGTGAACTGTGGACAGATCTGGACGAAAATATTCCTCTAAATGATGCCATGCGTGACCTTACTAGCGCAACCCCTGTTGACGGTGATCTTGCTCCACAAAATAATCTCCAACTACCTGAACATCTTGATGGAGATTCAGCCACAACATCAAGTGAAGAAAATGGTCTGAATAAGAGAGATGCAGACACTAGAGCCAAGGGTGAAATGTTGACTGCAGACAGACAAGTCTGTTCCACGTTGCTACCTGAACTCTTGCCAGCAAACCCCAAAGCATTAAAGGCTAAGGATGAAGAACACAGCGAGGAAAAAGCTGACAGATGGTGACTTAGGAAAAGTTGAAGCAAGAGAAAAGGCTTGTCAGCAGCTAGCCATTAATGCATAAAGGTACAAAGTGTTCCTCAACTATAAGCAGACGCGTGAAGCCAATTAATGCAAAAACATTGCAGGTTGTTCTCCAACATGAAGAAAAACACGTGGAGAACTGTTACCCACCCTTAATAATACAAGCTCACCATTAAAAGAAAGTAGTTTATTTCAAAAATACAAAGTATGAAGTTTAATGTGAGAACATCAGGCTTACTCGATAAGGAAGAAGCTATGTGAGCTCCTGGTCATATTAATTGGTCTTAAATTGTTTTCAACACATGAGGATCCTACACATGAGATTGTGTATAGCTACTTGTATAATTATAAATCTGGAATGTATCCATATTTTGTTAAAGTATCATGGCTCCTTCACTGTTTTTGTTTTGTTGTGATTTTTTTTAAGGGAGGATACATATTAATGGAAATTGTTTCAGAATTAGGAATGATCTGATGTTCAGATAAAAGAAGGAAATGTTTTATTTGAAGGTGTTAGTATTGTGTGAATGCAGGTTTGTAAAGGTGGAAATGAAAACTTGAGACACGTAAAGTAGGTACCAAATTTGTTCAAACAGCATTTAAATTAGGAAAGACTATGATAAAGATCGTGTGCATTAATAAAGAATGTAGTACAGGAGGTTCTATGAATGCCTTTCATTTTTAGTGATGAGACTGTGTTTCATGTGTGTGTGTTTACAATACTTTTTAGCACCGGGACCTACTTTTTAGAAGTGAAATCTGTCCGGACCCACCAGAAGGGATGTCATGGCCGGAAGTGCCATCATTACCTGCTGCTTTCCTGAGAATACAGCAATAAGTTGCAATATTTCTCTGTCATTTTCCATTAGCGAAGTGAATCAGGAAAAAAAAAGATTATTTACAACCTTGATGCAATCAAAACCACCATACAGCCCTCTCCCTTTCTAGCATCCCATCTTCCCCTATTTTCAATAAGGCTGCTCTAGGTGCTTCGTGACCCACCTGAAATTGGCTCATGACCCACTGGTGGGTCCCGACTCACAGTTTGGGAATCAGTATGTTAGCCAAATAAGGTTGCATCCAAAATGTTTACACTCTGTATAGAAGAAACACTGCAAAGATGAAACAGGTTCAGTTCTTCCCATGTACAGATACAGTAGGTTTGGGAAAAACCCTGTCTAAAATCCTGAAGAGCCATTAGCAGTCAGGGTAAATGACTAGTCAAGAGGGACTAGGACTGTGATGGCGAACCTATGACACGCGTGTCAAAGCTGACACACCACAACGTTTGGGGTGACACACCAGCATTCACCAATGCCTGACAAAAACTGAATTTGTTTTATTCATTTTTCATTTTTGGAATTATTTTATGTTTCTTTATATAATACATAGCACCACACATGATTATACTGTATTTTTTTTGTTTAAATAAATGAATATAAAGAATGGTTTCTCTTTGGGTGGGGGGTTGACACACCAGCAGAGTCAAGTTAAGCATTTTCCAAAATGTTGACACACCGAGCCCAAAAGGTTCGCCATCACTGGACTAGGAGGTTGATGCCATATCAGATTGACATGTTGTATGTCTAACTCTTTCTATGGGATTTACATTCACAGAATGCAAGCTTTGAATACAATCCATGGTATCCTCAGACAAGCAGTTTCACTTACCTTATGGTAAAAATAAGGATGCATAATGACAGCTCCCCCCACCCCAATCATCTGACCTATAAGCATTGTGAGTTTAAAAAGTCAGATTGTAGTGGCATATTTAACCCAGTAGATGGCACAAATGGAAAAACCTGGTATAACCGAGCGGCAGGAAATAAAAAGGATCCAGTGTTTTTCTTCCAACTGTTTGACTATCTTTTAATTAGTCCTGGCAAAAATTAAAAAAAAAATAACAAAAACAACCTGCAGGCACTGCTGGAAGGAAGATCTTTAAATTGGGTATAAAATTATATCTAATTATGATCTGTACTAGCCCGGATTGCTTGAAGTAATACATACTGATGAATAAATAAGACTAAATGTAGATGAGGCATTTTCAAACTGTTGTCCTGCAGAACACATTCTCTGCATTCTTTTGTCTGCCACAGAGCCTTGTTCTAGGAGCCCTTTTGGACTGCTGAATCTCTGATGATATTACTAGGGTGAAAGACTTGGCCAAACGTATTGGCCAGCCTCACTGGCCCATTGGCATGGAAAGTGTGCTGGAAGATGCGCCCTGTAATTTCTTGAGTCTCTGTGTTGCAGAGAAAGGTCAGCACTGAAGAGCTAGTGTTGGAAGAGCATTTTCTCTACTTCCAATCTTCTCTTTGGAAAAAAAAACTCTGCATACACTTTGAAGAAACATCAAGGGTTTCCCAGAACATAGTTGATGAAACCTATCACTATAAGCCTTTTTGGGCTTTTAGAATTTTTTTTTCACCAATTACAGAAAGAATCTAGCATAAATGGCAATTCTATCTATAATAGCCAGCATCCAAAAAGGCAATTTAAGTCATTTGTTGTCTTGTGCTAAGTGAAACATACATTACCAGCATTTGTTCCTTGCATTAATAAAAAGTGTTTTGAAAGGGTTGTTGAAAAATTAATGTATGCTGCTCTTCCTGGATTTCTTACCCTTCAGGGAACAGAGCAGACTTGGTTCATAGAGAGGGAAAGCATGGGGCTATGGGCTCCTTTACACATGCGTGCCAATATCCCTTTTTGATAATTGGCAAAGTCAGCTTTGAAAGTGATCAATTGTTTATTGTAGTTTGGATTCTAAGCTTCTTAACAAGTGGCCAGTGTTATCACAACTGACAGCACTGGGGTTGCACATGTTTTTGTTTTAACGGCTGTTATGACCAGAATAAGAAGATGACAATTCCTGTCTAGAAAAGCAATAATCTACGGAGGAGATGTTGGGGAAAACAGGAAGAATGTTACGTGTGTTTATTTCGTGTATGCTTTCTTAGGTTTAGTTACACATATGGGCACTAGGCAGTAGCATCTAAGGAAGTGTGTTTGTTGTCTTTAAATTGTCCTAATATTCTTCCCTTGAGAAATGCAAAGTGGCTTCTGCGATCAGTTAAAAAAAATATAATAAAGCAAATGGCAGCACATAGAGCAGCAATATACTCAGGAGAGCCAAATGATCAAGAGGATTTGGGAAAAGCCTGTAAAAAGAGTTGAGTTTTCAGTGTCTGTCAGAATACGGGCAAAAAGGAGACAATAGCAATCCAAGGCAGGAGATTCCTCATGACGGGATTACTACTCTCTCTTGTGTGGTGACATCACTATTCACCAACTTCAGAGGGTGGTGGGACATGCAAGAAACTCTCCCTTCCTACTGTAATAGGTGCTTACTTTCAAACAGCTCATGCAGCCCTGGCTGTTAGATGCAGGGAACCATCCATTCATGAAAATTGCCACACAGAGCAGACTTTTATGCACACAATCCCCATTACATTCTAAGGAGTGATCTAGGGATGGGAAGCTGCATCTGTGTATACATCATCCTTGCAGGATCAGAGAAAACATTTATCAGCTGAAATGTCACAACCAGCAATTTATTTAATGTGCCGATGTGACACTTGTTAACGGAGTTCTGTAAACAAGTCTGTTTTGCTTCCAATCAGAATAAGGCTGAGATGTTAAAATCAAAGTTCAGTGAAGCTGTGTGTGTGTGTGTGTGTG
>JAJKFI010000031.1:11636551-11658462 GCA_029204185.1 Lerista edwardsae
CTCCCCGCCCCTGTAGTCGTGGCTGCTGAAGTACCCGGAAACCCGGCGGACAAATCTGGGAAAGATTAACCCCTCCCAGCTCATCCAACCAGGTCTCCGTGATACATACCAGGTCGGCTTTCTCCTCCAAGATTAAATCATGGATAAGAGAGGTCTTATTATTCACCGACCTGGCATTCAGAAGCAGCAGCTTCAGACTCAGGGGACTGTTGCCAGAAGAACCAGGGGTCAGAGGGATGAGGGAAGGGCCAGAAAGAGGGACAGTCTGTCTACGACTGACCCTCCTTCTCCTGTAATGTCCGGCCCTGCCCCCACCGCCATATCTTCCGTAACCCGTAACTCTGCTGATGGTGGCCTCCCTGCCCTCCCCTGAGCTCCCTCGAGGTGTCAAGCACATAATTCCGGCGGGAGCGACCTACAAGCCAACCACCAGCACAGATACAGAAGACTAAAAACACAGACACGCACACACACACACTCCCCACCAACAAACCAGTGCAGCAGCCCTCACCCCCCTCACACTGAGGCTTGGGCTGCTGCAGGCCTCTGCCTCTCTCTCACAGAGGCAGAGGTCCTCGCTCCTTCCCTCCCTGCCCCCCTCTCACAGAGGCAGGGATCCCATCCACTCTCCTGGCCAGACTCTCACTCCAGCCAGGAAGTCACAATCATACTATCACTCACTCAGTTAAAACGGCTGGTGGTGGCTTGTTGACAGGCGACTAGGCTCCAAAAGTAAAAGCGTGGCTGGAGCCTGATGGTCCACGGGAGATGAACACTGAGGGAAGCAGGCACAGCAGCAGATGTTCTTGGCTCCAGTCTCAGCTCCCCAGGCGAAGAGCCATGGGCAAAGAGCCCTTCGGCTCTTGCCCTTCGGCTCGCGCCTCTGACAAGCCAAAGGCTTAAGATGGTACTTGCCTGGAGGGAAAAGCCAAATGGTGCCGTGAGTTGCCTATAAGGCAGGATCTACTGGCAGAACGCTTATGCTGACAGTGGAGAAGTCCTATAGGAGTGGGCTGTTAAACAAGTGGTAAGAAGAAAATTTCAGGCATGCAAATACGCTCCAATGTATTTCTTTTTCAGTTGTGCTCTGTGACAAAACAAATTTACAGTCCTGCAATTATAATTTGAACTGGAAAAGTGAATGACAGCTTTTTCAGGGTTTGGTGTTTTTTTAATCAAACTCTGCCACCCTTTCTGTGATTCACAGCTTGTGAGCAATCTTATGCTAAGCCTTCCTAAAGCTATTACTTTCAATAATCTTTTTCTTCAACTATAATGAAAATATTATCAGTTCAGAGAGAGGCTACAAAATAGTTCTATTAGAAAATATAATTCCTCCGCAATAGAATTGACTGCTGGGAGAGTGCTGCTTTCCAGCTGAGTGTTGGCAAGGTTCTGCCCACTGGCCAGCCCAGACCAAAGAGGGCCGAGCCTTTTAAGTCCCCCGTGATGGTGAGGCTGCTGCACAGAGCTGGCGCTGCACCAATCAGAAGAATAGACTCATTTGTGAGCTCTAGAGAATGCTTAAAAACGAACAAAAACAACAAAACTACCAGGAAGACATAACTGTTCACTTTGACTAGACCAGCAGTCAGCAACTTACAGCCTGTGGACTAGATCTGGTGCACTGCTGAATTCTTCCTCCTCGTGAATGGAGAGATCTGTTCCACAAGGGAGCCTTCTCACCTTGCTGTTGCGCACCCTGGCCAGCCACGTCTACCTGGAAATCTGGGGGTATGGCATGCTGGCATGACAGAACCCAGAAACAGCGGGCCTTGGCTCACTTTCGGGGCATGCAGTGGCAATGTAAGAAGGCTCCCCAGCAGAATGGAATGCTCTGTTCATGCCTGGGAAGCTTTTTTGGGGCTGTCAGTGGTCTCCAGTTTGGAGACTGCTGATTTAGAACATGATTCTCCAAAATACAAAGTGATACAAGTTATTAACAAAACTAAGGGCCAAGCCTATGCTTTTCGTTTCCATAACATACAGCTGCACCAAAACAGGATGGTGTTGCATGTTATGGTGTGTGTGTGTGTGTGTGTGTGTGTGTGTGTTAGAGCAGGATACTTGGGACGGGAAAGGGAAAACATTTACAAAAGCAACCCCCAATGGACCAGTGTGAGCTTTTTAGGTGGCCCATATCTGAGAAGCCGAAGAGTGGGGGCCAAGGTTTCCTCTGGATGGGATGGCATCCAGCACATATCAACCTACAGGGGGTGCCATGCCTCCTGCCTCCAACATGCTCTGGTATGTTGAATAGTTTTACTATTTCATCCTTTGCTTCCAAATTTCTCTGGAATGATGCAACTTGTCTTCTGTTTCCTTTGGTTACAGTGAACCATGAACTGGGTGATATTTTAATATGCAGGAAAGGTTTATGTGCAGAAATGTGCAGCATCAAGAGCAAGAATTGACCCTAAATGATCTTGAGGTTGAAACCAGATCTGTAATTGTAAAGTTTATGACCTTCCTGCCTACTTGCCATCCCTTCTGCAATTTCAGCAGGGATTCCTCCCACTGCAGAGTCTCTTCTGAATAACCAACGAAGGCAGGAGATAACAGGGATGTTTGTTTTGAACCTGTGCTGGGATCAGAAGTTCTGAGCTGACTTCACGTAAATGCCATTGAATACAGGCTTTGCTGCTTTACAATTAAAAAAACAAACCACAGAGACGATGTCAGAAATTCAGAGTAAGCCTGAAATTTCAGCCTGGCATGGCACAATTTGTGAATATTGCCACAGAAGTACCAATTTGAGTAGTGTGTAGGGAATAATTACAATGAACTCTTCTGCTATCATTCAGTTTTGATTGCCCTTAACAATATCTATGCAAGGCAATTTGGATAATAAATGTGCCTATGAAATGCTAACATATGGTGTGTACGCTAGAAGTTAGTCCTCCCTAAATAGTAAGTTGTTCAGTGTATGTCTACATTAAATTAGAAGAATGCTGAGGCATTCATGTCGGCGATGGCATTACGGCATTTCAATCAAAGCAGCAATTTAACCTTGCAGGGCATAGATGTGCAAAAACGTAATTGGAACTGCTGGAGCAATTGGCAGAGAAATTAAATGGGGATTGATATGAATCAGTTTAGTAGACTGCTGTGGTTGCAATCACTTAAGTTAGGGGTTGTATTTGTTTTGTAAACAGAACTTCTATCCCATCTTTTTTTCCCTCTCTCAAAATTTAACATCAGTATAAACTTCTAAAGTTAGTTAAAGGTACAATACGTTAAAACAGTGGTTCTCAAACTGTGGGTCCAAGACCTACCCACCCCCATTTTTTGTGGTTCATGAAACTGACAGGGCAGATTAGACTAAGTGCATCAAGGGTTAAACAGCTACTTGGGGGTGTGCACTGCTGCCCAATCACCATTTTAGCCACACCCCATTATAGCCACATCCAGCGGCGTCATTCACCCGGTACACTGGGCAGGACTTACCTTTGAGCGGCAGTCCGCCCATTGCGTCCGCCCATTGCGGAACGCGGCGTGACACAATGGGCGGACTGCCACTCAAAGGTAAGTCCCGCCCAGCGTACCGGGTGAATGATGCCGCTGGCCACATCCCTTGGCATAAATCAGACAGCAGGCTCTGGGGCCTTTAAAATGTTTGAGATCCATTGTGTTAAAATATAATGCCTAAAACCCGCAACCCCTTGAGTTATGTGCAGTACCATAGCTGGGGGGTGGCGGCAGCATGGAAAGTACTACAGGCATCCCAGTGCACAGTGTAAGCGACCCCTCTCACTCAGCATTGGAGCCATTCCAGGCAGCGATGGGTGTTGCAAACACAGAAACCTGTTTCCCTCTTCGACCAGGATCCACAGTGCTGAGTGTGGGGTTTCTAGTGCTATCTGTTTGCATCTGACCCCTGGGATTGCCAATACTGGACAGTCAGCCTTACTAGGTAGCACTAGATAGTGATCAGTTTTGACATGCTCCAATCACCTTGTGGGGTAGTGCCCCTTTCCTCTCAAAGAGGTGACCAATATACTCTTAATGCTCACAAGCCAACCATCTGGCGAAATACTGGTAGATTATGCTGACCTGCATCTCTGGATTGGGGCGTTCAGATTATTAGATAGAAGAGATTCAGCTCCCTGACAAAAGGAGAACTTGGCATTGAGCTCCATGGCACAAAAGATAGATCAGCATGGGAGACAGGATGGCATAAGGGGAAAGAGATGAGCTGGCACAATAAATATGTCAGCATAATGTATTGGCATGAGAGAAGCTGGCACTGATGACACAGCCTGCTGAGCATGACTGTCTCTATTTGACAATGTACCTGAATAAAAAATCAGGCACGTACGCTGATGTTCTTGGAGTGCAGGTTGCAAGACCCAGGAGCACACAGTTCAAGGCAATTATTATGTCTCCCCTTGAATAGCTGTTGTGTGTTAAGGCAAAAATCCTTCCTTCATTCACTGAAATCCATGTGCAAGCCAGCTTGCTATAGTTCCCCATCTTTTCTTACTTAGTTATAAATATCCAGGAAATGTAGACAGTGGTGGTCTTCCTTCTACATTGTAATCAGAGCTGATAGCTATCCTAAACTATGACTCATGGTGCTGATGCGGAATTTCTACTAAACTCTCTGCAGAAATTCCAAATGAAATAAAATATAAAAGGAATTAATAAAGTATTATATTTGTGCAATGATGAATAAAATATTTTTGGTTTTTTACTTTTCTGTGCTGTCTTCTTGCACAGATGGTGGGAGCCAGAAACCATTAGGCGAATTGCATTTTGGCTGCAACTTTGTGTTTACTTGTCCAGTAGCACACATGTTCACCTGATCTTCTGGCAGGTGCACAAATCAGTGCAAATTAAGGCATGGGAAGTGCATAGGAAAATTTGTATTGCCTGTATTGAAACAGCAGATGTAACCCCCATTGATCGCAGTGTACTTCCATGTCTTATGCTTTGGATCAGTGTGTAACACCCAGTCCTATCCTCATGCTGCATCCTATTATTTTTTATGTACCTCTATGTAAACCTTGGGGCCTCCAATTAGTCTTCTCAGACATATGTCAACTTGTCCAAAATGGGAAAAATGGTGGGGAAGTTTACAAATGAGGGGTTAAGATCTGGCATGCACCATTGCTGCCAGATCCTGCCCCTCCACCCTGCCCCTGGTTCCTTTATCCGCTTCATCCAAGAATGCCTCCATTCCTCCCTCTCTCATCCCTGCCACCACCCGCCACCAATGCTACTCTACCTGGTGTGGCCATGTATCTTCGCTGCTGGTGAACAAATGCAACCGCACTGATGGCACTTTTGCCTAGATTCTGATGCTTCTACTGGTGGAACACATATTCTGGAGGCAGGAGGTCTGGCTGAGTGGTAAAGCTGCCACCTATGAAGCCTGAAGTTCATCTGGGATGGTAGTTCGAATCAGCCAGAAGTAACTGTGAATTGCTGATAAACAGAGATGAGTCTCTCCAGCTGGTGAGAGGAGCAGAGATGACTCCCCTTCCAAGTGAGAGGGGAAGGAGTTGCCTGTCAAGTCATGGGTGAGAGGCAAGTGCATGCCAGAAAGATGCTGGACTGTGAAAGATACCACCTGGAAAGGAAGGTAGTTCTAAGCAAGATTAGAACTTATGATTGTAACAACCCCTATATGTGGTTGAGAATGCCTGCCTATGTAAACCATCTTGAATAAAGCCAGAGGAGAAATGACATGACAAGAAAGGCGATATATAAATACTTCAAAGCCTAAGCGGGATTTTATAGGTCTATGTCCCAAATCACTACACCATCCTGAAACTCTTCAAGATGATTACACACAGTTGAGAAGTGGATTATCTTTGAAACATCTGCAAGAGCACATCTGGAAAGCAAAACCATAGCAGGTGGCCTCTGCAAAGTTTAAAATGTCTAAAAGGGTACTGACTACCTTGCTGCTTGACCTTGAACACATAGAGGAAGACGTAGCACAGTGGTGATGGGTTAACTGCCATGCTGGGACTGCTGTTGTTGCTGGCAGTGGGAGATTATGTTGGCAGGCAGCTCTCAAGCAAGTCCTGTGACTCTGGGCTGACTTAAAAGAACAATGTGACAAGGAGACTTTTCTGCTACTGCTACAACTATCCATCATTTACATGGCTCTTACAATTTGCAAAGTGTTTTACACTGTTCATTGGGTATTGGCAGACCTTGTTAATTGTGACAGATTAACGGCTGAGCTTCGGCTGCCTTGTGTGAGGGGGAGTTGTGCCGACGTTCAGCCGCTTCTCTGGTGGGAGCAGGGAAGCCGTTTATCAGCCAGCAAGAAGACAAACGGGTGGCCAGAAAGAAGGACTAAATCCAGAAAGATCCATCTGTATGTGTGTAGTTCTTGGAAGATAGAACATTTCTGTAAAAATTGTAAAAACCTTCGGGTTTCTGAATAAAGTCTGCCCATGTAAACCGCCTTGAGTTATAGTCATCAGAGAAATCTGGTGACCTAAGAAAGGCGGTATATAAATCCAAGTATTATTATTATTATTATTATTATTATTATTATTATTATTATTATTAAGCCTCACAACAGAAGAGCCACATTTAGCCACTCCCATCCCCATCTGGGGCAAATTATGCATGCTGGAGACATTATGCAGGAACAAGATGACCCAGTAAGCTTCATTTATTCTAGGAGGTACTTTCACACCTTTACTTTTTTGATGTAATAATGATTTAATGTTGATTTAGATCATGCCGCCTCCTTCAGTGCAGCTAATGTCACCATATGAAGGCCTTCTGACTCTTTTGATTATCGTCTGAGATGCATCAAGCAGCAATTGTGGAAGAAATATTGCATTATTGCATGCGATGTGGGTGCACAATGAAAAACACTAGACTCTTGGCAAAGTATGCAGACAATTTAGGTCATTTGGGATGATGTCAGTGAAAGATTTGCTTTTTATTTGTTTGCTGTTAAAAAAAAAAAAAAGAAGATTGGCTAGGGCACAATTCCAAACGGATGTCTTTGACTGTCAGTGTCAAAGTTGTTTTGATTAAAGTGCTTTTTATAGCTGCAAAAGTGATATAACAAGTTTGCAGCATTTTTAGAAGTGACTTGTCTCCTTGGGATTGCCAAGTGCCAAGCCTCGCATGTGACAAGCCTGCGCCTGGAGGCTCTCTCGCACGGTGCTGCTTCTAGCTGTGCAGCTGGAAAGGAGTTATTTAAGCTATTTAAGTTATTCTCTCCCCTATGAGGCTCCTCCCCTTCACCAGCCTGGCATTCTGAAGCCCACTACTGTGGCCAAGAAGCCAGGAGTAAAAGAGGAGCTAGGTGATGAGCCTCACCAAGGGCCACATATAAAAGAGCTCTTTTTCTCTGGAGATACCATGGCGTACCAATCAAACTGCGTTAACTATTGCTGCAAGTTTTTCTGCAGCCTCCCTGCCCCATTTCTTGCCTCAGACTTGCAACAGCAAAATCACTGGGGTGGGTCCGAAGCAACCCATTGCAGAACAGGAGGTTTAGAGAGGGAAAAGGAGATTTAAATCCCTCCCACCCCTCAGATATGATGCACTGGTAATTAGCATAGCTGCACAAGCAAAGCAGCGGAGGAGGACAGGACTGGGGTCTAAAAGCTGCTGATTCTGGCCTAAGAGTGGACTGGTGGGCTGGGAATTTTGGGTTAAGATTTGACTAGTGGGCTGGGCAAACCTTTTGGCCTACGATCTGGGGGTAGGCAGGCATGGGCTACCAATACAGCTTCCTTTACCAGTCCATAGGCTTTTTCTACTCTGCTGTCCAGCATGGCCACACACTTTCTTTTTTTATATATAAAGTTTTTTTTATTTTCTATATAGATATGGGTAAGGTAATAGGGAAAACATGGGAAAGGGATACAATGGTCAACACTAAAGGTGCACATTGATTGCAGCTCAATCATCTCCACTTAATTACTGTTTGCATACCATCTAATTCATCATTTACCACCTTAAAAAATTGTATACAAATCTTAAAAACTCTTATTCCTCTTTCTCATTTACAAAGCCTTTTTTCTACAGCCTAAAATGTTCTATACATAGTACCTTAACATCTAATCTTTATTTCATTTCTTCTATCCAGTCATAAATCAATCTCCAATATTCTTGAATCTTTGTTATGTCACCCTCTTTCATCCTTTCAGTTAAAACATCCATTTCTGCAATTTCATATATTTTTCTCTATTAATTGTTCAACATTTGGAATCTCCTCATTTTTTCATTTTTGTGCGTACTATAATCTTGCCACTGTATTTACATGTACTATAATATACTTTTGCCCTTTATCTTGAACATCACTTATCATATTAAGGAGCAATAACTCCGGTATCTCGCATGTCAACTTTTCTTGTAACATAGTATGTACTAGATGCCAAATTTTTTTTTGCTTTTTCACAAGTCCACCACATATGATAAAGTGTCCCTTCTTTATCTTTATATTTTCAACATTTATTTGGGGTGCCTAGATACATTTTTGCTAATTTTTCAGGTGCTAAATACCATCTATAAAACATAAAGATTTTATTTCAAGTTTGCTGCTTTTGTTAATCTGATATTTGTTACCCAGATCTTTTCCAATTTTTCAATCTCTATATTGTATCCAAAATTTTTAGCCCACTGCACCATTACATCTTTCACTGTTTCATCCCCCATTTTCATTTTCAAAAGGAATTCATACATTTTTTCATATTTAGTTTATCAAAGTCCAACTCCTCATAAAAACCTATTTTCTCATCTTTATTCTTGATTTAATTTGCGTTTTTGTCCACCAATCCAAAACTATTCCTTTATTTTCTGTCTTCATCCTGTAAAAGTTCTGCTTTCTCATTCAATAATTCATCGTATTTCATATTCTGATCTTCTCTCAGCCAATCAGGTTTATTTGATATCTCCAAAGGTTTAATCCATCTAGGTATTTTAGTATATACCTTATACCTTATTTGTTCCCACGACCACAGTAGAGCTCTCCTCAAGGCATGTTGTTTAAAATATCCAAAATATTTTGTCTTGTCATATATCAAAAATGCATGCCATCCAATTTGCATGTCATGGGCTTCTAAATTCAATGCTCTCTCATTTCGTAATGTAATCCATTATTTAATCCAGTTCAGAGTGGCTGCTTGGTAATATAATTCCCAATCTGGTAATCCAAAACCTGCTCTTTTCTTATCTTCTTGCAACAATTTAAGTCTTATCCTTGCCTTTTTTCTTTTCCAGATAAATTTTGTCATCATTTTGTTTAATTCTACAAAGACATTTTTCTTCATTACAATTAGAATTGTCTGAAATAAGAATAGTAATTTTGGTAAAATAGTCATGTTTATTGCTGCTATTCTTCCCATCATGAAGAGTTGTAATTTATCCCTTTTATTTAAATCTTGCTGGATCTCTTTTAGTAACTTCCATAAAAGTACTAATCCCCAAATATTTTACTTCCGAGTCCAGCTGTAATCCACTCTCTTTTAATTTCTCCATTTCTGTTGGCTTCACATTTTTTGTCATTAGCTTTGTTTTTGCATAGTTTATCTAAAGTCCTGCTACTTCAGCATATTTTTTCAGTCTTTCCATCAATTGATCCAATGAATTTGTTGGATCATCCAAAATAAAAAGCAAATCATCAGCAAATGCCTGTATCTTGTACTCCTCATTCTTTATCTTTAGTCCATGTATCTTTTCATCATTTCTCACTATATTTTTTAGAGTCTCTAAAGTGAGAATAAATAATAATGGTGATAAAGGACATCCTTGTCTTGTCCATTGTTCTACCTGGATGTTCTTTATATATTCTCCATTTATCCATATTTTTGCTTAGTATAGATGTTCCTAATCACTGCCATAAACGTATCCCCATATTGCATTTGTTCCATCTGCATAATCATAAAGTTCCAGTTCACATTATCAAAGGCTTTTTGTGCATCTAAAAATACCAAACCCAGTTTTCCTCCTGGATGCATCTCGTAATACTCCAGAACATCTATTAATATTCTTACGTTATTTCTTAATTGCCTTCCTGGTAGAAATCCTGCCTGGTCTTGGTGAATTATCTTATTCAAAATCTTTTTAAGCCTTGTAGCTAAAATGGAAACAAAGACTTTGTGGCCACACCCTCTCAAAGGGCTAGCTCTGCAGGGGGAATTAAACCATTTGTTCCACAATTGAGGACCTCAGGTAATATGTTACAGAGGTCATGGAGAGCACTCACTTATTCATTATACATGTCATGGGCATGAATAATGGGTAGCCCAATCCTAACCAAAGCTGGAACAGGCCGGCCGGCTGGCCTATGCTGTATCCAGCTGGAGGTCACTTCAGGATAAGGGAATATTTTCTCCTTACCCCAGATAATGCCCCAGTCACCCCTAATGCCAGTGAAAGTGCTGGTGCAAATCTGAGCAACCCATGTAGAGCCAGGCTGGGGCCAGGGAGTTAGGATCCAACCTAGCCAGATCCTGACTCAACCCTTCCCAGGCTGGGCCACCCACTAGGCCACCCTCTCACCACCTCCCACCCCTCTGTTCTGCCTTCCCTCCAACTCCCCCGCTCTCCTCAACCCCCCATGCCAGTCTCCCTAGGCTGGTGCTTCCTCCACTCATCAGGCTAGCATGGAGGCTGGATATGTCCTCTTCAGGCCATTGTGACTGCTTGTACCAGCCTGGCCGCCTCCCAGAGTGGCGCAGACATGCCTTACAACACGTTTTCAACACTTAGGCTGATGCAGGGACTTGCACCAGCCTAATTCAGAGCCAGGATTGTGTCCTTGAACTGCAATCCTATGCCCACTTTTCATGGTAAGCCCTACTAAGTAAACCCTACTTAGTAAGCCCTACTAAGGACAATAGGATTCACTTAAAGCATAGGATTCTGTTCTACAGTAAGTGTTCTCTTGCCAAATCTAATCCATACTATCATTATAGCTGTAGTATAGAGCTGGCAAATGTGAGAATGTTTCACATTTGGAACTTGGACTTCCAGCCATGGACTGCCAAACTGAGTGGTATTTTTTTAAGGATTGCATGACTAGGTTGTAGCCTCCATGACTTGTTGGAACTTAATGAAATTTTATTTCCTATCACTGCAAGTATTTCTGGAGATCTTGATTCCCAGTGGATGACTCATCATGCTATTTCAATATGTTTGTTCTCACAGTTACTCATTTTCCTCTTGGGTGGAATGGTGCCTCTTGATACTTGGTTATACTCACTTTGAAACTCCTATGATCAAATTTTGTGATTTTGATATTACCATAGGATTTAACATTTTCAAGGATGCTGGCACTTTGGCTTGCAGCTGCTTTCATTCCATTCTTGATTATAATAGCCTTTACATTCTTTTCCCCATCACACGGAAATTGTTATAAAGAAAGTCCGACCTTGTTGGAGTATTGGCATCTCGCAGTCATAGGTACAAAAGCACCACTTCCATAGCCATACAAGTAACACTGTGATTCACAGAAGTCTGGGCAATGCCGATTTCTACCAGCAAAGAGTCAGGCTCAAGATGCACAAAAGAATAAAAGCCATTTTTATTTCCATAGATGTTTCATCAATTTTTTTTCCACAGTTGATGCACCATGTCAATGGTATCCATTTACAATTAATATGTAAGCACTTAGCAAGAAGAAAAGGTTGTAAACTTAGAAACCACATCCTCTGATGAGACTTCCATGCAGAGAAAAAGAATAAGAACAATATGCACAGAAAGTAACACTTGATTTTGCAATGTTAAATGTCATGGGCATCTTCTTATATGGCATGAGAAAGAAAGCTAGTGCTTCAGATGCTCCTTACCTAACATGTAACTCCCTTGAGTTGGAAGAAATGGAGCTATCATTAAAGAAGCACGAGTTTTAACCATAACTTATGCATGGAAGATGTACTCACTATAAATGTACCTATGGGAACAACCAGAAGGAAAAGAGAAGGTAGTGTTGGCACTAGACAGGTACTAAATTCACAGATATTCTTTGTGTGTACCCTCAGGAAATATCCTTATGGAAGGTTCGTTGTTTGTATTATCGTCCATGTGTGTGGTCACAATCCTAACCAACTTTCCAGCACCAGGGAAATGCAGATTCCAGGTAAGGGAACAAACATTACCTTTCCTTGAAGAGGCCTCTGTGATTGCCCCCCCCCAAACTTCAGGATGCAGCCCCACATGCCCCACTGGCACTGCTATGTCAGTGCTGGTTAGGATTGCGTCCTCTCTCTCTCTCTCTCTCTCTCTCTCTCTCTCTCTCTCTCTCTCTCTGTGTGTGTGTGTGTGTGTGTGTGTGTGTGTGTGTGTGTGTGTGTGGAGAGAGAGAGAGAGAGAGAGATGAGGTGGTCACTCCTGACGCATCTGAAATTTGACAAGGAGCTCTATAATAGGAAAAATGGCTGCCCTTCATCAAACAACAAGCAGGAGGTGGTGCAGAGGAGTTGGTACAGAGGTGGTACAGAGGTTTCTAAGCAGTGGCGGACCTACCATTATGTGCGGGAGGGGGCAATGGCCCCTGGCACGACGCTCCTGCGGTGGGAGGAGGGTGGTGACAAGGCGCCTCGCCTTGCTGAGAGCCCGCCCGCCTGACCCTGGCATCGTACAGCTCCAAAATGGAGCCTGGCCTGGTATGGGGGTGCAGCAGAGCAGCGCACGGGAGCAAGGAAACAGCAGAGGAAGCAGACTGCCTCCTCCTCTGTCCCTGGACGGCCTGTTGGCTGGGTCTGCAACTGTGCCTAGGGAGACAATTCTTTCACATTATGCACAAGCTTCATAAGGCGGTCTTCTTAAGTATGCCTCTTGAGCATTTCATGAGGTGAAGGGAATCAGAAATGTATACGGATTGCATATGTTCTTCAATCACTGTGGAGATGAGGTGACTGAGGGTATATGAAACCAGATTATATCAGTTCAAGGTGAGAAGGCCAAGTAGAGTTCCTCACAATGGAAGACTTTTGAGAGGCTATTCCTCATGGCAGAATAGGGCAAGGTCTGGTTGTAGGAACAGCTTTTAGTAGGTCTTTTTCAGAACTGAGTGCATATTAAGGCATTGCCACATGGGACCTTCCTACATGTTCAGGTGCTTTAGGATACACCCAGAAAGATTATGAGAAGCAGTACCGCAACAAAGAAGGTACCTTGCTATGCAATAATTCCCTGGCTTGATCCCTTAATCCCCCCAAGCAGGGGTTCAGTGCATGCTGTGCATGTGCACCATGCAGCTTACAGGGTTTGTATACACTGCTGTTGGTGCATCAGAGCCTCCAGGTCAACTTCTGCTTGTGTGCCCTTAGCAAAAATATGTATTCTGGGAATATGAAGCCTCCTGAGCTTCATAAAGGTTATTTGATTCCATGCCAGAATTCCCTCCATTTTGTTTCTGTGACACACAGAGTAACCCACTGTCAACATTTGCCTGCTGTAGTTTGATCCTGTTATCTGCACTGTTATTTCTGAGTGCAGCCGTCCTATTATTTGGGGTCCGGCTTCTGTATTTTGAAGGCTGATGGATTAGTTCAAGAGCTTTATGTTTCCATGGTGAGTCAGGTTCTCCAATATTATGATTAGAGGCAGACAACAATGGTCATAGCCATTTACTCTGTGGGAGCTGAGGCGATGAGAATGTGACCTACCTGAAAGAAATAGTTCAACCAGGCTGAGTGATAATGACATTAAGCAAAATATAAATCAATGAGGCTAAATGCCTATATCTGTTCAAAGAGAGAGGGAAAACGTTTTTTGGTTTGATGTCATGAAATCATTTTTACAAAAATCATTTTTATATGATATCATTTTTACAAAACTGTATACATTTGTTTTGACAACAACCCTGATAAACAGTATACACCATCTCCCACTTCTTCAAGCCCAGGCTTTGAGTTACTCGGACCAGTGGAGTTCCAGGGTGGGGGCAAAGTGCTAAGATTTACAGGGACCTAAATGCACTGTGTAAAGCAGCCCCTCCGCTTCACCTTCAGAGCCATTTGTGGCTGTGACAGCAAAGCAGAATGACTGGACCAAGGAGGGGGGTGGGACCTGCCTGGGCAACTTAGGTCAGATCCAGTGATGCCATGCAGGGGGTACGCGGGGGTACGCGAGTACCGGTTTCTAGGATTACAGCTGGCCTCGCCCATTCGCCTGCCCACTCGTCGACTCCGCCCTCTGCAACGTTTGAATTTCCTGCATGTTTGAGTTGCCTGCATGTTCTCAGAGCCAGGCAGGCAGGCAGGCAGGCAGGCAGCGAGTGGAGCCTTTCCTTTCCTTGCCACTGAAAAATGAGTTGCTCTGGGGTTTTAACATGATGGCAGGCCTCCTTAACATGTTCTGGTGGTGCTGTGGAATACTGTTGCAACTGTTGGGTCAGTTTAAAATCATCTGAGGCCTCAAAAAGGGCTTTTTTCATGTCACTTCCTGCCACGACATCACTTCTGGCTTATGACGTCACTTCCGGTGGGCGGGTCCCGACATGTGCCAATCAAAAGTGAGTACCTGTTATTAAATCATTTAGGTGACACCACTGGTCAGATCCAACTCCCAGCTCTGGCCCGGGCAACCTTACCTGAGTCACTTGAATTTGTGGCAGTGATTTTGCTGGCACAGATCTAAGTAGTCTTATAGGGTTGACTGTCGCTTGACATGGGTAAGGGAAAATAAATCTCCTTACACCAAGTTGCTGGCAGTCACTTCCTACCTTGCAATGGATATAGTGCAGACTGCCTATTCCAGTGCAGGATAGGATTGGAATGTGCTGGAATTGTGTGCCGCATTGTGTGAATTGTGTGCCGCAATTCTAGCAGCAACAAGTAGATGCTTTTAATTTATGACATACAGTACAAGGGGCCAAACTTTGGTCAACAAGCTTGCATCTCTGTGTGTTGTGCATTTGCAACAGTGGTATTAGTCATTCTCACAGCAAGGCAGAGAGTTTTAATCAAGGAAGAATAAGGGAGAAAAAGGTTTCAAATTGAATCAAGTCTTTAACTCCAACCATTACTGTGTTGATAGTGTCATTATAACCTTTCATTTTAAGCAGAGCGAGGGCTGGAGGCGAAACTGCTTCATTTGCTTCAACTATAAGGGTAAGGGTTCAAAGGAAGTTTTAAAATATGGTTTACGAATAAGAATGCTGAAAATATATGGAGAGAGGTAAACGCAGAGTATTTTAAAAATGAGGAATCTGCACGGTATTTCTCTCCATGCTAGGTTTAGCCAAACACATACCTCCAAAGAAGCCTTGCACAGACAAGACATAGTTTTTTTCACACACTGTGCCTTCCCCACTTCTGCTGCAGCTTGCTGAGTTACACCTTACAATGCTTTGTAGGGTTTTGAAACTCTGTGGCTTGGGGGCTGCAGGGGATTGCAGTGGGACAGAGAATGCAGAAATGTCCTACTACATTAGCAGACTCTGATTGTGCTTCTCTGGACCCAATTTAAAAAAGGACTGGGAACAGGTGTCCCTAGTGCAGTGTGAACATGACTTGCTCCTGATGTGAATGACAGACGTACGTCACAGTGAATGGAATGCTGTGTTAGTATTAGCTTTGCCTCTCCCTACATGCTTGAGATGGACCACCTGTCTTAAAAAAATTATGCCTACCTATTTGATAACCTTCTAATTTTAATAAGAATAAATGTATACTTGAGAAGGTGCACACTTTAACCAACTTAGACTATGAAAATGTTTGATAATGATTGCTTTGAAATGGGTTTCTATAGCATCTGAATAACCTCTTTAATCTTGCCTATTAATCTTTAGATCTGATACCTTCTGAAAATAAAGTGACTGCATTGTGCCAAGTGGTTCTTGAGTTTCAAATCTGCGCCAGTAGGGTTTTGAATTGTGGCACGTGCTCTTCAAAATAAGCTTATATCTTGCTTCCTTGATATTTTAGAATTGTGATTGTTCAGGAGTTGCATAACCAAGTTCATAAGAATGATTCATACTCTTTGGGTTATCCTTTTTTTATTGAGATCACTTTTCACCTTAATTATTCTCCCAAGCATTAAGCTAAATTAGAAATGACTGACAAAATTAGATAAGCTCATACTGAAAAAGCAAATCAAAGTCTCTCACATCAAATATGAACATGACATGAATGACTAAATATTATTTTAGTGACTAACAGCCCAATCCTGAACTGCCCAGCTTCCATAGGAGCAACAGTACCAAAATGGCTACCATTGCATCCTGTGGGAACTAGGCAACGGCCGGAAGCTCCTCAGGAGAAGGGACATTCATCACCTTCCCCCCAGAGAAAGCACCACTGCCCTCAGTGGGGATCCTTGTCTCACTGCCAGCTATTTCGCAGGCGAATTGAGCAGGCCCGTTTCAGGCTGCCCAGGCAAGGTGAGGGGATAAGATCTACTGGTGAAGCCACTGCTGGGTCCCACCCCCTGGCTATTCCACTACTCCCCTCCCTCTGCCCAGTTCCTCCCCCCCCGCCACAAATAGGTTTACTGGCAGTCAGAGCTGCTTGAGCTCCGTCCGTCTGTCTTCTCGTGTTGGGCCAGGCACTCACTAAACACTGCCTCAGTGCGAGTGGTAAGGTGTCACGGTTGTACTTTGCGACACATTCATGACACTTTAAGCCGGGGGTACACATGTTCCAGGTTCATGTGGATGCTGGACAATCTAAACAGACTAGCATTTATCATAACTAGGATAATTGGGATGCCTTTTTTAATGTTTCAAGATTGTATGCTTTATAATGAAAATGCTTTATAATGAGGGCTTACCTAAATGAAGCTCAGCTGAGATGAAATATGTGAGCACAGTTATTTCACTACTGTCCCTTACAGTCGGTCACGACTAGACCAGTCGGTCATGGGGAAACCTTTATCTTTTTATGTAGCGTTAGGAATTTGAAGATAACGTCTAGATTTGGGATTCTGCAGCTTCAGTTTATGGATGAATAAGGGAAAAATGCAATATGTTTTTCTATTAGGTTGATAGTCATTGGTGTAAGAATGTGTAAACATTTGGTAATAGCTTCATTATGTACCTGAGCATTCCCTCTGTTTATAATCCTGCTTTCATTAAAATTGCATTTTGTCAGATGAAATGAGTGGAGTTGCTCACAAACTAGAATACCAAATAATTTCAATTTGACAGTCATGCTGACAGTAAATATAGACTTTCATACAAAGAACTGTCTTCTCTTGTGAAGTGCCATGCACAGTGATGACATATAAATAGTACTACTACTGCTGATTGTAACTTTCTTCCTATGCACATGACATCAGGAGGCCTTGAACCTGCTTATCTTTATGCTTAAGCTCAGGGCCCACTCCAGGAGCAGTAGGGCCTAATGTGGGGCATTCCCGTGGACCCCCATCTTCACAGCAGGGCCCCCCGCTCACCAAAAAAAGCACTGCCACACATGGCACCTGGAAATGATGATGACGACATCACCAACAACTGATTCCAGGAGGTGCATTTTGGGCTGTTTGGAGGCAGGGGCAGGTGAGAGAGCCCAAGGTAAAGCTGCTCTGCTCACCCCACTAACTTACATAGAGTTAATATGTTAATTACATAGATTACATTTACTCTCTGTAAGTTAACTCTAACTTACATAGAGTTCATAGAGATCCTTGCAGGTGATATGCTCGCTGCACCCCCACAAGTACAGGGCCCAATGTGACAACACTGGTCACATTGGCTTAAGTCCAGCCCTGCTTAAGCTGTCACCATGTGGAATATACCTTGGAATAGAATGGAAAAGTACTTCAAGCTTCCCTCTTAAAACCAAACATTAAAGCAAGTGCATCTTGATAACCCTCCAGGCTACAGCAACAAAAATGAGTCATGGAGATTTCTTTGGAGGCCAATATAAAAGCAACTTTGACAACTGATGTCACCTTAAACAGAGTGGAAACCGTTGCCATACTACGTGGACTTTGCTGTGCTATGTGAACTCTTCATTTTGCATCAATGGTACTATGTAAACTCAACAATCCTGACCAGAGAGTTGTCTTCATTGCCTGCAAGCTACATTTTACAATTTATGTCTTGCTGGATATTATGACAAAAAAATTGTAGCTTTTTTTTTTTTGCAAGAGTAGAGTTAGCAGCTTAATCACAGATGCAAAACCTTTTATTAGGCTCTTTCTCAATTTTGAAAAATATATTCTTCCTAGAAATGCAGCCGTGTAATACTATCTCATAACAACCAAAGATGAAAATCATTTCATACCTTACCAATACAACTGGGAGTAAGGAACCATAAGGCAAGGGAATAAAGTAATTTATATGATCCCAAACAGGCCTGAGGGTGCAATCCAAAGCGCCTGTTGGGCTGGCACAAGTGTGCCATAAGGCATGTCTGCGCCAGCCAAAGAGATGCTGGGCCGACGCAAGCACTTACATTAACCCAGGCATGCCCGTGGAGGTAGTCAGTAAGCTGCTCCTGCGCTGGCTGAGTTTGACCAGTGCAGGGGCTTTTCTGGGGGGAAGGCGGGAGGAGAGCAGAACAGGGCAGGGAGCAGGTGTTCTGGTGGGTGGGGCAGCCTGGAGAGGGGGTGGAGCCTGGATGCGGCCATTCCACCACATCCAAACCTTTGGTCCCCAGCCCTCCGGCCCCGATTCAGGCCACTGTGGGAAGCTTGGATTTGTACCTGCAGTTTTGCGGACGCATATTTGAGCAGCCCTATCAGGCTGCATGCAGCTTACTGCTAAGCTGCTGCTGCCTCCAACTTGGGTTTGGATGTAGCGCAGTCTGGCCAGCCTGCCTGCTCCAGCCCAAGTTAGGATTGGGCTGCCCACTAATTTTTATACTGAGCCAATTCATAGCTCCTGTAATTAATACCCAAATGTTTAGAACATTGTTTGCACTTCACTAGCCCAATTCAGGTGTTCCGAACTGTGGAACGTCTGTACTCTCCAAACGTACAGAATGCAATCGACTGACTTCCAGACCCTGGAGATATTCTTGTCTCTCAAAAGATAGTAGGTGCCTCTTCAGACAAACATTATATCCAAGTGTTCCGGCAAATCCCGTCCTTAGCCAGTCCAACTGTCCTTCCTTCAGTCCTTCCAACAGGCAGGCAGTCCAGGCAGGCAGGCAGTCCATCCAGCACTCCATCCCAGGTACCATCCTCCAGTACCTATACAGCTTCTCCCTTCTAGCTCCAACCCAGGTGCCTCCTAGGACCTTCCCAGTTCCCATCCCAGAACCCCAGATTTCTTTCTCCCTCTGCTCCCTCCAGCTTTATACTGAGGCCAGCCAATCCATGCCTGTTGCTGGGCAGACTCTTAACATCAGACATGCCCATCTGCACCTGTGCTGGCCTCCCTTCATAGCTGGAGAGCCTCAACAGCTGTGCTCCGAGGCTTGCAAAACCTTCTGGGATTAACCCTATAATCCCTGGTTTATCTGGGACAAGGGGCCATTGCTGATACCACTCCCTATCCTTGGGGTATCTCCTGTCTTTTCCAATACACCAAGGAAAGCAGTGTCAGGGCTATGCAGGATGGGGATGGGACTTGTTCATCTATGTATGTGAATGCTCACAAAGAAAGAGCGCTATGACATTTACCAGGGAATAAACCTGGGAAATAATTCTCCTCTACAAATATTTCAGAGCATCTGTAACTATTTCTCAGATACACTGATATTTTTGATCCACTTCTTAGTTCTACACATCGAGTGACCAGTGGTACAAAAATTATATAACTCTATGTATTAGGTATGTACACTCACAACAAGTATCAAGGTCAAAAATAGGAAGGTATTAATTTGATCAGTGTTGATAACATTAGCATTGGAATAATTGCTATATTTTTAGCAAGAAATCAGAAAAGCAACTGCAAGAATGTTATTTCAATTCATTGGTTTTTTTCTTTAATCTTGAGTAGACCAAAAGTAGAAATTCATACCTTGCTGAAAGCTTTACTTCCTAAGTCTGCCCCCTTCCCAAAATATGAAATCACACCATCAGTAGAATTGCTGAAACTCCTGGAGTCTTCAGTTAACAAACCTTCAATCATGTGAGTCTGAAAGCTGCTTTAAAAAAAAATAACTTTTTTAAGTGGGTTTGCATGGGGAAAAGATTTAAGGTTGAAAGCAGTATTCAAATTACTGGACCGGGGCAGAGGGAGCCAGCCTTCTCCTATCTTTCATAACAGTACAGTTTTCAGAATGCTAAGGATGACATGATTTTGTGAAAATTTGAGGAAATCAGAGAGTTGGGTTCTGGATTTCATTTCACTTTCTGATAAGTTTATACTGACAGTCCAGTCCCATCAAGGTCTTATGCTGATAGAGCTTGTGATCTGTCAGTGTAAGTCCCATGTCAGTGGCAGGAAATCTGCTCCACCATTCACTGGGCCATGTCTGCAAGAGCAAACAGTGGCCAGCTGAATCTCTTCTGTTCCTTCCCTGTTGTTGCCAATAAATGGAGGAGGAGAAGGAGAAGGAGAAGGAGGAGGAGGAGGAGGAGAAGGAGAAGGAGAAGGAGAAGGAGAAGGAGAAGAAGTCTTTGTTTGCATGTTGTATAACATCAAACAACTTAAAACATAAAACAAGAAACTGCTAGCTTCCCAAAAATCCATAGGCAGGGAGACTAGTTTCTCAGGATTTAACGATCAGACATAAGGTGAAACTCAATTTAAGACCTCAGGAGTCTCCACAATTAATAGTGACTGCCTAAGAGCAGGTCAAGATATTTGGGAGGGGGCTCTATAAAGAGATAATGTGGTCACTTGCAATGTGGGCAGTGTTATATTGAAGTGTGGAGTGGGCTGAGAGCGGGAGGATCCTGACAGCAGTTGCTCATGCTGAGGTCTTATCCCCCTTTCCTGGCCTGGAGCCACCCTCAGTAGGCTTCTTGAATGTCCATCAGCAAAAGAGCTGGCAGAGGTCCAAGGAGAACCATCCAAAACCAGGCAGCCTGCAGAGATATAAGTAAATGCCCAGAGATGAATTGTGCAGGTCAGTATCACAGCATGCTCTGGGCTGGTGAAGGGGTGTGTGTGTTACAGGACTTTGCCCTGAATTTTTTGCACTTCTTTAGCTCATATTCATAATTAGTCATCACTAACAAATTCAGTGATGACTCTCCCCGTCAGGCAAGATCTGTATAATTTTTTTAAAAAATTTCTGACCAATGTTTCTGCTTGTGAACTAAAATTCATCAAAGCTCTTCAAGGAAAGCAGAATCATTAAAACCCTTAAGAATCACACGCAGTACACATCACAGTGTACAGACATTTTTCCATCTGTTGTCTCTGTTCAGAAACCCCTTTAATAAAAGCCCATGTGCCTGCAAAAGAGAATATTTACAGTATAGGCACCATTTATCTCCAATAAATCACTTACTTCAATGTATTAATAATGATAAATACATTAAGAAACGATACATGACACAGCCACAATGTCAGAATCAGATTGGGGGAAAACATTCTAGAACAATGCAAATTGTATTGTTCCATACACTTGTTCCATACACTGATACATTGTTCCATGCACTGATGCTGCATGCCCTTGACCATGAAAACATAATAACTGATGAGAAACTAGTCTATTATAACATGCATATATTATCCGTTACTGACCATAGATTTCTGGGTTGTAATTTCTGAATATGAGGGTTAGGTATGGACAGTTAAATCATTCAATGAAGCATCTCTTCTAAGTAGTTCCTCGACTTTCCAATATAAGCTAAGCAGGCTGAGAAGAAGTGCAAGGAACAACATGCAGATGCCAATGAGCTGAAGGAAGGTTCAATAGCTGGTCAAGCCATCTTCTTTGTGTCTACTGTACCTGTGGGCAAGAGAAATGGAACAGATGCCTAGGTAGCCCTTAGAAAGCCTACAATAGGATTACAGTCTGTGGAAGCTGCCTCTTGGGGCAGGAAGTTTGCTGATAATCCCAATATGTAATGGGCTTTGAAAAGAGGATGGGAAGGAAGGAAGGAAGGAAGGAAGGAAGGAAGGAAGGAAGGAAGGA
>JAJKFI010000031.1:11658472-11674972 GCA_029204185.1 Lerista edwardsae
AGGAAGGAAGGAAGGAAGGAAGGAAGGAAGGAAGGAAGGAAGGAAGGGCATTAAGGCTTTGGACTGTCACTATTCTGCATAAGCTCAATCATGGGATGTGATGGAACAAGGCAGGAAGATCCTGACTTCCCATTGCTTGAGGATGCTGGATAGATGGGACTCCAACAGGTGCAGAGGCTCTGATTCAGTGGCAACACCCCTATGGTGCCTGTGGTGAAATATGGCAGATCATGTTACCAGGGGCCCTGCCAGTTTAATTGGAGTACCAACCAGTTTGGTTATCCCTCTGGTTCAAGTATAGCCTGTTTCAGAGTGCAACTCCTTAGGGAGAGATCTTCCTCCCATTGGGGGATCATTTATTACCCAGTATAAAAGAACAATCCACAAGTCTGAGGTGAAGCCTAAGGACAGCAAGCAGACATGGGATCAGGAGATTGCCTGTAAGAGGAAGGCCAACAGAAATTGGTCCAAGTGGCTTTCTGAGTTAGAGTACAATCCTAACCTGGAGTTAGGCTGGCAGTTACACCAGCAAAGTTTGGCAGGCACAAGGGATGCCATAAAGTATCCCATCCTCCCTGACTCCGTGCACCATCCTCCCTGACTCCGAGAGTGGTCTAACCATGCCTTATGGTGGCCTTGGTGTCAGCCTTTGCTGGCCTAACTATGCCAGCCCAACTCCAGGTTAGGATTGTGCTTTTAATGATTTACATAGGAAACATTCTGCATATGCGGCCAGCTAGGGTATCTGCGCTAGTCAAGTCTCTCAGCATCTTTCATGAATTTGCTGGAATAGCTCATTGCTGTATGTTGAAAACATTCACAGGAGAGGCTCCCTTCGCCCATCTCAGAAGCAGCAAAATGGCAAATGGACCTGTTTCAGAGAACGGGGATCAGATGATTGCAATAGCACAAGGCATCCAACTCCACTTCATCTGCTGGGACCAGGGTTAGATGTACATGGTGTTCCTGCTGCTTATTGCACATCTAGCAGAATGTGCACAGAGAAGAATTTTGTGAAAGTTGCAGCTTGTTTACATGCCTTATGATTTCACAGTGTTGCTGCTATATCTGTTCACTAGATGAAGTACCTGTTCTCGGAAAAGATTAAATAAATGATTAGTTTCTACTCTGCTGATGTACAGAGTAGATTTACATTAAGATTTACAGAATTGCATAGCGACATGGCTCATGTTTCTTGGTACACTATGCTTGCAATTTTACCCTCCAGTGCTAATATTACCAAATTACTTGGCTTACTAACCATTGAACACGCAGCATAAAATTGCCCATGAGAGAAGCAATCTTCCTTGCATCAATGCCAGCCTGTTATGTTTTAAGGATTGTTCCTGGGACTGACTGATAGTCATTGCAATGCATACTCTGAGCAACAATTGCAGTCATTACATTTTAAGGGTTGTCTCATTATTGGGATGCATGGAATAAATACAGTTTCAGCTTCTCACATCCTGCAAAAACTGTAGCCTCTATGATAGTGGTTCCCAAACTATGGATTGGGACTCCATAGTGGGTCATGAACCAATTTCAGGTGGGTTGCACAGCACTTAGAGCAGCCATATTAAAATATGGGAAGATGGGATGCTGGAAAGGGGGAGGGCTGTGTGATTGTTTTGCTTGTGTCAAGGTTATAAATAGGCTTTTTTCTTTCTGATTCACTTTGTTATTGAAAATGGCTGAGAAAGAACCCAATTTATTGCTGCATTTTCTGGAAAGCAGCAGGTTCTTGCGTCACAATGACAGCACTTCCAGCCATGCCATCACTTCTGGTGGGTCCCGGACATATTGTCATTGTAAAAAGTGGGTCCTGGTGCTAAAGAATTTGAGAACCACTGCTCTATGACATTGCCCCTGAAGGCCTTGAACTGAAACCTCATGCCACTACAATTAGACCTCAGTATCCACGGGGTTGGGTGGGGGGTGGGGACTGTTCCTGGACCCCCCCTTCCACAGATAATGGAATCCATGGGTGGGCTACAATAGGACCTCCAGACAAAACCAGAAGTGCCTTTCCAACATCTCTAGAACACATTTTGTGGCCAGGAGAAAAACATGCAAACTCCCTGGACCTCAGAAAGCCTCCTGATATGCAACCAGAAGGCACTTCTGGTCACACCTCAGAGGTCAGATGAGGGCCTCCAGCATCCCCATTGAGTCAAATCCATTTGTTCCGAACCCATGAAAAAAAAGGCCTCACCTGTACAAAGTTTCAGCGAATTCAAATTATGCAACATTACAGGTACTTTATAGGTACTTTACAAATTATGCAACATTACAGGTACCTTTAATTAAGATGGTAGGCTGGCATTCCAAGAGGGTACTGAGGAACTCTACAGGATAGTTCTGATTGGTGTTTATCTTTGAATCAACTGAATGCTGCTGGGGCTGGGAGATTTAAACGCAACCTCACTTCATCGTTTTTATTAGTTATCCATATTAGTGATTATTTGGCAACAACCATGCCAAATGTCAGCTCTCTGGCTTAATGGGAATTAGGAGAACCGTTGATGAGTCAACGTCAGGGCTTTCACATTTATAAGTGTAGATTATGGATAATTACATCATCCATATATATCATCCAATATTTGCATTATTCCTGGGAGAAATCTGTGGAATACCTGTATGTGAAGATGCTGAAGAAATAAGCAAATCAATTCTCCATCTGGCAGTGCTTTGTGAACACTTTGCAGGGCGCTTTGTGTGCCAGATGGAATTCTTAGTGTGCACCTCCCATGTGACATGTGTATCACTTTCCCAATTCATGGAAGACAGTGGAGAAAGCCCTGCACATGACAAGTGCCTTGGGTTCATCAGAGTTCCTTGCATGCGTGGAGTTGCTCAATCTCAGCAGATGCATATGAGTTGGATTATACTGTCCATGTAAGAGGAATATAGCTGGGGGACTATAACTGCAAGATAACAGCCACTAATGGTCAGAGGGCAAATCTGCTGCAGATATTATACAGCAATAATTATGTCCATTCGAGCAACCAACTGAAGCTGACAAGAGATCCTTGAGGGAGAAAGTCTCTGTCAGTACTAATAACACCCAGCTATCAGCTAGACTAGCCATCCTTTACAGGACTTCTGCTAACAATGGCAGCTGCATGGTCAAATGCACAGGAGGCCACATACGAGGTCAGTTTGGACTGTAAGGAGAGTAGAGATGCGCAAGACATTGACGTGAAGTGTCTTTTGCTGCTGTCATCTTAATCCGTACCGCTTGAACTCAAACCCGAGAGAGCATAATGTTAGAACTGATTAAAGCTTTGTCTTGCTGATTTTGATTCAGATGTGACATAGCAATTACATGCAAAGTAGATCTACACACATTTCACACTGGGACAGACTTATCTCTGAAATAGACAGCAGCCATCAGTACAACACAAGGCTTCTGTGGCAATGAAATGGATGATGAAATGTGGGGATTGTAATACTTAAAAAAAAATCAGACAGAACACATCAGGAGGTAGACTTTCTTTGTAAAGGGCTCGCTTTTTCTGCCCTAACATACCAGTTCAGCAAAGGAGTGAGAAGAATTTTTGATTTACTGATAAATTGTGTACTTGAATAACAATTTATTCTGCAATAACTTCAGCAGGCTTTCTACACATTCTGCTGTAGTGGCTAAAGAAGGGCAATTTTGCTCTCAGTTTGGACTAGAAGAGAAAAGATGTTGGCAGGTGCGTGAGTGGTCCCTGTACAGTATATTGGCATTTGGGAGATCCAAACCTTCCCTTCGAAAGAGGTGACTCTACCACACAAATGAGAAGTTTGGGGAAAAACACCAAAGTAGTTCTTCTCTAGTCATATCATTCGGCTTTGACATTTACAAGATGTGGTGATGGTCAGTGGTTCACACATCCTTAAAAGGGGATTAGACACATTCATGGGGAAATAGGTCTATAAGCAGCTTTTAGCCATTGTTGATGTATTGAACGTCTATAATCAAGGCAGAGCCAGAAGGCCTCTGAACCCGTTGCCTGGGAACAGCAGCAGGAGATGCCTACTACTTTCATGCTCTGCTGGCTGTCACTGGCAGTGCTTTCTAAAACATGCTTAACATGCGCACATGAGAGAGGAAGCAATCATGTGTCAGGATCTTGTGTTGAAGCAAATATCATATTTATGCAAAATGGCAGTGAAAGATGACTGAGGCAAAAGTTAAGGCACACCAAAATATACTTGAAAAGTGCTCAGGGGTCAAAACAGGAAGCTTGAACTGGGGGCTCACTATGCTAACACACTCACTTCTTAAAGTATACAGGGGAAATTCTAACCCTAACATACACACATCATGGAGCCCAAAGAACAGCCATTAGCAGAAGGAAAGAAAAGGAAAGGGGAGGAGAGAGTAACTCCAAAGGAGGAGAAGGGGCACAACAAAGTGGAAAAGCACAGGGAGGGGAGAAGGGATATAGCTAGATTTGATGGGCTTCCCAAGGGAAGCCAGGGGAGGGAAGAGAAGGACTTGGGGTACAAGGACAAAAGCTATAGAGATTAATAGGGATTAATAGGGAGGAAAGAAGCAGGATACAGGCAGATCTGACTGTGGGAAAAAGCTGGCAAAAAACATAGGAAGAGCCCCCACCCCAAATCAGGCCAAGGCCCATCTATCTCACAGTGGCCCACCAGATGCCTCAGGAAGCACACATGACAAAAAGATATCTGCATCTTGTTGCCATTCCCTTGTACCTGGCATTCTGAGGTACCCTACTTCTAAAACCAAGAGTTTGCATATACCTGTCACAGCCTGTAACATGTGATGGACGTTTCTTCTAGAAATCTGTCCAATTCCCTTTTAAAGGCTTCCAGATCAGACGCAATCATGAGACTGTGGCAAGGAGTTCTGCAGACTAATTGCACACTGGGTAAAGAAATATTTTCTTTTGTTCTAACTCTCTCAACACTCCATGTGGCTGAGAGTGGCCCTCTGTAGCCTGAACATTAGACTATAGAGAAGGGGTGAGACTAAGGACAGGCTGTGAAAGCTACTTCACCTGCTTGCAGTGGTGATCTCATCTCTCTCACCAAACAAACTCTCTTGCTTATATTAACACCACAGACCCTGGAGAAGATCCGTTGGGTTGGTCAAGGCCATTTATTTGGCACTGAAGGCCTAAGCCTGAATTCAGCCTTAAAGAAAACGTAAAAAGCATTTTTTTAAAAGCCTGAACTTACACATACCCCAAAGCACTCACAAACTGAGATAGTCAAAAACAATCACTAGGAGTGGGGTCAATTTGACTTCATATGAAATAAAAGCAGGGATAGATAGGATTGTCTTTTATGAGGCTGTGCTGCAGATCATGGCTACCATTCCAGCTCTAAAAAGCTTAAAAGAATTGCATTATAGGAGTTGTGGTGGCAAGGAGCTGACCACATGAACCGCGCTGGAGAAAGAGGGGTCTCAATGACAGAGGGGGGGGGCTATGAAGTAATCAGAGATAACCTCTGTATCCTCTAAATGCAGAGTTCCAAACTTGGAACTGAGGGTGGGGAGATGGGGAAACTGGGGCTTGTTTTGACCACCTTGACTGCGGAGCACCAGAACAGCAAGTCCCAGCCTCCCTCTCCAGCTTAGAGCTATGAGTTCCACATAGCTCAGTTTTACCTTTCATCTCTCAGCATACTAACCATGATTGCAGAAACTGTTGACACATGCTGTGGTTATATGCTTAGAAAAAAACACAACATTACAGTATTTCAGTGTTAGTTGAAAAGCTGCCTGCAAATGCTGTTTGAAAAACCATCCTGTTCTTATCTTGTGCAGAAGCCACCAGCAAGTCAGAGAATTATCAGGACAGCCTAGCACTCATCAGATAAAATGTCTAGGATGAGCTACGCAACTCTTCAGCCCAATATTTCTGCTAGCTTGGAATGAATATTTTATTCTATGACAGTTATGGATCAAATGAGAGTCTTGATGCTGATTCATGGTTCTAACCTTGGTATCCATATGTAGCAATGAAACTATTTTCCATAGCGGGCTTTTTCATGCCACGATGCCAAATGCCACAAGGTATGTTTATCATACTAACATTTGTGGCTTAATGTCTTTTTCAAGTTTGGTACAATGAGACTGCAGCACACTTTAATAATGCATTTCCTGTGCTAGTATGATAAAGTCAAATGAGACTGCAGACATAACCTTCTTTACCACCCTATCCTGAATATCATTTCAGCATATAATTGCCAAATAGCTGTTAAATTCCTGGATCATTTGGCAGGTTCTATGGCATCAGCCTTGGTATTTATGCAAAGCTAAACCCCTCAAAGCCTGGCAATCATTTCTTAGTCAAACTGTCCAGCCAATATTGTGAACAGGCAGCTCCTCCAGAAAGCAGACGTGACTACTTGCAGTCAACACATCCCTTTGGTTTATCATGTTCAGGGCATCCGTTCCAACAGTCTGTCTAGCACAAACAGAATTTTTAACAAACAACGTTATTGTATCATCATGCAGGTTTATATAACAAGCGGCACTTCCTGTCTTCTCTTCCATGTTATATGTTGTGGAAGGCTCTTATCCACTGGCTGCACACTATGTTTATTTTCTGTGTAGTAACACTTAGTGGTCTGACTTGCATTACTGTAAAAGTGAAATTAGGGATTTGCAATCAGAAGGAGCACATATGTCCAGTGAGGCTAGCTGGGGAGACTGTGCTTCAGTTTTCTTTCAGACAATTTTGGAGAGGCAGAATCTATATATATATAAAGAAGAGTGCATGCGTGTGTGTGTGTGTGTATGTTTCACATAGGCTCCGCAACGCCTGGAGCAATCGGCACGAAACCCGGCACACATACACCTTGCAGCCTGGCGACAAACACTGCGGGGGGCGGGCCCCCCAGCACCCCCAAGGGTGGGCGTATGCGGGGGTCCCCACGTGAAAACGGTCAAAAACGGCCAAAATTGGCGTCAAATCCACAGTTTCAAGGGTCGCCGAGATGAACGGCGATGCCCCCGATGCCGTCAGAGTCCGGGTTCATCCCCCCCTTGACGTGGGGGGGTGAGAAGGGGTGCGAAACAAAACGCCCGCCATGCCCCGCTGTGATGCCTGGACCTATTGGCATCAAACTCAGCATGTGAAAGCCTAGTGGCCTGGCCACAAACACTGCGGGGGGCGGGGGGCCCTAGCACCCCCAGGGGTGGGGGTACACGGGGGTCCCCGCGTGAAAACGGTCAAAAACGGCTGAAATCGGCATCAAATCCAGTTTCCAGGGTCACCAAGATGAGCGGTGACGCTCCCGACGCCGTTGGAGTCCGGGTTCAGCTCCCCCTTGACGTGCAGGGCAAGAAGGGGTGCGAGACAAAACTTCCACCATGCCCTGCTGGAACGCCTGGAGCGATTGGCGCCAGACTCGGCACGCGTGTGCCTTGCGGCCTGGCGACAAACACTGCGGGGGTCAGGGGTGCACAGGGCCCCCGGTGAAAATGGCTGAAAATGGGTGAAATTGGCATCGAGTCCGGGTGACGCTCCCAACGCGGTTGGAGTCCGGGTTTGGCCCCCGTCGTTGTGGGGGGCGAGAAGAGGTGCAAAGCTCATAAACTCTGGAAGATCATTTTGTTACCTGAGCAACGCCGGGTAACAAAAAGCTAGTATGTAAATAAAACAAACCTTTCCCAGGTCAAAACACATTTGGGAAACCATCTACTCAGTGGTTCTGACAAGGTTGTGGAATTCACTATCCAGGCCACATCCTTCCATAATTTCTTCTATTATGACTTTTTCCTTTGTTGAGACGGACATTTCATGTAAGCTGTAACTGTGAATGGTTGCTCTTGTGCACTTTGAAGTTTTGCTGTCTTTATCATTTTGAGCACTTTATGCAATAACAATATTGAATTATATGTTATCAATAGTTTGAAAAGCTGTTCATGTGTGGGAGAAGTAGTTTTGATGGCTTTGATAAGACTTCTGGAGCCTAGAAAATTCTAATAAAGTCATCTTTTTTTCCTTACCTTGCTGTTGACCTTTGCAGTGGATTGAGTACTTAGGACTCTTGCAATCTCTAGCCATTCAAGAGGACGTTTTAGCTTTCCTAGGGTAAATGATATTTTATTGTACCCACAGGCTCTCAGGTGTGCCAGGAGAATTTTGCAGACCTTTCAAGATATTGCTTGAAGAGATCATCCTTGCTGAAGGGTACATGCAGTACAGCACTGTGAACTTGCCTCATGAAGTTCAGGGTTGCTGCACAATGCTCTGCCAAACAACATTGGATTTTAGTTATGTAAAATGTGAAATCTGTCACGTTAGATCCAGTTGTGTAGTGAGCTACTATTTATTGTACTTCTGGCACTTCCAGAAGTAATTATCATAGTGCTTGGGTTATGTTTTGTGCCTCACTCTGTAGGATTTTTCTGCAAGGTTTTCTGATATTGTGTTGTGGCAGAATCATATCCAGCCTCTGCACTGGTGGAGTGCAGTCTATCAGCACAGACTGTTGCAAATGTGTCATAAAGCACATTGTGACCGCGTGTCTTTTTGCAGCAGTGATGGGAAAGCCAGAGCCTTCCGACCAGCACCAGCACAAGGAGCAATGCTCAACCGAGTGGGTAAGTGCAGTGCACGGGCAGGGTCTAAATAGCTGTCAGAGATCTGAGTTGCCCCATAAGGCAAGCTGAGGTGTTACTTGAAGTAACGGGAAAAATATCCCCTTATCCTGAGGAGACCTCCAGCCTGCTCCTAAAATTGGAGTGCAATCCTAACCAAATTTCCAGCACAGGATTAAGGGAACAAACATTCTTTTGCCTTGAGGAGGCCTCCATGTTAGATTATATGACAACACTAAACTGAACCGAATGTTAAGTTAAAGAAGTCTCAGGGCCCAATCCTGCACTGCCCAAACATACCTGCACTGATGCATTCTAGCACTGATGCCAATGCACCCAAATGTTCCATTACCTTGAGGAGGCCTTCATTAAAGCCTTGCACCACCACTGCAGCATGCAGTGCACACCTCGTTGGCTTGGCTGCATTTGCACTGGAATGTTGGACTGGGCCCTTAGTCCCTATACCTATACTAGTAATTTCAGAGTTTGCTGAAGTCTTGCACATAGCTTTACACATAGTCTGGAAATATACATAAGTGATTCTTTTAAAGATCGTTGAACCATCAACATGGATATTGCTTTGCACAAGAGTCTAAATGCAGCATGATGTGTCTTGCAAATAAAAACAGAGGCGGATCTAAGGGGGGCAAATCTGTAAGTTTTGCAAGAAGCCTTACCTTGCAGTGGAAATCACTCCTCTCCTGCACTGTTCTAGCCAATCCTCACAGGGAACAGCAACATCTTAGTGTTGCTTACTGGCTACAGCAGCAAGGGAGAGGAGGGATTTACACGACAGGGTAAGGCTTCTTGCAAAACTTACAGATTTGCCCCCCCTTAGATCCGCCTCTGAATAAAAATTTCAGTCTATTTATACACCTTAAAATAACAGCTGCTATTCAGTCTCCCTCCTCTTCCTTAGAAGGTTTTTGCAAACAGTCAGGAGTTGTGAAAATCTGTCTACAATTAATAATGGATTTAGATAACTTGCGTAAATAGGGCAACCCATGAGGTATAAATTAAGGTTGTAAATTACACTAATAAGCACTTCAGAGCATGATTCAAAGGATGTTTAGAATTAAAGCACAAGCCTATATATTCCCTACTAAATTCTGTCATAGGTTTGTTCCAGATGTTGTCTCTAAATTAGAATAAAGCGAATAACTGTTCTCAAATGTTAATGAATGAATGTTCAGACATAAAACTATAAGGGTCAGTAGCATCCACTCCCCTCCCCACCCAGGATAGACCCAAGGGGGTTGGTCCACCTCATGATAGGTGAGGTAGGACATTTTGGATTTACCTGTCAGGCAGCAATCAACAATTAGAGATAAGTGAACTGCTCACAAGGGATTTATTTTTTATTTTTATAGGAAACAAAGAACAATAACTGGGCCTTTGCCCCAATGTGTTTGAATGTCTGCTAGATCCTCCAGGTCCACCTCTCAGGTCTGCTACTGTTCAGATAGCTCTTCATTAGAAACCAGAACAAAAACAGAGTGGAGTATTAGGTGGGTCTTGCAAAAAGGGCCTTCCAACCTGGCTGCCCAATTGCTGTCATCGTCCACCTCCACCAGAACCCAAAGAATAGGATGGCTCCTGAGTTAATATGAGAACATAAAAAGAGCCCTGCTGGATCAGGCCAAAGGCCCATCTAGTTTAGCTTCCTGTGTCTCACAATGGCCCTTCAGATGCCTCAGGGAGCACAGGAGACAACAAGATGCCTGCATCCTGTTGCCACTCAAGCTCCTCTTCCTGCTGGAGATGAGGAACACTTGCCCTGCCTGGGGAAAGGTTTAAGCCCTGGAAAGAAGCCACTTCTTTCCCCTCTGTCCTCCTTTACCCCTTCGGCTTCTGTCCCCTCTTCCAGTCCTTCTCCAATCCTCCCTTCCACCTGGCCTTCCTCCCTTCCGTAAAAATACCGTAAGAAGTATTCTTACTTCTTTCCTTCTGACTGCTTCTCTCAGCTTCCCTTCTCTTTCCTTCTGCCCCCTCTGCTGTGTCCTCTTCCTTTTCCTTCTTGTTTGCCTCCCCGTCCTGTAGCTTCCTAGCCTTTTTAAAGACTTAGACCTTTCCAACAGAGATCTAATCACTGTCATTTAGAGCTAGGGCAGCTGCATCCAGGCACACAACCTACATTTTCCTATAAAGATTTCTGAAGTCACAATCCTTAAGCAGGAATCTGAAGAAACAAAAGGCTGAAGTAAAACAGAAGGGAACTACTGAGCCTTCAGCTCAGTATAGATACCAGGCCTGACCAATCCAGAGACTTCATACTTGCCTGTTGCTTTGTGATGGAAATTAGTAGTAAACAAAACAACCACCCGCCAGCCAGATTGGGTTACGTAATTATTATATAATTGTATGTCACATCAATGCCAAGATAAATATATGTCAAGACAAATGGCCACGTGACAAATGGCCACGTTAGTAATTTTCAAATCTCTTTTATCTGAATCCTATTTGAGCCTCCAATGAGAAGCCCACGGACAATCAGAAAATTAAAAGAACACTTTTTTTTTCTAAATTGACTCATAACGTTTTGGTGCATGTTTATTCTGCTTGGGAGCTGTATAACAGGGGCAAGCAGGCCTCAGTGCACTCACTGCCTTAGCACTGCACAACACTCATGTAAATCAGAAATCCAGATGTACTGGCCCTGGCCTCTGGAACCTGAAAGAAATCTCATCAGCCTTCCATGTCAGATGAATTCTTTGGTCAATGCATTTATAAAAACAGGATATGAGTTCAAGATAATCACATTAATCACAAATAGTGTATGTGCTTCAGGATAAGGGGCCTGGCTTATAATACAAATAAGTATTACCAAAGAAAATTTGTATTACAAACCCATTATTTACAACCTTTATCAGCATTGTTAGAGCAAGGCTGATTTAAGTAAATGAGGCAACATTTTCAGAAAGAATCCAGAAAAAGCTCTGGAAAGAGGACATGTTTTGACCATGAGGAAAACATTCATAAAAAATGTGAATACTTTTTACTTAGTTTTAATTGAAACATATGGCCTGATTTTCAGGAGACAGCTCTTACTGGCCCCAAGGGGAAGTGCAGGTGCCATGACATTTTTTAAAGATTTTTTATGAAAATGACAGATGCACCCTATTTTTGTCTTCAAATTCTTAAAGCTATGCCCCAGTTGAAGTTACTTATCTCTCTTCTGATTACAAATTCTTCCTGGAATATCACAGTCTATAGTCTTCATTATTTATGATTATTTAATATTTTAAAACATAATAAAATTAACTGATAGAGGAACCTAAGAAAGTTAAAATTGTAGAAGTGTTTCCTAAGTAGGTCACATAGCACAGTTTATGCATTCTTTTTGGCAATGTTAACACAGCACTCACACGCACATACACATGCTCACACAGGCACACACATACACGTTTTCAATGACTTCCAAAAATACTGAGTATTCAAAACACAGTGATATCCGAGATGGCCAATATCCTTTTTGGTTATATGATAATTTACAGATTGATATATGAAAATCTGATTCCAAGATTGCATGCTGAATAATCACATACTAGGAAATAATGCAAGTATGTGGGAACAACATGCCCAATCTCTCATATTTCTGACCAGCTTCAATCCTTGGCATCTTCAGAGAGGATTGAAATAGATCTCTGCCTGAAATTCTGGGCAGCTACTGCTTGTCAGTGTAGACAACACTGAGCTAGATGAAACAATGGCCCTACTCACAATATGGGATTTTCATATTGATTCAAAGTACACCCTCTTGATTGAAGAAAACCTTTCTGTAAGGGTCTTTGACATTTTTTTTTTTGCTAGAATTGTGGATGGTAACTTACTTCAGTCAAGTCTTCTTTACAGCTAACTTTGGAAAGCCAGTTGAAACCATTCTAGATTTGATAGACTCAGCGCAATCCAAACCCCATAGGGAGGCCTGCCTGACTGCCCCATATCCAGCATGGGGTTGGGGCAGTGTCATGAACATCAAGGGACCAGGCCGGGCTAACTCCATCTGGGGGCCAGCTGCCTGGCTTCCCAACCTCCTCTCTGTATCCATGGTGGGAACCTGGACGTGTTATGTTCTCAGCTGGCTGGCCAGAAGCTGATAGATAGTACCTCCCTGTAAAAACATCCCAAAGACATCTTCCATGAGTACCAGGAGCTGTTTAGCCTCTGGCTGGAAGGGGGGGGGCTGGCTCAGCGGGAGAAAGGAAGAGCAAAAAGGCAGACTGTTAAGGCTTAAAAAAAAAAAGACCCTCTTGGAACCTCAAGACAACTGGTTCTGTCCTATGCTGGGTGAGTAATAGGCAGAATGTAGTCAGACTAAGAGATAAGACGTTTTCTTATTTTGCATTAAGCATCATATAGCTATGCCATGCTTTAAAAGGCTTTCTTTAGCCTCTAAGCTGTAAATAAATCATTATATTTTACTCGTGTGCCTTGTGAGCTAGGAATGGGGGTTAGCTAAATCCAGTCTTTAACACTGGGCTACACTACTAGGACCATTTAAGCTAAGGTAATACCTCCTGGGCCACTGGAGGTTGCTGGTGGCCAGGAGGGGACCTCATCCCATGATTCCTGGGGGGGGCGTTCTGGAAGTGCCAGGCTCCCAGGTATCATGATAGGCAGGCTGCAGTTCAACCCGGGGCAAAGAGAATCAGTTCCCCTTACCCAATGCAACATGTTAGCGGCATGTATGGGGCTACTCAGATCCACACCTCCGAAGTTGACAGTGCGAATGTGAGCAGACTGGATTGGGGCCTGGCCATCTGGGATGGGGGTTAGGATTTGGCCCAAGTGTCAGATCCTGGCACCATCCCCCTCCCCGGGCTGGTCTGCCCATGGGCCCTCCCTCCCCCTACTCCATTCTGCCTTCCTCTGTCCTACCCCCCTTGCTGGCTGAACTCAGCCAGCCTTACCTGGGTGCTGCTGGGCCAGGGATGCTGCACAGGGAAGCCAGCGCATATATGGCCTCCCTTCCTTGTGAGTTTTCGCAAATGTGTTTTATAGCACTTTTGCCACATTCCTGGGAGGGCACA
Organism: Lerista edwardsae; assembly: GCA_029204185.1. Taxonomy (NCBI): domain Eukaryota; kingdom Metazoa; phylum Chordata; class Lepidosauria; order Squamata; family Scincidae; genus Lerista; species Lerista edwardsae. Next base: position 11,672,075 of record JAJKFI010000031.1, read on the forward strand.
GGAGACTTGTGCTGGCCCATCCCAGGCCTTGGATTGTGCCCTCTGTCACTTGAACCAAGAATCTTGGAAGAATCCAGGACTATTCATATATCAAAGATTCATACATCAAAGAGGCAGACCAGGAGAACTATCTTCTGGCTGCATGTATTAGCTTCAGGGTTTATTTTGAGCCAATCCTGAACTTCGGGAGAGAAAGTTTGGATCATAGTAAGGCAATGCCTCCCATAGCATTGCTACCTTTGGCTCTGATTCATCACAGCACTCCTTGCCTTGGCATAATTTACAGATATTCTAGCAATGGGAGTGGTGCATAACCAAAGCACCCATTTGGAGTGGTATTCCTTTCTCATTTCTTTCCTAGAAACCTTCATGGAATCCCATTTTATACATTGAGAACTGCTGTTGTAATATTTTTCCTCTGGGTGAAAAGATTTCCTTGGAAGTCATTGATTTTGATGGAATTTGCTGCCAGATCAGCTTTAAATTATTGAAATACTGATATGGATCCCATTCACACATTCCCTAGTAGCATGGGAGAGACCTTCACAATTGACTTCAGCCTTAAGTTTGTGATATTCATACACCATCATCAGAAGTGTGTGTTGATCATTAAATCCTCTGAGGTTGGGTGGAATTAGAGGCATAGCAGCCCCTGGTTTGTGGAGTTCCATGCCATGTTGTGTATAAGATTGCTAGTATTTCATCCCCATTCTTCCTAATAATCCTTTTATTTATCTTGTTTGTTCTTTATGTCGTTGTTGGTTGCATTTTTCCAGGCAGCTCTTTGGATCCAAGCCTGAATGTTGTGTGATTTTTCACCTGCTGGTTTTGAACAGGCTGAACTCTTTTTCTTTGGCATTTATTATTTTCTGAGGGCTTCCTTCCTACTTTTTTCTATGTCAAGATTAATCTGTCATATCTGAACTGGAATATACACAAGAAGAGCTTATTCTGGGTTACAAAATACTTCTCTGTTCTTGGACTATGTTTTTTCATTGGTACGTCAAGATACCACGTGGCATATTACTATAGTATTCTGAGCCATTCTTATCTGTGACAACAGGCATATTGCAATTGTCTGCAGCTCAGCAGGGATTAAACATCCTCAGTTCACTTTTCAGAAAAGTTTTATGCAAGGGTTCACAGACAATGTCTTGAAGGGTTTCCACTGGCATTTAATTTTCTTTCTATCTATTGCTTTCATTGCAAAGTGAAGAAAAGAGTGGTCACAGTCCAACATATACTCCATTTATTAATTTTTGTGAGTTAAGTATATTCAGCCTTGTGCTTGTTTATTGCTGCTGTATTTAAGACTAGATGAAATCACAGCAGTATAAGAGAGGCAGTTGCAGGCCTTGGAATTTTCAGATCCATCTTGCAAACTGAAAGCACCTTTAAAAGCCAAGAATATGAATGAATAAATAATGTATGCTCCTCTATATAAGCCACTAATAGGTCATGCTGTTCTTTAATAGGCTTTATCAGTAACTACATCTGTTTTAATTAATAAATTGTTACATCTGGATCAAAGTTAATCTATCTTTTCTGTGTACAGGGCATTGCAATTGCTATTGCTACTCAGCATGCTCAAGTAGTTGATCTAAATATAAAATTTGTAAACATCTCATGAACTGCTAGTTGAGAAGTAATAAGTTAGTATTTAACTTGCTAACAGAGTTACTTGCTTGTTAGGCGAGCCAACAAGTAGAGGTGGGAGAAAATTTGTATTTTATTTTTATAAAAATTTTATTTTTTTTATTTTTTTTCCACAAATTTATGTGTTTTTCAAAGGTTAGAAGTGCTGAAAGTGGTGTTATGTGTTTTTAGTCAAAATTTACATTATAACTATGAATTATAATAGCTTTAAAAGTGTACTAGATAGGTGATATAGGTGGTATAGTGTCAGCAGCTGAGCTATAGTCATTGCCCTGGCACCCACCCACAATCAAATAATAAATAATAAACAACGGTTTAATTTTTTTCCAGAGATTTTTGTTTTGTTTTTTACAAAAATGAAAAGTGCAGAAAGCAGTGTTATGTGTTTTTATGTCGTTATCAGCATTTTTCCCACCTCTGTCAACAAGGTGTGGAATTTAGGGTACCATAGCAGTTTACAGATGCTGGGACCATGGCTAGCCATTGATGCAGTGAATCGTGTCATGATGCAGTGAATTGTGTCATGATGCAGGGGTAGGAGGATGGCAAACTTGGGATACCCCTCATCCCGAGCCTGCCATGGGCAAAGCCACATTGATCTCCTTCCCTACCCACTCCTTCCTCACATATCCCCAGGAATACACTTGTACTCTGCAAAGAAGGAGCCAGCTGCGTGGTAGGGAAGCAGATCATTGCTGCATACATCCCCAAAAGCCACGCAGGCAGCAATGAGTTGCTTCCCTTGCTCCTTGCTCATAGTCCCTTTAAATAAAACAGGAAGTGCAGAGCACACTGGGAATTCCTAGCATGTCCCTCAATTCTTATTTTGTGGGAAAGGATTGTGTGGGAAGGAGTAAAGACATGATTGTTATGTAGAGAGAAGCTCTTCCCATTTCTCTTTGCTGCGCTGCCTTTCCTTAGCACCTCTGACCATTGCGGCCTTCCCCACTCCCATGTCTGAAGAATGAAGAGTAGGGGTGATGAGTGATCAAGATATGGTGACGTCAGGGTTTTTGGGGGGCAGGCGGGGGGGGGGAGCTTCTTCCAGGTGTTTCCCTTGCATTGCATGAGGTGTGGATGGGGTGGCACAGAGTTTTTAGTGTGTAGCATAGGATGTCCTGTCACAGTTATGCTACCATATGCTGTTCTCATTTGAATTACACACACACACACACACACACACACACACACACAGAGAGAGAGAGAGAGAGAGAGAGAGAGAGAGAGAGAGAGAGAGAGAGA
>JAJKFI010000031.1:11674982-11700854 GCA_029204185.1 Lerista edwardsae
AGAGAGAGAGAGAGAGAGAGAGAGAGAGAGAGAGAGAGAGAGAGAGACTCATTGGTCAAACATAGTGGTTCTAGTAATAAATCTTTCAGCAGTTTCTTCTTCAAACAATATTGATTTTTCTATTTTATTTGATTCATTACATTTCATTCAAAACTTTGTATTTCTTAATTTCCTGTGCTTTCCTAGCAATTAGTTCCATTTGCAGATAACACAGTATATGCCAAGGTACATTATTATTATTATTTATTGTTTATCATCATAATCATTGACACAGCATTTGCAGAGCAGGTGGCAGTCAGTTATCCCTAACATGAAAAGGATGGTAGCAATTCAACTTATTAATGGATAACTTGCTGTCAAGCATAGAAAAACTCCATACTGTGGCAGATGTGCTATTCATCTAACAAATGAAGACTGTCATCTGGCAGAATAAGAAATGTCAAACTAAGCTGCTGATGGGGATTCTAACTGTAGACTTTCATGAGACTCATTTCTATGGGTTTTTGTTAGGTACCTCTGTATAATTTCACCACTCAACTGCTAAGGTGTCTCCAGCTATCAGGTTTCTCCAGCTTTCTGTCATTGGAAATGTGCCTGGGCAAGAGCCTTTTATGCTCATCTTACTGAGGTCTTTCCGGTGAACCCAAGAGTTTGCCTCTATGCATAGTGCAAGCAAGGCTTCACTGTAACCGTTGACTTGAAAAGCATTTTGACCAATTCTTTAGCTTGTACTCTGTAGCCATCAAACAGCACACATAGTTGGAGGAATATATGTGTTTCAAAATGAGTAAAGGTGCAATCCTAACCTGGAGTTAGGTTGGCATCATTAGGTCAGCAAAGTTTGACCGGCAGAAGTGCCACTGTAAAGAACGTTTGGACCACTCTCAATGTCATGGAAGATGGCGCATGTCTGTTTGCTGCCCTCTCTGACTTTGAGTGGTCCAAACATACACTACGGTGTCCCTTGTGCCAGCCAAACTTTGCTGGTCTAACTTTACTGGCCTAACTCCAGGTTAGGATTGTGTCCTCAAAAATGTAAATGAATTTATTTATTTGTTTATAGGATTTTTGCCCTGCCTTTCTACCCCAAGGCGGCTTACAACATCAAAATTATCACATTAAAACAGAATAGCAAAGTATGACAATTAAAACAATATTAAAACTGTTTAAAATTTAAAATGAGCAAGACCCATGGATCCCATAGTTGTAGTTTAAAATGCCAGCCAGCATGTCAACAATTAAAAGCTTGTTTGAATAAAAAAGTCTTCAGGCCCTACCGAAATACTGCCAAAGAGGGAGCAGTTCTTAATACTAAGGGGAGGGTATTCCACAATCGTGGAATATTGGGCCCATTTGTTTCATTTAGTACTTGAAGACAAGCAAATGATAGTGGCACAAATGAGTTTTGAATGTCTTTTGCAAATGACAGTAAGTTCTAATCTTGCATAGAACTATCTTCCATTCCAAGTGTTATCCTTCACAGTCTGGCATCAATCTTGCTGCACATACCTCCATGCATGACTTCGCAGGCAATTCCTCCACTCTCACTGGAAGGGTTGTCATCTCTGCTCCTCTTACCAGCTGGAGAGACTCATCTCTGTCAGCTGTGTTTATTGGCCGTTCATGGTTACTTTTGGCTGGCTTGAACTGCTGTCTGAGGTAACCTTCAGGATTCAGAGGCGGCAGCTTTACAACACAGCTGGACCTCCTGCCCATTGGAAAATGTCGTAAAAGTGCTGTAAGGCACGTTACCACCAGCGGTATCAGTGTACTGCCAGTGCTGATGCAGTGTCGGGAGGTTGATGCCAAGATGCTGGCAGGGGTGAATGTCATCACTGGCCAGTATTGTGGGTACTCAGGGTAGGGGAAGGTAGGGAAGGAGCAGAGCCAGGCAGAGGGAGGGCAGCCTGAAGGAAGGACTGGGCCAGGGAGAGGGGTGGAGATTGCAGCAGACTCTACCACCGTATCCTATGCTCCCTCCAAAGGTGAAAGACCCAACATGGGCGAATTCAGATCTGAGGAACTCCATTGGGGCCACTGTAGGTCATCATGGGGTAAGGGAATATTTGAGACCTGCAGGATACACTGGAAGCCATTTTGGCGCTGCTGGAGTCCTGAGTGCTAGGGAAGCAATAGAATTGAGCTGTTAATTCCTAATCGTGCCAAGATGATTTTGTCCACTACAACAGTTATATTCAAATGTTTTAGACGGGGACCCACTTTTTAGAATGGCACTCATGTTGGGACCCACCAGAAGCGATGTCATTAACCTGGAAGTGATGTTGTGGCAGGAAGTGCTGTTATTGTAACATAATAAAATGACACACCTGAAATGCAAATCGGCATTCTTGGACTGCAGAAATTGTACAACCATGAAACTTCCCTGACAGAAAGCAAGATTAGGACAAAATATTATGTAAAAGCACGGAATTAAAAACAACCCTTAAATTCAAACTGTTAACACTCACAAAAGGAATATAACAAGAGTAAGCTTCCAAGATGGCTGCTCCCAGCTTTCCGCGACCCACCTGGCATCAGGTCACAACCCACAATGTGGGTCCCGATCCACAGTTTGAATACCACTGCACTACAGTATCTTTTCTACAGTGTTATAATACTTATAGATTGACAAGGAAAGATTGTTTCTTTCCCCTTGACATGCACACACATATACAGTCTTTCTATGCTTCTCTCTCTCACACTTACTAGCACAGCAATTAAAAAGAACATACAGTCTCGTTATGCTCAGTAAATCTCAGTTCACGTCAGCATAAATTGAGAACTCTGATGTGATTTTTATCCAGGAAACATAGGGTCACCTGATACTATAAATACTTTTCCCAATGGCTGCTGCTATGACGATGGTTAGAAAAAGTACAGCCACATATTGTTCATGCGTTTTTTTTGCACCATCGTTATAATTAGAAATTGGCCATCATACTAATGTCAGGCTTTGAAAAACATTCCAAGGATCCAGAACCTCACTGATCTGATTTAGTCATTTTTACCTAAGTCTGCATAAGGAAACTATGATCCCAAAAAAATAAAGAATGGGATTATATTGACCCAGAAAATGTAAACATGCTTTGTCTTTTGTGGAGCTGTCAGCACACATTTCTTTTACTACAGTGGCCTGCATTTTTAATATTGAGGTTTACTTTTCTGGTATGTTGATGGGGCTAGGCAAGCAATTTTGTTACAGAAGCTATGGATGGAATTAAAGTTCACTCCTGAGAGAAAAAGGTTGAGGTAAAAATGTGGGGGTGGGTGAATGGTGGGAGCTCCCTTGGATAAGATGGGAACTGGATGACTGAAAATGGGGACATGAATTAGGGGATGATACAACAGGACTGTTATGAAAGAAGAAAAAATGGAGGAAAGGTCAAGGGCATGAAATGGGCTTTAAAGGGATACCAATGTTGTGGATTATAAAGTGGCAATACTGGGTTGTTCTTTTTAGAATTAAGCCTCTGTATATCTTATTTTTTGTAGGTTGTAAATCATCCTGAGTTTTTAGGGTACAGTAGAATAAATGTCTAAATAATATCCACATAATTTATACAGTAAATCTGATAGGATATTGTGCATATATTTTGATGTTTTCCTTTCAAAATACAAACCAGTTTTGCAAGCCATGCAAACTTAATTCGGAAAGTTTAAACGGTAAATGCAAAACCATGCGAAGACAAGCATATTCATTTGTATCCGACAATCATCTGTAAAAATGGGAAGATAGTAAAGGAGAAAGGGTAAAAATCTGGGAGGAAGTGAATGTAGAGAACATTTGTGAATAATAGATAAAACTGCTGCTCTTCCTAGTAAATAAAGTGCTAGACAAAAGTGATACAAAATATGCCCCACTAGGCCACAGTAACCATAGCAACCACCATATGCGTGACACCTGCTTTTCTTCTGGAACTGCCAGAACTATAATACATATATTATATCCGTAATAATTACTCCCTAGACGTTTTTATAGTAGTGATATTTTTGTGTGCCATATTTACTATAGAAGACTTGATAATCTCCACAGTAGCTTTTTTTCTTTCCCTTTCAGAGGGAAGTGTTCAATTAAATTGATGCCGTTTCCATGATTCCTTTGTGTCACTATTGACTCTAATGTGTATCAGATTCCACTGGAGAACATCATCTGACTCATTCCAAAAGACTCATTCCAAAAAGAGTGAGTCTTTTTTTCTGAAAAAGATATCTTTCTATTAGATAAGAAATTACTGTTATCAGTTTTGAGCCACTGGGAAGTATAGGCTAGTTGCAATAAATAAAACTGAATATACTGCACTTGAGAAAACATCTTACATCTGCGTAGCCAAGTTGTTCTTCCTGTAAAGAGTTTATGGGATAGCTCTGCTAAACTATGTTTTCTCCACAGAGAATCACACTTGGAATTAACTCTGTTCAAATGGAAAATGCATGTGGATTTGCCTACTTCATGCTCATAATGGTAATCTTTAATTGAAATGCACATGGATTTTTCTTTTCAGTAGAACATTCTCCACATTCTTCTCTGGAAGAAAAATATTGCCATGTGTGTCTTGCCTCCCATAGCATTTTAAATGTATTAATGTTTATGTATAGAATTAGAGAGCTCTAGTTCCTCTGTTCATCAACGGGAGGCCCAGAGAGTTCCTATTCCTACTGAGAGCATAATGGCAGGTCCTGTACTCTCATTACTATTTCTTGAAGAGAGCTTGATCCAGAGTTGTCCTTATGCCACTGATAGGTACTGGGGTTTTAGGGAGGGTTACCAGATACCAATGGGACAGAGTGCATATACCTTTAACCATTGTATAGCTGATGACATTTGGGCTGTTCATGCAGTTGCAGTTCATGATGGAAGGGTTTCAAAAGCTTCATCTGCCCAAATTCCCTCTCCTTTCCAACGGTAAAGGAATAGGCATTCTGTCCCATTTGGTATCTGGCCCATTTGGTTTGCTCATCAATTTGCTGAATGTTCAAGAAAAAAGAAGCAGGGGGACACCACTGACAGCACAATCCTACAGAATGTGCAGTGTCGGCGAAACGGGGTTGCGCCAATGATGCACGCTTAGCGCTGATGCGGGGGTACCAATTGGCACCCTCATGTTGGCGCTAAGGCAACGGGACTGCCGCTGCAGGCAGTGCCGGTCCTGTTGCGCCCGCGCAGCGCCTCCCTAGCGTCAGCTGAAGCCAGCCTGTGCAAGGGAGACTCCATGATGGGGTAGCATGGGGATTAGGCGAGGGAGGGAGAATGCGGGTGGGGGGAAGGTGGGACACGGGTGGGCTTGGGAAGCGGCCATACGGCCACATCCTAAGCCCATTCAGGAGTCCATGTGGCCCTGATTTGGGCCACACGGTCTCCTCAAATCTGCGCCCATTATTTAGCGGGCACAGATCCGAGGATCGCATAGGTTGAGGTTGGAGCCTCCCTATGGTAAGGGAACACATGTTCCTTGCTGTGGGAGGCTCCAGCCTCTCTGCACCCATTGGATATGGCGCAGGCTGGCCTTGCCAATCCGGCGCTGGTTAGGATTGCACCCACAATTAAATAATCAGAGCAGAGAACTATGAACAAAAATCAGCAAAGCTAGCAATGTAGGACTCGGGGAAGCAGGAACATGTCAAAAGGTGGAGAAAGCCCCACATTCTGGTCATACTATTGTTGCCAACTTACCAAAGTGCAACCATCTTAAGTCTCTTGCTTAGTCACTTGTCTAAAGCTGCGGAAATATATAACTGTTTTCCATCTTTGCTTTCTTTCTTCTCACTAAATTGGTCCCGTGTAACTTTCTCTATCCAGTGTTGCTGATTCTTACAATAGATAGAGAACTGGTTCAAGCTAGCAGGGCAGAGCCTCTTCCCTTATCACAATGGTCACGGCATATTCTCAAAGCCCAATTAGCTCAGAGCATCTCATATCCCAGCCCCAGGGTTATAATTTTCCACCAAGCAGGAACTTGGAGGAGGAAGAGGAGGGGGGTTATAAAAATGCTTGTAATCTATATTTTTTTGTCTTTTCCCCTGCCTTTCAAGGGAGATTGACCAGCTTGCGCAGATGTAATAAACATGATTCTCATACTCTCGCGTTTGTTTGCCTTTTTAAATGCATGCCCCAAGATAGAAACTGTTCTAAGCCGATTTTCAGCAACACTATAAGGACTCCTCTCCCTCTAAGCTATGTTCCTATCACATTTTCACAATTTACTGGATGTCTTGGTAGTGGAACTAATTATTTCTTCAAAGATTAATAGTAGAGATTGTGCAATGAGCACTGTAAAGCATTTTGTATATTAAATGATTTTCATACATATTTGCTCTGCTTATTGAAGAGATATAATGTAAAGGCATATGACAAAGAGGAAGCCAGATAGACTTCCACTGACCAAATATTCATATTAAAAATGTTGATGTAAGACTGACAGAATTCATGATGATAGCGTAAAAGCAGCTTGCAACTGTGAGGCTTGGCAAAGCTTCAAGGTTGCAGAGCTCCAGCAAGGAATCACACAGACGGGGGAGGAGCCAGAGACTTGAACATGGCAGTCGCTTTTTATGAGTGGCTGGGGCTTGTGTTCTTTCCTGAATCTCTGCAAGGGGTTCAGGCCCAACTCCAGTAGTAGAACTGGGTTGGGGGTAAGCATTAACATCTAGCCTCTGGATAGTGGCCAACTCCGGAGGTGAATGATGTTTGCTTGTGCCTGGGAGCAGAAGAGACTCTGCCTTCTGGCAGACCGTGTGGACGGTCTCTGACTTGGAGAGTGACAACACCGGAGAGAGAATGATGGATTACAGCCTGGAAGGTCTTCAGAAGTCCCCCTAATGAAGACAATTGTGTGGGAAGAAGAAGTGGCGTGTAGGCGTAAATGTTTAACATCTTGGCGTGAAGTGCACTGGAGAGTTGGCTGCGGGCCAGTGAGGTCAGTGGAATTAAACCTGCTTAATCTTCAACACAAGATATCCACTGAAGTGCATTGCTGTTTTTTTCTGCTTCTGTTTTTATTTTATTTTCTAAATGCTTTGATGTGGCGTGGGAAGCTGAAGTATGGAATAAAAAAGTACTCTGTTTTATGCTGAATTTTTTGCTGCGTAGCAGTCTAAACATGGCGTCGAGAGGCGGCAAAGATTTATAATTGGAGCTCATTTATTTGAAAACGGACAGTCCTATTTGCAGATCAAGAGGATTTATTAATGAGATAAGAGAACACAAAAATAGGGAGTATTTTGATTTGTATGTTTAAAGAAAGCTTGAATTTTTTACTGCGTAATTGAGTCAACATGGCGTTAATGAGAAGGAAACCGACAGATCTACAATCAAGAGTTGAAAGATGTTTGAAGCATGTTCAAGGACTTGGAGTAATGAACTTTGTGGAAGGACAAGAGGAATGTATTTTTGAAGATGGACAGCCCTGTCTGAATTAACAAGATTTAAGAGAAAGAGACTATGAACAAGATATTTTTTTATGGTCTGCTGACAAATACAGTGAGAGTGTTTATTGTCAGCAGGCTCCCCTCTCGTGGCAGGAGAGGGGAAGGTTTTGACCAGATGTTAATTTTTAATGATTTGTATAATTTTTGGCTTTTTATAATAAATGGGCGGGGGGAATTTGAGTAATGAAATTTATGATTTAAAAATTGAATTAATGGTATAAATAGAAATGAGGATTAAAAGGTGACAAAGTTCATTCCTTCCTGTGAGATTTGTGATAGAAAGAAATGGTTAGCATTGAGCCTTGATCTGAAAAGCGATAATTGTAGGCTTGTAATTTTGCGTCAGATTATATAACTAAGCGATTATTTTCTTTTTTCTTTTTTTTAACAAAGGTACGTGATAACTCAAGCTTACATTAAGATATGATTTTAGAAAAAAAAATGTTATTAAGGCCTAATGATGATTATGAAGTGATGGATGTCATGTTATATCTTTATGCTCCTTATTTTTATGGCGTATTTTTTTTCTTTTCCGAGATGGGCTGTTTTAATTCTAATAGAATAAGTTTTGTAACAAAGATTAATTAAAGATTAAGATTGAAAAATAATATAAGCAATATGAATAGAGATGAAGAGATTAACAGAGTGCTAGTTTAAATAGTTTGACTTCCCAGCTTCATCTATGTTTATTCCATTTCTGTGCTTTATATAGTAGGTTCTTCCCTTTTAGTTTATTATTTCATTGACTTTTACTATAAATTGGAGACGGATAATTGTAGGTATAGTTGACTTTTCTTGCTTGAGTTTGCTAAGTAACTGTGGAATTATTGAAATTATTGAAGATTTGAATGAATAACGAAAATTGACGTAGTTTTGTGAATCATAATGATTGTGTCCTTTCAGATGGAATATATGATAATGGAAATTACTAATTTTTGCATTTATATGTTACTCTCATACTGCCTCACTTCCTATTGTTTGACCCTATGTATACCCATCCTATGTTACTGACTATCCTTTTCCTGTATCTTTATAATTATAAAATCAATAAAATCATCTTCAAAAAAAAAGGAATCACACAGACAACAGAGATTAGGGCAACAAGAATTTCTATATTCTAAGAAGAAAGCTTCTTGCAACGAAGAACAACAAACAGGTACAGCAAACCTCTTCCAACAGCAATAACATACACTTACATCTCCAGCAACTAACCCACAGGTGTTTCTGGTTTTGATTAAATAGTCCCCAGCACCAATCAGAGATCAGATGATCTCATCCTCAGGTTGCATCTGAGTCAGAATGACTCAGCACTTTACTGCTGGTCTGCTAGGCCTGAATGACTCAGCACTTTACCCACTGAGTCAGACCTTTCCCCATTCAGGCCTGTAAATTTCCAGGGACTTACTTCAGTATCCCAACAATTCATACTCTGGTATAGCCAATTTCAATGTAAAAGAGATAAATGAGGCTCAGTTATATGCATGTTTACCCAGAACTACATCCCATTGAGTTCAGTGGTGCTTGCTCCCAAGTAAATGTGCATAGGGATTATTAATGTCCTTCCGATTTGTCAGCTCTGTTGCTGGAAAGCCTTCAAAAATGTGCCCCAAACAATATAGTTGTTGTTTTTAAGTTGTTCGTGATAACTTCAAACCTGAAGTTATGGAAAGTAGGTAGACATAGGATTTTGTAAACAATTCCTTGTTACTGTTTAGGAAAAAAATGCATCTTCATCTAGGTCTGAATGTAAAAATTGACTGTTTTCTAACAGGATGTTCTCAAAGTACCTGATAATGCAACAGGGAGCCATGTGAGAGAATGCTGAATTTAAAGGGTAGAAAATGTCATATGGCATATTAGTACAAATTCACCTGGTTCAGGGGCATACAGACATACACAATATCCTATGTCTACCTACTTTCCATATCTTCAGGTTTGACTTGCAAATTCATCCAGTTATTTTTCAACTATGCCAATCACAACTCTGCCTTTTCATTGAATATTTGCAATGAAAATTATATAAGATGTACCTCTACAATGGGCGTTTAAAAGTGAAAAGATGAATTGCACACCGTTGTGATGTTACTTTACACGCTTCTGCCTCAGTTGAGCACTGAACTGTATTTCTGTTCTTTGAGGTACAAGGAAATCTATGAACAAGGACAGCCTTGGAGCTATCTTTGAAAACATTATTCGTTCTTTTCTCATATTTCCTTTTAGAATGCCAAAGTAAATACAGCATTATGCAGTGAATAACACTGGCTTAAAAGCCTGTGCTGATGGATGCTTTGAAGAGAACAACACCAATTACAGTTGAAGCTTCTTAGAATCAGGATAGAAAGTCTGTAGACATCAGAGGAAAACCACGCAAATGACAAAAATGATAACCAAAATGCAAAGGCTGATTAAAAAAGAAATAGAATTAAATACAGACACCATTGGATACCTTTTTTAAGAGCACTGTTTGGCTGTTTTAACATTATATTTCTCGTACACCAGGATAAATATATCAATTCAGCATAGGAATTTGTGAGCAAATCTTAATTCAATTTATCACTGGATTTAGCATGTTGGTTGTGACTCATGAAAAATACCAGTACGGATCGCAAATGAAGTGAAAATAATTTCACTTGGATAAGAGTTTTTCAGGGGAGTTTTATTCTTCATTCATCTGTCTAGAACTGTTCTATAGATTAGGCTAATGTTCCTTTTCTTTGAGCTTTGAATTTCTTTTTGTATACACAAAAATATTCCACTCAAGACAGCCAGGAGTATCTGGAGTGACTTCACCCCGAGGACCATCCATGAAGCCCAATGAAAAGGTTGCCTCAGGCAGCAGATTGACAGGAGGCACCCACTTCTGCCTGGCTGTTGCTTCCGCTTCCTAAACTGGATAAAGAGGGGGACAGAGCAAAAGTGTGGAGGAGAGGAGAGCAGTGGGCTAGAGTGGTAGGAGCAGAAGTTGGAGCATCACCAGTTAAGGAAGCAGCATTTAGCATGCTACCTCAAGTGTCATGAGTTCTGGGCTGGCTTTGCCTTTAGCCCAGATTGGGGTGCATTGCAGTGCCTTAACCTCTGATCATGACTAACAGTTCAAGCCACAATGATCAGATTTGGTGTTATTTTGAATATTTCACCAGGTTTAGATAGCGCGTATATTAGGCCATTAGACTATTTTGTTTAAACCCTACCTGCTTATATTCCACATACTGTGGGTCAGAAAATGCATCAGACAAGTAATGCTATCATTTCCATAGGATTCTGGAGTAGTTTTGGAGGAGCACAAACCCATGAGAAAAAAAAGGATCCTTAAAAAAGCTTTTTAATTATGATTAATGATGGCTATGGAATGTGAGCAATCATCATAAAACAGAATGAGGGGGCCATTTTGCCTTTGTCAGGTAAGCTCAAAATAGCATGCTGTCACCTGTCAGTCTTTCTTAGTTGTAGCAAAGAATAGGACAAAGACAGTGAATGGTTTGAAAGCTTGCCAAATAAAATGGAACTTAAATATTTTACTCCTTGTAGAGTAAAACATTCAGCAGTTAGTGCTTGCACTAAGTTCTTCAACCAGTTTCTGTCAGGAATTTGCTGTGAACAAACTGCTATACTGCATGTATTGCTTGTTTCCATGGCATTTGAGGGTAATTTTTCACCCAAATTATAGTATATCAGGCATAATCCAATGATGTATTGGTGTATTGGAAGAGGTGTATTGGAAAAGGTAGGAGCCACCCCGAGGATAGGGAGTGGTATCAGCAAAGGCCCCTTGTCCCAGATAAACCAGGGATTATAGGGTTAATCCCAGAAGGTATTTGCAAGCCTGCACAGGTGCAGATGGGTGTGGCTGATGAAATAAAGTCTGCCCACTGATTGGTTGGGATATAGGACCCACAGTATAAAGCTGGAGGCAGCAGAGGGAGAAAGGGATCAGGGATGGGATCTGGGAAGGTTCTGGAGAAGGGCACTAGGTAGGTGCTGGATGGCCTGAAGGAAGGACTGCCTAAGGTAAGCTCATTGTGAGGAATTACTGTGGGGAACAGTTGTTTGGTTGCCATGCCCCTGGAGCCACCAAAGGGAGGAGGCAGTTGTAGCTGGGACAAGCTGACTGCCTATTGGTTGGTGGTGGGGTATTTTGAGCAGCCAGGAGGAGGCTGACCAGCCAGTGATCCCAAACAAAAGCTGCTGAAAGAGAGGAGGCCCAGTGGGTGACTGAACCCCCTCCCTCTTGCCTATCTCTGAGGCTGCTCTGTGGGGGAACTAGTTAGCCTAATGTGGGCATTGAGGTCCTTGGGGAGGCCTGGCAAGGAATTTAGCGGAACCTAACTTTCAGTTCTTTGTTACAGGACAGGATTTGGCAGAACAGAAGGGATGTGAGGGAAAGATCAAGTGTAACTTGATAGTGAGTGTTTTGGAGGTTGTGTTGGGGAAAAATAGAAGTAATGTGATTGCCCATGACTTTATCAAAGTATTTATTAAATTGCCTCAGAGCTGCTATACCAATGTTTCCAAATGCAAATATTTCTGTCTCTAATTGCACAATCCTAATGTGCCAGATTTATTCTCTGCACTGGATGGAACAGGTAGGTTTACTCCAGGTAACGCAGGAGATAGGAGAGAGTGGCAGGAGGGGGATTTGGAGGCTGGGAGGGGGCATTTCTGGGTGGGAAAGTATGGAACAGGGAGAGGATAGGGACTGGGAGGGGTTCAGGAAAAGCAGCGGCCTCCTTCACCATATCCTGATCCCTGCTCCAGGCCCAGCAGCCCTACACAAGCTAAATAGCTGGCATAGTCTGAGAAGCCATGTAAGGGTGGCTGGAGTGTTACACAGGGTAAGGGGAAAAGCAGGATGCCGTACAGGACATGCAGCCTAGTTGCTCCAGTAAGATTTGGATTGGGCTGTAAAGAGCGCACAAACTAAGCAATTAAATGGTTAAGGAGATAAAGGAGGCCATGAAATACAAATGAGATTTTATAGATACCACATCTTTTTTTAAAAGTAATATTCTACTCTGTACACAGCTGGCCTCAGTTGTCATTGAAGGGTCAGGGCATTTCTGCTGGCAGCCATCCTTTTTCAACAAAATGGCTATTTGTTGAAGTGTTGGAGAATGGGTTGGACAATGGGGCTGGAACTCAGTCCCAGGTGGTGGTGGTGGTGGTGGGGTGCCTCTTGAGCTCTTCCTGCGTTGATGTTCACTTCCATGGCATGGAAAGCTTCTCTTCTTAAGCTTGTGGTGAGGACAAACAAAAAATCCATCCAGCTTTTCTGTAATCTTTGTTTTGTCTCGAAGCACCCCTTCCTTCCTTTCATTACCTAGCAGTTCACCTCCCTCCCTAACACACTTCTGCTTCTGATCTATGTAAGGAAGTTTTAAGAAAAGGCCACCCCCTTTACATTTTTAACCATATGCTCTTCAAAAAAATTTTCTTCCCTTATTTTTAGCTTACATTTCTTTTGCCAGGTTGTGTCTTTTTTTGTTCTTACACTTTTGGACAAGGCTTCCATTTTCTGAAGATGCTCTTACCTTAATTTCCTTAAGTCCACTCATTAGCACCACACATACCAAAATATCTAAGCTACTGTTGCAGAGACAACAGCAACATATATCTGAACTCATACATCTGGAGAACCCCTAAACTCATTGGGCTCAGCTAGACGGGAGAGCAAAACATCAGCAAAGTACCTGGTAGTGCTGAACATCTTCCTCTCTGGCTGTTGAAGTAAAATTATGATTAATGTCCGGCGGGCAGGAAAGCGGTGGAAAGCGCCGTTACGCAACGGGCGGGCTGCTGCTCAAAGGTAAGTCCCGCCCAGCATACCGGCTGAATGCTGCCGCTGGACTAGGGTCCATCAAGGAGGCTTGCCTGAGCGTCAGCCTAATGCATGGGTCAGCCTAAGATTGGCCCCTGGGGATTCCCCATCTGGCCTGCCAGCCCTCCAGCCAGCAAGAGACTACAGCAAGCCCGACCTTGCAAAGGTAAGGCTTGCAGAGCTCTTCAAGAACCATGTGGGCAGTGATGTCATTCAGGGGGAACGGACCAGAACGGGCGTTCCGGATCCTAACAGGCTCCATGGCTGGTTCCGGGTTCCTGACAAGTGCCAATCAAAAGTGAGTTCCTGTTCCTAAATCATTTGAATGACACCACTGCATGTGGGGTTCTCTTCAAGAACCCGTCTCCAGGGATTGAGCTGGGTTGCACATGGAGGCTGCATGGCTGGGGAGCTTCCATGCAAGCTTGGGTCTTCTTGTGAGGGATTTTTCCCCTTTCGGAAATGACTTAGAAGTGCCTGACTTTTCTGGTTTTTGCCAGTCAGATTCCTGCCTGTGTTTCCACTGTTTTAGGACTGGAGGTGGCTTGGATTTTAGGAACCACTACTTATTTTGTGGGACGTGGTGGCGCAGCGAGTTAATCCGCTGTTGCTGGGCTTTCAACCGCAAGGTTGGGAGTTCGAGACTGCGTGACGGAGTGAGCTCCCGTTGCTTGTCCCAGCTCCTGCCAACCTAGCAGTTCGAAAGCACCTAAAATGCAAGTAGATAAATAGGGACCACTTCGGTGGGAAGGTAACGGCGTTCCGTGCGCTACGGCGTAGAATCATGCTGGCCACCATGATCGGACAAAAACGCCGGCTCACAGGCTTTGAAACGGAGATGAGCACCGCCCCCTACAGTCGGTCACGACTAGACCATTCGGTCGTGGGGAAACCTTTACCTTTTTTTACTTATTTTGCCAGTAAATAAATAAGTGTAGCACATCAGGCAGCCTGATGCAGTGGTAGCTGTTTGTTGCCAAGGCTTCTGTGCTGGATAGGATCAGGCCATTGGTGATGTGGGAGACTTCTGTTGCAAACCTATACACATTGTACCTAGGAGTACTTCTTACTTACTTCTGAGTAGAAATGCATAGGATTGGGCTGTTTGCCCACCACATGCTGGAAGTTGCTAACTCTTTAATGATTTTTTTTAAGGCCATACCTCCCTTGGTTCCTGTCTATGCAGTTATTTTGCACTACAAGTCTGAGAAAAGAACAGGAAGAAGATGAGCAAAGAATGAAGGGGCAGGGAAAAGCCAGAGTTTCTTTACTCTGTGAACTGGAACTAAATCATTACAGGAGTGCTAATCGTTATTAACTCCTTGGGACTAGCATCACTGAGTGAATCAGCAAGATATTGTGCTCCAACCAGTCTTTTTCAGCAATAGATGACTTTTTTCCCCCTAGTCTGGAAAGAAATGTTGTTTTAACCATTATACACACAGAGTCAAAATGTGTTTAGATAAAGCAAGATGAGAAAATATTGCCTTCTATTAGTTAAATTTAAAAAATAATTAAGAGACAAGATTACATTCCTTGTTTTTCTTTTTAAAAAAGGGTGGTGTAATAAATCATGCAACAAATGTAATTAAATCACTCAAGACACTATCTCGCTACAAAACAGCTGAACTGCGAGATCCTTCCTAAGCATAAAACAACAATGTGGCAGCCTATAGAACAGTAACTAGGCAGCAAGCAACAATTATAACATCAGTTATTTGAAAGTATAGAAATATTAACTTCAAATAATTAGATTGATAATAGACTCTGATTTTAGAGTCCCATTTATTGCTATTTATGTTATAACTGAATTTAAATAAAGGTTGCAATCCTATACTCACTTTGAACAAAATGGAAGTTTTTTATGTATGTATGGAACCTTTATTGGCGTAACATAGTTACACACACAAGTATGGCACATTAAGCATACATCACATTAAAAGGAATAGAACAAATAAAGGAAAAGAGAGGCTCCATACCACAAACTGGCCCACCCACCAATACCTCTAATGGGTCATCCATCACTCTAAAAATGGGAGTTACTTCCAAGTTTTTCAAATGTATGATGAGTTTTTCCTTGTCTCCAGAGCTGCATCATGCATAGATTTTTCAGGAGAGAAGGATTAAGTGGTGATTGTGGTCTGTGCTTTCAATTCATATCAACTTGTGGGGCTGTAATCTCCATTCATCTTATTGACCTGAGTGTCTGACTGATAGTTGGAAAATAGTTGAATACATCACATGGAATATTGTGAATGCTTCTACAAATGATTTCTCAGCTGAATTTGGGAAGAGGGCTGGGCTTAATTTCGGTTTGGTTCACTATTTCATCCTGGCTCAGCATAGACAGAAGTATCTTGGGAAATATTGTGGCTATAGCTCCGGAAGCTACAATATGTCATGCATATGTTTGTGTGCAACAAATACTCATTAAATACTTTCCATCTTCATCTAGACCAGGGGTCCTCATCAAATATCTGGCAAGATGTCGAGGGCTGGATAAATAAATAATTTTAAATTTTAAATAAATACTGTACATTAAAGATGAAACTTAGATGCATTAATGAATGGGCTCAAACTTCCAGGATTCCTCCAAACACCAACACACAGCACAGAAATATAGCACACACTCCCATTCCCTCTCCCCACAAGCAGCTTACTTAAAATGTACTGGAGTAAATATCTCAGAACCAGCAGATCACAGGAAAGGAGACAGCCAGAGCATTTTCTGAGAGTCAAGGAGGCCTCTCCAACCCTCAGAAATTTGTCTAAAGCCTTCAGAGGGTCTAAAAACATTACTTCCAGGTCTTTGGGAAAAACCAGCAAATGACAATTTTTTGGTTTTGCGGAGGCCTCCCTGGCTCTCTGCACACAACCAAAGCACAGCTTGGAGGACTCAGGCCAGGCCAGCAAGGTCAGGAGGGCTCATAGGGGACCAGAGGTTTGCTGTGGGACAGGTAGAGGCTCCCCAAGGGTTGCATCTGACCTCCGGGCCAGGGTTTGGAGACCCCGCTCTAGGCCTTGAGAAGGAGAGTTCTGTACCTACTGCATGCAGAAGTTCCCAGGTTCAGTTCCTGACATCTGTACCCTAGTTGTATCTCAGTTATTCTTAGACATCTCAGTAGCGTTAAGGAAAACCTTTGCCTGGAGAGTCGCTATCAGAATAGACACTACTGTACTGTACTGGGCTTTTACAAGGTCTGATTCAATAAAAACAGTAGTTTCATATGTAGCTACGTGCAGGGGTGCAATTGCACTGGGCAACAAGCTGAGCTTGACACTCGTGACCAGAATTGTGAAAACCTTGCAATGTATGAGTAATACCATCATGTTATATATCATTGGAAATGTAATTTAATGCAGAATGAAACAAACCAGAATGTAATATTTTTATTCATACATACATGAACCTTTATTGGCATTAAAAAAAACCCACAGACAATAATAGGTAAAAAACCAGCACAATTGTGGCATCATCGGAAGGGGAGGAATGGGCCATCAAAGAGGGTAAGCAGGAAGAAATAGGAGGAGAATAGGGAGCGGGTGGGATCAAATGGGGGGTTTGCGTTTGGCGACCGCTGATAAAAATTCCGCAACCAAATTGGTGGTAGTCTCAGAGTGGTCACTCAAAAAGAAGGATAAAGGGTCAACCGAGGTACTGGAGAGGGAAGACATCAAAGGTTCAAGATAAATGTCACGTAAAAATTGGAGGACCGGGCAACAGAGTAATATATGAGCCACGGTATCCGGTTCTAGGAGACAAAAACAGCATAGTCTGTTGTCGTGCGGGGTATTGGAAAATTGACCTGAGTGTACAGCTGAGGGGAAGATGTTAAACCTCGCAAGCATGAATGCTCTCCTCTTGCCAGGATTGGTCAGTGTGCTAAAATAATTATGGGGATGGCCAAATGAGGGAGGTAGACCAAAAAACTGAGGAGAGCAAGTGGGGTTGAGATTTGAGAAAAGTTGATTAAATTCTGCTTCCCAGAGCTTGGTTTTGATAATTGAGCAAGCCCTGGAGAGGTTAGTGTCAGCAAGGGTTTCGGGGGATAGGTCTAAGGATAGAAGTTTGGTGTCTAGGAGTTTAAACCATTTGGAAAGGTATGAGTCCTTTAATAAATCTTTTAAGAGAGAATCGGAGTGAGTATTTAGGTGCAGGCAGAGCCAGAACTTGAAAGTAAGGGTCCACGCAGTAGTGGAGGGAAGGTGGATTCCTAGTTCTAGCATCAACATAGATAGCCTGATTAAATTGGGACCCCCAATCAAACATTATGGACAAAAAAAGAAAATGAAGATTATGTTATGTAAAAATTGTGGTTTGTTAAAATAGCAGTTTTGAGGAATAAAACTGTCATTTTATATATCATTCTATGTGGAATGTCATGCAGAATGCAATGAAACAAATTGGACTGTAATATCTTTATTCTATCAAAAGTTATGGCAAAAAATACTAGAAAATGAAAATACAACTGTGATGTCACTTCCTATTGTGACATCATTTTAGGGGCATCATTTTGACCCTCTGCTCCAGGCCACACTTTCATTAGCTATGCCAGTGTTCATATGTTTCACTTTTACCTGTTCATGCTGCAGCAGCTCTACATTCTCACCTTTCCTCCTCCACCCTCCTTCTTCTCCATCAGTAATAGTTCTTCAGTAATACCAAGAGAAACTCAAGGGATCCAGACTGTTCTCTGCTACTTCAAGGCACATTAGTGCAGTAATGACTATTGCTGGGAGAAGAAGGGAAATAATAGCCTTCCTAATGAGCATTATTTGAACACAAGATTAGCAGCTGATGGTTCATTCATCATGTACCATGAAGAAGATATTTGGTAATGTTTTCATTGCAAGTGGCAAAGTAAAACCCACCTTTTTAAAGTGTAAAATTGGAATGGGTCACCCTTTTATTCTTTGCTAAAATAATGGCAGGAAGATTATTACTTGCTGAGCACAGACACTTCAGTATCTGTTTTAAAGTGTCTTCTTGGCAGTACACCATTTGTTCAAATTGGTTGAGAAATAAGGTGTACTGAAAGTCTGAAACAGAAACTTTGTCTTCTTGAAGGGACTTCAATTGAGACTGAAATCAGTCTGATTTAATTTGAACTAGGCAGCAGAAATACAGCCTATTTCTGACTATCCTTCAGACAACAGCTAGCAATCATTTAGAAAAATAAAATGCAACTTCAGTTAGGCACATAAGTTTGGATTCAGTTCTAGAACAATGTCCTTCTAATACTTAAAGTTATTTAGAGCCCAAGTCTATGTATGTCTACTCAGGAGCAAGTTCCATTTTAGTCCATGGGGCTTACCCCTAGGTAAGTGTGGATGGAATTATAGTCTTAAACATTAAAATAGTGTTTTCTTCCTCTGGAAGCTCTTTATCTGGTCCGTGTTATAATTGGGCCCTCCCAGAGCCACACTTTCTGCCATGCCACTTCTGCTAAAGCAACACTTTGCAGAGCACTTCTCAGCTGCTGAGCTACAAAATGATGCCTCAGCAGAAGCAGCACTGCTGAAAAGATGGCCAAGCTTGCTTATTTTTGAAAATTCTGTATAAGCAAGATTTGCATGTTTTCTGACATTTGCATCTAATGAGTTCCCACTTGAGAACAAAGTGCTTATCTTAGGCATCCGCTGATGACATCACATCCTGCTTAGTGATGTCACTTCTGGCCCTCAGCATGTGCCATGAATACTATTAGGCCCACTATATGAAACGAGTTTGACACCCCTATTAGCTACCAGGTATCCCAATCAGAACCATGGCATTCTTTAATGTTATGGTCCTCTGTCACCTGCATACTAGTTGAAGCCATGAGCCATTTCACTCCACACATGGTCCTGGGTTGCCACTGAGATGCATGTGGCTGCTGCTCCAGCAATGCAGTCAGTTAGCCTGTTGTAGCAAAGGCTACTACTCCTGTGGCTCTTGCTGATGCTATACACAGTATGTTATCAATGTGCTTTCAGGTGACATCTTTATATAACACAGGACTTCTAAAAGCAGAGCGTACAGAGGGAAAACCAAGACAGAGCCTTTAAAGAAGTAGAAATTCAAAAAGAAAAGTAGAAATGCAATTAGAGTTGCAACACATTTCCAATTAAATCTTTTCCCCTCTCAGGACTGCATTCTTGCAGGGGGCATTCTCAGAGGAGCTTGGCCAAAAATGAGTTTCACATGGCTTATTAGCAAGAACAGAATCTGCATTCAGTTGAATTAAATTATTGTGGCTTTAAAAAGCTTTATTTCATTATAAAATTCTTTTTAAGCCCCCCCAATAATAATAATAAAAAATTGTTATTATTATTTCTAATAATAATACTTGAAATGGAAGCATTCATCTCATTTCAAAAGATTCGGAATTTGGAGAATTTTACTGAAAAGGCTCTTAATACCACAGACTTTGTTTCTTTCATAAGTGGAGACATAAACATAAGATTTTCCAATGTCAATAACTAAATATTTGTCAGCATTGGGATAAGTAAAGGAAAAGGGGAATTGTGAGAGGAATGGAAATGTAGAACACAATTGAGTATATTGAACTCAACATGCATAAGAAGGCATGTGAATGTAGCATGGAGTTAGAAAGAAGGTAGTTGAAGAAGAGCTGCAGAAATACATTAATACATCTCAATCATCAGGCAGCCTGAGCCAAACCACAACTTGAGCTGACTCAGGAGTGGGTTATGCTGGCACATGGACGTGCGCTGTTCTGCCTGTGCCAGATCCCATCCCTGCGCAAGCCAAGGAAGATAGGATTGTGCCAGGGGGTGCAAAAGGGTGGTGGGAGGGTGTTCTAAGGGTGGGTGTGTTTCTATGAGAGTGTTTCTGGATGGGGAGGACAAAACAAAGTCGGATCAGGCCTGGGGGGGGCAGGATTGGCGCAGATCTGTGTTGCCCCATTGGGCAGGCTGGGGTAAGGGAAGTAAGGGACTAAGGGAAAAAATACGCATGGGTGACTTCCAGCAACCTCCCAACCTGCATTGGATGCAGCACAGGCCACTGCGGCCTGGCTGTGCCAGCGGAGGTTAGGATTGCACCCTAGGTTACTAGGGATGTGCTTACGGAGAGAGACATGGGCTGCAATCCTATGCACACTTTAGAGGCATATTGAGGATGCCATGGGGGGAGGCAGGTGCAGTGGGTTCCAGCTGTGGCGAAGCGCACCAGCGTAAAAAATCTGCATGTTTTTTGGCCCCCTGCCCTCCCCTTGCATCCGGATTGCTCCTAAACGGAGTGAATCGGGGCAAGGGGTGATGCAGGGGACGGTGTCGCTAAGGGCACAGTAAGAGCCAGGTACAGGTCTGGCCCACTTATATGTGCCCCACTGAACTGAGCAGACCTTACTTCAGAGGAGGCATGGTGCCTCATACATACAGGTCTCCCTTTCATCTACAGCGGTGATTCTCAAATTTTTTTTACCACTGGGACCCACGTTTCAGAATGACAATCTGTCTGGGACCCACCAGAAATGATGGCATGGCTGAAAGTGCCATGATTCTGATATTAGAGTGTGCTGCTTTCCTAAGAAAGCAGCATTAAGTTGGGTTATTTTTCAGAAATTTTCCAATAGCAAAGTGAATCAGAAAGGGAAAAAAGCCTATTTACAACCTTGGCACAAGCAAAATAACCTCTCCCTTTCCATTATCCCATCTTCCCATATTTGCAATATGGCTGCTCTAGTTGCTTCACGACCCACGTGAAATTGGTTTGCAACCCACTGATGGATCCTGACTCATAGTTTGGGAACCCCTGCTCTATAGAGTATCATCCAAAGAGCTTTGCTTCTTACTATGGAGCCCTTTTTGCTTTGATAACTGGTAATGGAGAATGCTAGAACCGCTAGAGAGGGCCACCTCTAGATAATGGCCCAGAAAACCTTTGAAAGCTTGAACCGAGTCTTATAATACATTTTGTGGTCATTTTGGGGGGGGGAGGGAGAGGGAGAGGGAGAGAGAGAGAGATCTGTTAGCACAAGTTTAGACCAGAATTACATACTTAGATAAAAATAGTGTACCAATTTGGTATTAACATAAACTGGATTTTTGTCGTTAACAATAAATCATGTAATAGCCTATCCATTAAATATATTCTATCTTAGCCAGGCAAATTAATCTGGCTTTCAATTTTTCCTTTGAAGTCTTGACATAGCAGCATAAGAATGAAAAATAACTATGGGAATTAAATCAACCCAGCAAAAATTTCATGTCCTTAGTCATTAGTTAACATTTCTCCTTAGCCATTCATAAATATTTTTTGATAAATTACGTTTTGAATAAACATGAGTCCACAGTTACCTTGTTTATTTAAATAGTTATCTTCACAACCATACTTTTCCGTCTGAATTTTGTAATATTTCTCACAAATGTAATATTTATCACAAAATAAAGCTAACAACGAACACGTACTTACATTTCTAGCTTATCTCAAATACTTTTTAGAATGAAATGTATACTGTAAAGAAAGAAAGAAATTAAAATAGAGAAAACAAACTTGAGTGCAACTTCTTGGTGATGTAAGTCCACTTTCCAAAAGTGCAGCGTTGCCAATTCTTACATGGACCAATTCCACTTAGGGGGCAGTCCTAACCCACTTTCCAGCACTGACATAGCTGTGCCAATGGGGCATGTTCTGAATCTTGCAGTTGGGGGTGGGGGGGTCAGTCATGGAGGCCACCTCAAAGTAATGGGATGTTTGTTCCCTTAGCTCAGAGCTGCATTGCCCTTACCCCAGTGCAACAATATTGGTTAGGACTGGACCCTTAATCACTTTGCAGCCCTGAACTCATAATCAGTCTTGGTATCAAGTGTGAAGTACTTATAAATCTGAGTATTATTTTCTGAAATCTCTATAAGAGCTTCTGTGAGACTTTATTTGTAGGCTTGGTTTTTAATCAGGGATGTGCAGCCAGGGTTGGCAGCGCCTCACCAGACCCAACAAGCAAAAAATCAGCACAAGGACCCAACAAGTAAAAAGAAAAAGTACCTTGCCTTTCCACGCCACTCCTTTCTTCTCCAGCTCAGTGTGTTAAGCAACATGCGCATTCACTACAATTCACAGAGAAGCATCTAGCAGCCAATTTGCTGCAATCATGGCTGGCTTCCAATGAAAAACAGGCAGGGTGCCTGTGTCAGAAATGGCTGGGGAGGCAGCAGGCAAAGTTGTCTCGGTTCTGTTTGACAAAAGTCATGAAAATAGCAGGGGGTCTGCCCAAAGTGCCCAGCTCTCTAAAGCACTAGGGGAGGCAGCTATCCAGTTGCCTCAGGGGTGTGTGTTGCTGAACTCTTCCTAGCTCCATTTGATGGAAGAAGATGTGAGGGTTTTTTTATTTATTTATTTCCAGGAGGAGAGAGAAAGAGAGAGAGACTGTTTCTAGGAAAGAAAGATCCACTGAGACTGAGCTTAAAGGAGAACAGGGAAGAGTATTCATGTGGTTGCGCCTTCCTCAGACTAGACCTCACTGCACATCAATGCTTTTAATGGTTGAATATATGATAGTGACAGATCTGTGAGAAGGGTGAATCTGAACTTTAGGTGAGGTCAAGTGTTCTACCAATGTACACACTAAAGGCATGTTATTGGCTTTAAAACTGAAGTCTTTAAGTATTATTAATTTGTTTGTCTTGATGTCCTTTCCTAGAGGACTGGCTCTAATTTTCCAAAATACTGTAATGTGAACATTGGAGTTATTTAATTGCATTTTAGTGTTGCATATTTTGCCGCAAAGATCTTGGATTAAACTAGCGCTCAAGAATGGACTGAGAATAAGAAAAGACAGCATTGGATATACTGATAAGACAACAAAAGGCTGTGCATCACATTAAAGTAAAAATTGATTAGGAACCATTTCACTTGTGACGGTATCAGTGTTCATTTATTAGAATTTCAAAAGCCTAATGTATTCACAATATAGCAATTGCTTATTCCATTTCTTTGTCTGAAAACATCTGGTGCACTGTAAAATGTATAAAATATTACATTGCAAATAAACAATATTTTAACTGTATTATCAAAAGAGGCAGTATTCAATGCATTGCTACAGTTGTCCAAAATACATTGTGGACGCAATCCTATACTGCGCTGGAATGGCAAGGCTGGCCAGCCAATGCCATATCCAGTGCAGTATAGGAGAAGCTGGAGCCTCCCCATGGCAAGGGACCATTCGCTCCCTTACCGTAGGGGAGGCTCCAGCCTCCCCTATGCGCTCCTCAGATCTGTACCTGCTAAATAGCAGGCATAGATCCAGGGAGACTGCGAGGCCTGAATCGGGGCCACGCAGCCTCCCAAGCGAGCTTAGGATGCGGCCTTATGGCTGCCTCCCGAGCCCGCCCATGCCCCGCTCCCAACCTCCCTCCCCCACCACCAATCCCCATTCTGGAATGGGATGGTTCGTCCCTTGCGCCGCCCCTTGCGCTGGTGCGAGGAAGGCTCCTCGTCGGTGCTCTGAAGCTGACGCTACTTGTAGTGTCAGCTTCAGAGCGTTAGCGCCGACACAGGGGTGCTGCTTGGCACCCCCCACATCTGCACTAATGACGTAGCGCCGACGCAACAATGTTGCGTCGGCGCTACGTCTTTTACAGGATTGCGCTGCGTAACTGATAGACCAGGGTTTCTCAAACTATGGGTTGGTGCCCACTTGGTGGGTCACAACCTGATGTCCGATGGGTCCTGGGTTGGGCCCTTCCACCCACCCTTCTGTCTGGTTGGCTCCCAATTGGATCCCTTGGGCACAGTTGGAGGCTAAACTGGGCCTCTGCAGGTCTCAGAAGCAGTCAGAAGTCAGTTCCAGTTTACTTTCGAGTTTGTGAAAGTGAGTTCTAGTTGCTTCCAGAGGCCTAAAGGAGCTCTTCTGAAGTCTGTGTAAGCCCAGCGCTGGTGAAGGAGGTCGTTTGTGGTGCACTGCATGGGTCACTGGTGCTGCATATGGAAGTCCTTAAGGTACATTAGCCCCAAACCATGAAGGCCTTTATAGGTCAAGACAGCACTTTGAAACTTGCTCCGAAACTAACCATCAGCCAATGCAATTGAAGGATTAGTGGCCTGGCAGAATCCAACACCTAGCGTCCATGTCCACACAGGCTTCCACGCTTAATTTTAATTGATCCCATATCAAGCACATTACAGTAATTGAGTTATGATGTTACTAGTGCATGGACAACTGTGATCAGGTCTGAATGACTCACGTGTGTTCATTGCTGGTGCACCCGTCTAAACTGAGCAAAGCCCCCCCCCCCCGGCTGCCACCACCACCACATGGGCATTCAGGTGCACAGAGTTAGAATTGGGCTGAAGGTTAGCTACAGAGATAAAGGTGCATTTTTAGAAAGACTGGCAGGTGAGGTTTGAGTGAAACAATAATCAGATATAAACTTAAAAATTATCCAACCTGTTGTATCCAAAACTCTCAATTACGGCAGCCCTGTTTTTCTTGCATGGTGCTCACTTTTGTGAATGGCTGGGACACAAATTAATATTATAGTTCCTTACTTCTTTGCTCATTCATATTCCCAGAATCTTCCCTTAAATCCTTTCTCGACCCATATCATTTTCCTACTCCTGTTTGCCCCCTACTGCTATTTAACAAAGAAAAATGAAAACACATTATCATCACATCCAGTTTGGCCATGTCAGTGGGCTAAATGCAAAAAAGAATTTTGCCAGTCACACCTAAAGCAGGCTTAGCCTTAACATGTGACTGCCAGCTATGAGAAGAGATAGGCATGGTAATGGTGTGTGCCACTTTGGTCATATCATTTTTATAAGTTTGGTTTCTAGTACAGTTCTTCAGTAACCCATCATATTGGTTCATTATTTTCTTAGCTCCTTGGAGAAAAGTTTTGTTTTGTTCAAGTGGAACATGCTGACCTGCCATACAGGCAGCTTCTGAATCACTGTCCTTATATCACTGTCCTTATTCTGCCTGGAACTTTTGAGATAGATTAGCTGAACAGATCCTTTAGTAACATAGACTTTGTAGTGTTATCATGAAAAAAAAACCTAGGCCCTCTTCTAAGAACCTAAGAATGATATAAAATGTGATGTATTTTGCCCAACATTGACACTATCATGTGTATGCATTTCATATGGAGAGGGGGCCACACACATGAAGGAGGCCCCAGGTTCAATTCCTGGAATCCCCCAGTGATGCTGGGACAGATCCCCTGGAGAGATAACTCTGATCAGTGACAGCACTGACACAGATGGGCCAATGATCTAATTCACTATTAGGCAGATTCACATTTTCATGCATTGGATGTGTCTGCATCATTAGGGACACAATCCTAACCTCGGGTTAGGCTGGCACAGTTAGGCCAGCAAAATTTGGCTGGCACCAGGGTCACCGTAAAGCACGCTTGACCACTCTGGGAGACAGGGAGGATGGTGCATGTCTGTGTGCTGGCCTCTCTGATTCCGACAGTGGTCCAAACATACTTTATGTTTCCCTTGTGCCAGCCAAACCTTGCTGGTCTAACTGTGCCGGCCTAACACCAAGTTAGGATTGCGCCTTAGATGCCTTCTCTTCATTTCTTCTCCCAATCTGTTTTTAGGTAAGACTTTATGTGAGGAGATGCTTCTTCTTCTTCTTCTTCTTCTTCTTCTTCTTCTTCTTCTTCTTCTTCTTCTT
>JAJKFI010000031.1:11707583-11733442 GCA_029204185.1 Lerista edwardsae
ATAATATAATATAATATAATATAATATAATATAATATAATATAATATAATATAATATAATATAATATAATATAATATAATATAATATAAAGTAGTACATCTATATGTAAATCACACCCTATGTATGTGCTTAGAAGCTATTATGTGGATTATCATTTGTGTTGGTATGAAATGTTAGCGTTAGAGAAAACTTGTTGGAATTCTAAAGTTAAGAAAAATTCAACCTACCCATACACTTGTTGACAAAGATTTCCAGTTCTGCTGATCGTTCCTTCAGATGAAAGTTCTACTATCAGCCACAAAGTGGTGCCTGACTGCCCCAAACACCTTCAAAGAATAATGAACAATTTTCATCAATAGCAATTCATTGCCTTCCCCACCCACATCCCTCCATGTTGGTTTCAGTTGCGGACTTACCATTGGGCAGGGGGGAAGGGCCCCTGGGTGCAGAGCTCCTGGAGTGGGTGGAACACTGCAAAGAGGCACCTCACCGTTCAAAGAAGCGTGCAGTTTTGGCCCGCCCACCCTCCATTGGCCCTGTACGGCTCCAAAATGGAGCCTGGCGTGTCAAGAAAGGATGTCAATGGGTGGGGAGGGGTGGAGAGCTGACTCTTGGGGCTCAGAGCATCAGCCCGGCCCCTGGGTGGAGCATGGGCCAGGTGCCCCACTGGTCTGTATTGAGGGATGGCCTACCAATGAAACTCGTCTGTGTGGTTTTTGTATAAAAAACGTCTGTGGAACAATTAAAAAGCTTAAAAGTTGAATGTGATTCTTTTAAGACAGTCCGTGTGGTGTAGTGGTTAACTTACCAGATTAGGCCTGGATGACCTGGATTCAATACTTCTTCTGACATGAAGCTTCCTAAGTAGGCCTTGGCCAGATCTCACATCCCATGAAGGGCAATTATGATTATCAAAGTGGAGAACAACACGTGCACCATTCCCAAGTTCCTTGGAAGAAGGACGGGATGTAAATGCAATAAATAAATTTAGCACCACCATGTGGATGAGAGCTAGAAGGCCAAGCACTTGCTCCTTAATCAATGGAAATTATGTGTGACACACTGTGATGTGGTCAAGAAATAATGTGTTCAAATTATCAATGAAAAGGGCAGTCTATTGTCAAGAACAATTGAGGCTGAATACAGGAGAGAATAATCTGAGGAAGTACTGTACACAGAAGCAACTTCAACCATCACTAGCTATAACAGCTGTAACTAAGAAATCATCATGATCTCCTGTTTGTTTGCCTCAATAGAGATTGTTTTTCCCATAGAGTTGAGAAAGGCTCTGTGGCAATTAATATTGGTCAATTATATTTCATTTAGGGTGAGTCAATACTACAAGATCCAGCATCAAGTCTCATTCTTTCATCTTTTACATGTCCAGGGTGTGTTAATGAGTACAGTCACTTAAATTTGATTACTATGTAAATATATTCACTTAAAATGTAAATTATATAAATATTTTCTTTCAGAATGACCCAGTTTTGTACAGATAAGAACCAGTGCAATTAATTTGAAATAATGGTTTAGGCACATTTCACACACTTTTGAAAAAATTTCATTATTATTGTTAGATCAGCTTCTAGTTCAAAAAATCCAAAACCACTTTTCCACATAGCTTCTTAAATATAAAGAACATGAAACATTCTTACAGTTCGTAGCTGCTAAATGAAATCTATCTGTCTAAAGATTTCATCATATGCCTATACAATTTTATAGTAAAAAACAAGGAATCATGGAATAAAAACTCTTTTTTAAAAACAAAACACATCCTTTTGTCTTTAAACAAAACACTAGTAGGGGCATCCACTAAAATGGAGTGTTGAGAGCATTAGAAAAGATATAAAAGAGAGTACTTTTTTTAACCCAACAGGTGTTTAATCTGTGGAACTCCTTTCCACAGGAAGTGGTGATGGCGTCTGCCTTAGGTGCCTTTAAAAGGGGCTTGGACAGATTTCTGGAGGAAAAGTCCAGCTGCATATTCTGACAGTGCTACATGACCATTCATTGTGCCACAACTATGTGGCTTCTTCACTAAGTAGTCATGAGTGGTCAGAAAGACTTCACAATCACCATTCCTGCCCAATTGAACAATCTGTCCAAAGAGGGTATTCTTACATTTTATTTATATTTATTTTTCACATTTTTATACCAACCTTCTTCCAAGGAGCTCAGGGTGGTGTACATAGTTCCTCCTCTCCTTTTGTCATCACAACAACCCTATGAGGTAGGGTTCTATGAGGTAAACATCTATGAGGTAGATGAGAGAGAGAGAGAGAGAGAGAGAGAGAGAGAGGCCTAAGGTTACCCAGAAAGCTTCATGACTGAGCAGGGATTTGAATCTGGATCTTCCAGGTCTTAAGTCCAACTCCCAAGCCACTAATGTATTTGAAAAGCACTCATTTTTTTTAAGAATGTTCTTCCTTCAGTTTGAGGCACTGTTTTCCTTATTCTTACTTTATCTTTGTTACTTTAATTGCTTTTTATCTGGAGCATGATTTCTGGTGTAGCGAACAGGGATTAAAGCTGGCAATTCCCCCCGCACATTAACATTAATGAAAGCCGGGAGGCCAAATATAAGTACAGTATCTTGAAACATTAACATTTTCTATGAACTGCAGCAACACTCTAATTTATCATGTTTTGAACTTGCGTTTCTCATTGTTAAAAGGTTGTTCCCCCCTCCTCTTTTTACATATTATTTATAGGGTCTTACAATGAGACAGAGTCTTACACAATCCACAATACCTTCACCTTCTGAAAGCCTTCTACAGCCTTTGGGAGACCTTTAACCAATACTTTCAGTTTTCATCGGAAAACTGGAAGTACTGTTCAAGGGCCCTCCAGAGGCTTCCGACGGCTTCCAGATTTAATGTTCCCCTATCTTTTAAAAAGGCATTCCAGTATTCATGGTATCCATGGATAACTGAAACCGTGGATGCTAAATCAATGGATACCAAGGCACGCCTGTACCTTGGTATCTTCCTGCCACTCCCCTGCACTAGGCATTCTAAGGTAGCCTATTTACCATTGCACCCCACAATGAAGAACCAGACTACGGCTTGGATTTAGCTTTACTAAACACAAGGGCACAATTTTAAAATAATGAAATCTACTGAATACACGGTCCCTCCCTCACCATTCTAGAGTAGGTGAAAAAACTGCCACCCATAGCCAATTTGGATGACAGAAAAAAATTCCTTCCCGGCCCTCATGATGAGCAACCACCTAATCTCAGACTGGACATATAGTTTGCAACCTGTGATGGAGTTTTCTCAAAAAATCTGTCCAATCGCATTTTAAAGGCCTCTAGGCCAGACAGCATTACCACATTCTGTGGCAAGAAGTTCCACAGACTAATTACGTGCTGGGTAAAGCAAGAAATGAAGTCTTCAGTGAGGATCAGGTCTGTATAGGTGTGTGAGTGCTATTAGATCTGGATCTATCTTGAGAGGCCCAAAGCATCTTTTACCAGCTCTTTTTGAGCTGCCCTTGAAGACAGTTTTGGAAACTGCAGTTAGTGCAAGATATGGCATTTGGGGACTGGAAATATAGAAGACACCTTGCTTGTTTTAGAACAGCAACCCTATCTAGAAACCCACTTCAAGTTCCAGGCCCAGTTCAAAGTGCTGGTGTTATCCATGAAAACCCTAAACAGCTTTGGAGCTCAAGGATTTCCCACTCCCACATGAATCTGCGCAGATTAAGATTGTCCTCTCAGCTCATCCATGGATCCTCTCAACTACTTGTGTGAGATAAGCAATGGCTGGAATAAGGACTTTTTCAATTGTGGTGTGCCATCTCTGGAATGCTTTCCTCAAAGAAGCTCATTGGCACAGACTGGTATCTTTTGACATCTGTTGAAGACTTCTTAAAAACGTCATAGGCCGGCAAAGTTAGGCCAATGAAGTTGCCCGGCACCGTACTGCGTGTTTGGACCACTCTTGGAGTCAGCATGGTGAACGTCTGTGTGCTGGCGGCTCTGACTCTGAGAGTGTTCCAAACATACTTTACAGTGTTTGTTGTGCTGGTCAAACTTTGCTGGCCTAACTGTGCCAGCCTAACTCCAGGTTAGGATTGTGCTCTTCATCTTGGCTAAAAGTGATGTTTGGCTTCTAAAAACAATAACTGAAACTAAGTAGCTCTGCCTTGCCTGTGTTGTGTTTTACATTGATAGGTGTTGTTTTAATCATGTTACGTAAACTACTTTGTGAGGTTCACTGGGATAGAGGTCTAGCAATGCATTCTTAATAAATTATTACAGGTGGGCTCCTATATCCATGAATCCTGTATCCGCAGTTTCAATTATCCACAGATCAGGGTCCCCCATATCTTCTTTTATTCTTACTTTGGGTAACTAAAAAATCTTCTTGCTTGGGGGAGGGGGGGAGGGAAGAATTCTAACACTGGGTTCCCTCTTATCCACAGTTCCATGCATCCATGGGGGGGGGCAGGAACCTCTCCCCTGCAGCTACCAGGGCACGCTTGTATTTACATTGAGAACTAATTCATGAATTAGCTCTCAATATAAATAACTGTTTCTGTAGTTGACTCTTTAAATAAAATTAGGTACGTGTTTGGAAGTAAGGTTAGCGGCCAAATCACAGTACCCAGAAATAATTTAATACCCAATTATTGAGTTGAAAGGTCTATCATGTAAATTGGTCATTAGGGACGTCTTCAAAGTTTTATGTTTTTCAATTTTTAACAGTATAATTGTCTATTAAGATAATGAGGATTTGGGGACTACTAAGCCTGCAGTTCAACCTTTTGCAATTCCCAATATATTAATTATCAGGCTAAAGATTTCCTTGTGATAGTATTTCATTTTAAAAATAGAGGGATGTGTTACATAGTGTATTGGTTAGTTTATATTCACAGAAGTTAAATAGTAAGTCATGCATTGCATTTAATAATAATAATAATAATAATAATAATAATAATAATAATAATACTTGGATTTATATACCGCCTTTCTTAGGTCACCAGATTTCTCTAATGACTATAACTCAAGGTGGTTTACATAGGCAGACTTTATTCAGAAACCCGAAGGTTTTTACAATTTTTACAGAAATGTTCTATTCTTTCAAGAACTACACACATACAGATGGAACTTTCCGGATTTAGTCCTTCTTTCTGGCCACCCGTTTGTCTTCTTGCTGGCTGATAAACGGCTTTTCTGCTCCCACCAGAGAAGCGGCTGAACTTCGGCACAACTCCCCCTCACACAAGGCAGCTGAAGCTCAGCTGTTAATCAGTCACAATTAACGAGGCCTGCCGCTCACAGAATCGTCCGGCTGTCCCGAACTGGCGACCTTCAGATCTTCAGGTCTTATCTTCAGGCAAATGGAGGCAAAATGTGGGTCCAAAATTGCTCAGACTAAATATCCAAACAACAAGATATTGAAAATTACTGGATTTATTCTGAAATCTAGACTTTGTCTGGAAACCAAGGAGGTGAGTCTATATACTCATGGAAAGCACTTTATGTGTGCACAGAGGAGCCACTAATCTTGCCTTTTGGCTGCAATCTCTTTTTTTACATATATCAGGGCTCAAGAGCAGCTTTTTGTGGGGAGGAAGGACGCAATTCTAACCAATTTTCCAGCACCGGAATAAGGGCAATGCAGCTCCGTGGTAAGGGAACAAACATTCCCTGATCATGAGGACAACTCCAAGACTACTACTCTACTGCAGAATGCCAAATATGCCCTACTGGCACAACTATGTCAGTGCTGGAAACTTGGTTAGGATTGCACCTGAAGTGTCTAGGAAGAAGGGAAAGGTCTTGAAAGCTTCAGGTGGACATGCAGACCTCAATTTTGGCCTGTTGGGACCTGGTCATAACCTCTGAAGAGAAACCAGATAAAAAGGAGAGTTGGCACTCAGCCTAAATCGGGATGGCTGGAGAAGGTGAATTCAGTAAAGTGTGTAAGTTATGTATTGCAATATTATTAAATAGTACATTATATGTTATTACTTATTAAATAACTACTGCATCTTATTAAGTAAAGTTTAATGGTTAAATATATAATTACTGTACTGTATTGGTTTTGCCTGCTGCAGTCTTGTTTCGTAATTCCTAAAAAGAAAAAGAAAAAAGGATACAAATTTGTGGCCTTACAGTACAGCCCTGTTATTTTCTCTCAATAATTAATTGCTAAAATTGAACATCTTTCTATAAATTGTAGTATTAGATGGCGGACATTTGCGTCAATCCTCTGCACACATTCATGGCACTAAGGACCACTGAATTTAGTGGAACATCCTTGCAAGTCAAGATGCATCCCACTGAGCTGAAGAAACCAACTTTTGTTGCAGTTAGGATATGAAGAATACAAAACTGCCTTATACGAGGTCAAACCATTGATCTGTTCAATGCAAGATTGTCTGTACTGGCTAACAGGCAACTTTGCCAGACTCACCTGGCACTGCCAGGGATTGAACCTGAAAAATTCTGCATTCACAACATAGGCACTGCCACATGAGCTATAGCAATTCCTTGCCTTGCCACCTGCCATCCTGGAAGTGCTTCATGGTCTCTGGTAGGAGCAACATAGATAGGAAATCCCATCAGCAGGGACCATGGAACAGACAATTCCAACACAAATAAAACAGCAGAAATAATAATAATAATAATAATATTAATAATAATAATAATAATAATAAAGCAACTGCTCATCTTTATGGGTTGTCAGAGGAATGGAAGGTGACAGCCACAGCAGCAGCATTTCAATTCACTGCAAAAGCCAATATGCATTTCATCCATAATCAGCCATAAATTCAAACACTTGTCCTACAAGCCTACCAAACACAGTACTTAAACACCATGTTCTGTAAGACTGGCAAGTATGCAGATTTGCGATCCATATTGTATCTGTGAGCATAGCAGGTAATTGATCAAATTAACAACAGGCTAAATTAGACACCCCTAATAATGATTACCATATAGTGCTTTAAAATAGCTAAATATTTCTTTATCTTCATATATTTTATCTTAACCAAGGTAGATTAGTTGGCATTATCCCCGTATTGCTGACAGGTGGCTGACAGAGACTCCCTTTCCTAAAGCCATGTTGCGAATTTGTGGCCATGGTGAAATTTGAATTGGGCATTTCCAGACTTTTAGCTTTTATGCTGAATTGGTTCTCTGTTGGATACCACTCAGCAAAGAAGAGCCTATCAAATTGATGGATTTATTCTCTATTACGCCCTTTGGATGTGATTGATAAATGAGTCTGCAGTGTATAACACGGCCTTGACAATAACTGTTGTACAGGCACATTTATGGCATATGCTTTGATTCACTATAATGTCCTGATAAATTGATAAATAGGATTAAATACTGAGTGATGTATGTTCACTGATCACCTTTTCCCACAATTCTTCCGGATTAATGTGTCTACGGTATGTTACAAACTCAAAAAAATGCTGCATATATGAAGCATGTTGTCATGATTCTGTATTATACGGGATTTTTATCCCCTACTCAGCTAAGAGAAGTGACAGTCTTATATAGACTGTGGGCGCAATCCTAACCTGGATTTAGGCTGGCACTGTTAGGCCAGTAAAGTGTGGCTAGCATAAGGGCTACCATAAAGCGAGTTTGGACCACTCTCAGAGTCAGGGAGGATGGTGCATGCTCGTGTGCCGGCCTCTCTGACTCCGAGAGTGGTCCAAACATACTTTGTTTGGTGTCCCTTTGTAAGGTGTCCCTTGTGCCGGACAAATGTTGCTGGTTTAACTCCAGGTTAGGATTGCGCTCTGTGATAAAACAGAAGTGGTGAATTGTTCAGAGAAGCCAACTGAACACCATGGTAGGGAGCCTTCATTTCGTAATTCAGGAAAGATCCCTTTCATCTAGTCATGCTGTAAATCCATGTGGAACAAAAGCAATCAACCAACAATCTGCTCACTGTTATTAAGATAACAATGGATTAATTAACATGCAGATAAAATGCATAGAGGGCTAGAAGGGAAGCAATGAATTCAGTCTGATTAGTTATTCAGGACTCTAGGGATACTGAATAGTAGGAAAACCCAGATAAGATCAAAGGGAAATGATAGAAAACCACAACCCCAGTAAGTTAAAAAAAATGAAGTGTGGGGATGCACCATTGGTCCTGCCCCCCTCCTGGGTTCCTATCCAGCCACTCCCTGCCCTGTCACTGCTCACTGCCCATCAACTGCTACGTTCCCCCCGCACTGTTCACTATAACTAAATATTCTTATTAGAGAAAGCAGAAAAAGTTATCATGGCACTAGTGAAACACATTTTGGCACAAACCTGCTAAAAACCTGAGCAGTCTTCTGGTCCCTGTAGGGTACATCAGATGCCTCCCCCTTTACCTGGTGGTGCTCTAGTCCAGCGGTTGTCAACCTTTTTCTTTCCTGAAAGTTGCCGCAGCTCTACAACTGAGGCAAGTGAACCCAAGGGCGAAGAACGTTGCAGCAGATTATACTTGTTTCAGTATTATATACACTGCAGGTAGAATAGATGCCTTTTTCTAGATACGAGTAATCGTCTGACCTCATGAAAGGTAGTCAAACTGTGTAGTCAAACTGTGTAGGCATGTTTCTATATTTCTCACAAACAATTGAACAAATAAATGTGTTTGTTCTTTTTTGGGGTCAGTGTATTTCTAGAGTGATTTCCAATGAATTATTGGAATGGCTTTTTGTAGGCAATAGATCCTTACCATGGTCAGTTGAGCTTCTGATTTCATTTGATTTACAGCACCATCTAGATTCATTCGCCTATATTGTTAGCAGGGTGCACAGAGATATTCTCTTCGGAAATACATTGTAAATATCACTTGGCCTAGAGAGCTATGTGTTTCTCTTGGGTTTTCCAGTACAATGTCTGCACATCAGAAACTGTTAAGGTTACCTAATCTGATGTGAAAGTCACATTGCGCTGACGATTGCTCTAGAGCAGTGGTTCTCAAACTTTTTAGTGCTGGGACCCACTTTTTAGAATGACAGTCTGTCTAGGACCCACCAGAAGTGATGTCATGGCCAGAAGTGCCTTGTGACACCAGAGCCTGCTGCTTTCCTGATAATGCAGCAGTAAGTTGGATTATTTCTCAGCTATTTGGCCTGATCCTGTGCGGTTCTTGTCATGTTCTTATGTAACATGAACAAAGCAGGGACACTACAGCCCAAAGAACTGACAATCTATTTTTTAATGTAAATTATATCAGAATTTTTTTACCATATGGTAGAATGGTTTGTTTGTTTGTTTGTTTAGTACTACTTTTGCAAATTCCATTGTGAGTTGTGAGTTTCATTGCCTCCTGGGATGTCTATTGTGTGCATAAACAGCCTGCTCATTACTCTTGCAGCAGGGGAAAGGTTTCTCTGGATGTTGCTAACTCCTTGCCCCTCTTCCTGTTTGCATCCTTTTTCCTTCCCTGCCCCTACTTTGTCTCTTTTTAAGGGAGGGGTTCAGTACATCATTCTGGCACACTGATGCTGTGTGTCTCCACTTCTGGCAGCATAATGCTTCACAAATATATAGAATCGCCCCCCGAGATAAGAACCGCCTTTGACATGCTGGTTGAAAAGGTGAAGTCCAATGTAGATGCCTAAGGTGAGAGCAAGGAAGGTGGAGTGCTGAAGAATAGATGCTTTCAAATTATGGTGTTGGAGAAGACTCTTGAGAGTCCCCTGGACTGCAAGGAGACCCAATCGGGCAATCCTAAAGGAAGTCAAGCCTGATTGCTCCCTGGAAAGTCAAATACTGAAGCTGAAACTCAAATACTTTGGCCACCTCATGTGACAAGAGGCCTCTTTAGAAAAGACCCTCATGCTGGGAAAGATTGAAGGCAAAAGGAGAAGCAGGCAGCAGAGGATGAGATGGTTAGATAGTGTCACTGAAGCGATGAACATGAAATTGGGCGAACTCCAGAAGCTAGTGGAGGACAGGGAGGCCTGGTGTGCTGTGGTCCATGGGGTCATGAAGAGTCGGACATGACTTAGCGACTGAACAATAACAACAACAACAAGGTGTCTTACAATCAGTAATTACTTAGGATTGGGCTGTTAGTGATACAGATGAGAGAAGGGCAGATTGGAATGGGAAAAAAGGAAGAGTTGTTTCAAATTTAATTGTTACTCTATTCTGATCATAACTCATTGGTCAACAAGTCATGCCACAAGAGTACAGAAGTGGAAAAGGCAGAGAGAAGCATTGCCTCTATAAAGTCTGCCTCAAGACTCCAAGGACTCCAGAAGCCAATTGTTGCAAGACCAGATAAAATCTGTATTCCAAGAGCTTTGATCAGTTCCTCTTAGGAAAAAGAGCTGATCTGGCATTCTAGCAACATCTGCTTTGTTATATCTAGCCGTGTCACTTCTGGCATACAAATCATTCAGGTATATGCATTTGCAGTATCCTTGCTGTTGCTTTCTTATAATTCATGTTTGTGCCTTTAAAAAAAATCCTCAATTTCATCCAGCATGAGCTCTGTCAACGCTGTAATTGTCACGTCTCTCCTCTAGTATAGCATTTAGCTAAAATTAGGGTGCTGTTACTTTAGTGTTAGACATTCAAGGCAGGATTCATCAGAGAAAGATGATGCTTTCTCAGAAGTTTTATGTCAAGGGCAATCACATTCAAAGAACATCCTTTTGATAACCAAGAAAAGTGTGGTCATTTGAAAAATGAGTGTCCTCATGATCAAATGGCTCCAAGTAATAAAACTCTTTTTGTCCCATTTATTAATGGATGAATACAGTTTCCAGCAGCAGCCAAAATTTAAATGTCTAGTTCAAATATAAATTCATTTCTCTGAATACATAATGAGAGCTAAAAGAATCACTTATGAAATGCCACTGTCTACGAATGTCCCTTTGCCAAGATAGCCTTCACAAAAGCCATGAGACCATGCAATTTGGAGTTCAATGGGCCATGTCTACTGCTCTATAATAATCTATCAGTTTACAACTGCAATAGGTCCCACCTACACACTTTCCCCTTTAAGTGCGGGCATTTACTCTAGAGGGGACAGCTAACCTGTCCAGACCCCTTGGGCGACACCACCCTGGCTCCAACTTGAGACTGCCTCTCAGCGACCCCAGCTTCTCAACACTTACCCCTGGAAAGGGGGTTCAAGGAAGCCAAAGCTGAATTGCTCCACCTATCTCAAGCCAGACAACCTTTGAGATCATCAGTTGCATCCCTGAACCAGGCAGACTCTTGAGCCCAGTTCTGCTTCTCCCTCTGACACTTGCTTATCTTACTCAATGGCTCTCTGACCCCACAGCCAGATCGTGGCATTGTGGCTTGTTCCCTGGTTGGAGCCTATGGGCGCTGAGCCTCTGTTGAGCTGCATGGCCTGCCTGGGCCTTGATAGACATTCTGGTTGCTGTGGCAGCTAGGTCACATTGGGACCAGGAAGCAAGTCAGGGCATGAAGCAGGATCCTCCTGCAGCTCAGCTGAAAAGCCACCACCTAGGTAAAGGAGGAGGACAGGCCCTTGATGAGGCTGAATAAAAGAAGTCAACCAAGCTCTGAACCAGCTTGCCCAACCTCATGGAGGAGGATGTAGGGGGAAAAAGTAAGCAAGCACACAGCCATTATATTAAAGAGAGCCAGGAGTCAGATTTGAGTCGGAACTAGTTTCCAAGTCACTGACCCCAAGACTCATGTTGAGTCTGAGTCAGTGATGTCCATGACTCGAGTTAACACAAGTCATGAAAAGGCATTCTCACTATTCGGGTTGAGTTGCCATGACCTGAGTGCCCATCCCTGCCAATCATGTGGCCCAAGTACCCATCACAAAAGATACAAGACCATATGAGTGGGAGTAAAATGCGCCACAATTGGTCAATTTACAACTGCAGCAGATCCTGGTCTTCCTCAATTAACCTGGGGAGGGGCAAACAAAACCCCACTACATTGGATGGCAGTTCCAGGCACAGCTTTTCCAAGGCATAAATTCCTTGCTGTCATTTGCCCTTGTCACCCTGATGATTCTAAAATCAAAGATTCTTACGTGTTTCTTAAGTTCCTGCTCAGGAACACTCTATCCATTATTACAACAGAGCTTCTAATGGCCTTTGGCCAAGAGAAGGGGATATAAGGTAAATCTTCAGGCATGTAACAGGGTTCCTAAACGCCTGCTTGGCACTGACTATGCATGACACATTTCTGAAATACAGTTCACTGGAAAAGGGTATATATGAATGTCACTTGTTTTTCACCTTGGTTTCTTCCTAATTGCCTTTCACTCATCTGTCTCTCGCAACAAACAGTTGGCTATTTTCGCTATTAAATAATGAAAATGCTTTTGCCAAAAATGTGTGCTTCTCTTAATGGCTGCCTCACGGACTACATTCTCCTCATGAAAATTCATAAGAGGAAAAAAAAACCGTGTTTAAGCAGTTGGAAGAAGGGGCGCAAAACAGGCCAAAATGTATCACTCCATAGAGTAGAAAATCAAGCATACCTGAATTCGAATTCCTTTGGTTTCTTGCTGTCTAACATCTTGGGCCTCTAAACGCTTTGAAGTCAGCGTTCCCTCTAAGCTGCGCTGCTGCACAGCTGCAGCTCTAGTCAGAGGCCTGTGCAATTACCACCACAGCAGGGATGTGCGGTCCCCTGCCCCTGCTGTGTTCCGAGGCCTGGAGAGGCTATGTGGCCGCTCCAGCCCTCAGAATGCCTCCATGGGACACTTGTGGCTTTGCTGTGCCTCCCAGCCCCCCCTGAAGCCAGGATGAGGTATGCCAGAGCCAGCAATGCCTCACCCTCGGGGAGAACAATCAATCAATCAATCAATCAAAAAGTATTTATATACCGCTTTTCAACACGAAGTTCCCAAAGCGGTTTACAGGCAAATAATAATAAAGTTAAATGGCTCCCTGTCAAAAGGGCTCACAATCTAAAAAATGCAGGACACCACCAGCAACAGCCACTAGAAAAGACACTGAGCTGGGGTGAAAAGGGACAGAACACTGACGTTCTCCCAAACTCAGCACATCAGTAGCCTGACTTCCACTCATATACATTCCCTCCCTTCCCACAACTTTTACTTTTCCAAACAGAGCTATTGACAAATATTTCTTTTACCCACAACTATAAAGGTCTGTATAACCAATCTCTCCTTGTTTTCTTACATTGTTTAACAAACTCTATTTTGAAAAACTCAGTCTTGTGGTTAATGGTAGCCTAACTAGAGACACTTAGAGGTTGTCCGCTCCGCTGTACATGTAAATGATCCAAAGTAGTCAGGCCCTGAACATTTGAGCTCAAAGTGATTTGTTATTTCCCCTATTTTGAAATTAATTCTGCACCTGATAGATCTGGACTCGTGTGTGTGTGTGTGTGTGTGTGTGTGTGTGTGTGTGTGTGTCTGTGTCTCTGTGTGTGTATACACCCCATGTTTAGGAATAGACACGTGTTCATTTGAATGAGCAATGTTTGTAACAACCTGGAAGTCACCGCTACAACCAATATACAGTATGTTCAGTTGAGTACATGCATTTCTACCTACGACTGGGAGCAGCAATCTCAGTTGCAGGGAAAGAACCACTTTGTGAACTGCTTGTTGAAAATTGGTTTAAATAGCTATAATTTTAATAAATAAATGCATAAATACATAAAATATGTTAAGCCTATGAAAATTACAACAATCAAGTCTAAGGTGTTTGAATTTGGAGTTAATTATTTTTGCTTTCACATTTCTTTATGAATTTTTAAATATTACTTAATATTTGTTTCAGATAGACAGGCATTCTTGCTGGCTGCCCCTTTGGTTTTGAAACTCACTGTTTGGGCACCCACCAGTGTCAACATGGGTTAAAACCTTTCTACTTAGAACTGGCTTTAAGAAGTTTCCCTAGAATTCTGCATTAGGTAGGCTTGGTTATTTTTGTCTCGATTTCAGTTAATTCTAATAAGGTATTTTACATTCAGTTTCTTGTTGCCAACCATTATCTTTGGGAACTGATGG
This sequence comes from Lerista edwardsae, assembly GCA_029204185.1. Classification (NCBI taxonomy): domain Eukaryota; kingdom Metazoa; phylum Chordata; class Lepidosauria; order Squamata; family Scincidae; genus Lerista; species Lerista edwardsae. The sequence continues at coordinate 11,721,542 of JAJKFI010000031.1, forward strand.
GTATGAGTATGCCCTACTTCGTACTAAAGAACTAAGTAAATACGTACTGATTAGGAGGCTATGAAAATTGCTGGGTACACGAAATAGGAATCTTGCTTTAAAAGAACACCTGGATTGTACTTTGTTCTTCCTTTAGTTCTCCTAGACAGGTATATGATACAGGGAAAGCAAGACAACTCCCCAATGGCAATTTAGACCAATGGTTCCCAAACTGTGGGTTGGGACCCACCAGTGGGTCGCGAGCCAATTTCAGGTAGGTCGCACAGCATTTAGAGCAGCCATATTAAAAATAAGGGAAGATGATATAATGGAAAGGGGGGGCGTTATGTGGTTGTTTAGCTTGTGTCAAGATTGTAAATAGGCTTTTTTTTCTTTCTGATTCATTTTGCTATTGGAAAATGGCTGAGAATTTTTTGCAGCATTCTCAAGAAAGCAGCAGGCTCTGGTGTCACAATGATGGCACTTCCGGCCATGACATCACTTCTGGTGGGTTGCAGACAGATTGTCATTCCAAAAAGTGGGTCCTGGTGCTAAAAAGTTCAAGAACCACTGATTTAGAGAATTTCTTAGACCTCCATCAAGCTTTTAATTTCCTTCAGCTTTTCTCAGCTTCCCTATGCTTCTCAGCATTCAACAGTCCAAACCCATAAATCTTCTCAATCCTTCTGCAATTTTTCACTGTGGGTCTGGCTAGATACTCACAGCTGAATCATATGCATGTCTACTCAGAAGTAAGTCCCATTCTAGTCAGTAGGGCTTACTCCCAGGTAAGTTTACACAGGAATGCAGCCACAGTGATATTTCCCTAGACTGAATGGTGCTCTGGAAAAGGCAATTTTTCTATAACTGATTATTTCCTAAGCCTGTCAACTACCCAGTTAAATTATGTCAATTAATTGATGAAAAACAAGTTGACAATCCTATAGGTTTTTTTTAATTGTTCAAGACAAGGCACAGCATTGTGATTTTACATGGCTTAGGACAGCACGATAGCTCTCAAAATACAAATGCATGTTGACAAACATGGTCACTAAGATGCCACGAACAATTACCGAACAGAAAGCACCAAATCACTCCAGTGAATATGTTTCTATATAAAACTTGACAAAAACGCTCTCTAGGTAGAAGCAGTAAGAAGGCACTGAAGTCAATTTCCTCCCTTCAGTCTCAGGCAAGAATCAAATTAAGCTGGTGCATAATTATCTCTCTTTAGAGAAGATAAAGAAAAGGAGGGTTTTGTGGCTCTCTACATTTATTATAGCAGTGGTTCCCAAACTTTTTGACGACGAGCTCCCTTAACCTACTGGTCCATTGGCTGCAGCTTCTCATTCGGGCTACAATCCTATACATTTTTGTCAGTTGTTGTACAGGGTGGCAGGCTTTCCGTCAGGATTCTGTGCCTCCCCGGCTAGTTTCCATGGCTCCCCAGGCTCACAGTTTGGGAACCACTGTGTTAAACGTCTGGATGTATTCACACCTTTGAAAAGAAACCAAACAAGCTGAAAGTTAGCCGAAAGTTGGGTCTTGAGAAGTTTTGGATTTAGTCAGCCTCCACTTCTGTCCCACAGAACTGCATTGGGACTTCTCGAGCCTCAACACCATTTGCACTGCGCCTCCCACATCACAACAGGGCAGAGGCGGGAAAATGCAAGGCTGCCGTTGGCTGCCCGTTGTTGCCAAGGTCTTTGGCGTGAGCTGTCAGGACTACGGGTAGCTTACCCTGTCAGTTCGGCAGTGATCGTCTGAACAATCAGCAGACATCTTTGCAGTGATTTAAGGAGCTTTTAGGATTGGCTCATGCATGCACGTTTCTCAGTTGGTGACTACAACATCATGACTTGAATGTGTGGGAGCGCAATCCTATGTGCTCTGCTCTGTAGGCTGGTACAAGTCCCTTGCACTGACACAGGAGTGTCGCATGTTTGCACTGACTTGGAAGTTGGCTGGGCTGGCATGAATATGCATGCAGGCCCGTGGAGGCTGAATCCTGTCTCCATGCTGGCCCAGGAAGGTAAGTATACATTGGCCATGGGAAAGCAGTTTAGGGAGGTGGGGAGGGTGGAATGAGGATGGACTGGGGCAGGGAGAAGGTGAGGGAGGGCAGACCCATGGGCAGACTGGCTTGAGGGGATGGGCCTCCAGCTCATAGGCCAGATCCTAACCCTCATCCCCAGCCCGGTCTGCCTTACACAGGGGCCTCAGATCTGCACTTTCACTGTCACAGATCTGAATAGCCCTGTTGGGGAGGCTGATATGCAACATGGGGTAAAATTAACTCCCTTACTCTGTGGTGCGCTACAGGCAGCCCCAACCCTGTGCTGGATACGGGGTGGGCAAGTGGGCCTGCTCCAGCGCAGGTTAGGATTGAACGGCCCATGAGCTATTACAGAATAAACGCTACAGAAATAACTTTTATATCATCTCACATAATTCAAATAAAGTCCTTAACAATAGAATTGGTTTACAGAGTTAGGACGCAATCCTAAAGTGGAGTTAGGCTGGCACAGTTAGGCCTGCAAAGTTTGGCTGGCACAAGGGCGCGTTTGGACCACTCTTGGAGTCAGGGAGGGTGGTGCACGTCTGGGTGCTGGCCTCTCTGACTCCAAGAGTGGTCCAAGCATACTTTACGGTGGTCCTTGTGCCGGCCAAACTTTGCTGGCCTAACTCCAGGTTAGGATTGCGCCCGGAGTCTAGTTTACATATGCACTAGAAGTCCTGAATGAGGTTAGGAATGAAATGATAGGAGTCTGACATTGTCAATCAGATTGTATCACTTCAGGCTGGAGGTCTAATTAGCAAATAACTGGAGGAGGGAGTCAGGAGAATCAGGATCATAATCATGAGGCATTTAGCTCTTGAATCTGACATCAATGAAAACTGCACACACATCCAATGGCAGGTTCCTCCCATTATTCACAGTAGCTTCAGGTAGGGTGATTTTCATTGGAACTGTGGCACATGTTAAAGGTGGAATATGCCCTTCCAACACACCATGGGCCTGATTCTCCCCTGATGCTGTTATTTAACTAGAAAAAAAAACAAAATATAGAACTAAATCATGTATTTTATTATATTATTATTTGCCTTTAAACAGCTTTGTGAAGTTTGTGTTGAAAAGCGGTATATAAATACTGTTGATTGTTGATTGAGTGCATTTTATGTAACAACAGTGGCATTTCTAGAAGGGGAAAAATGCTACATTTTGCAGGAACCTGAGTTCCTATGTAAAACGGGCCTCTCTTGCCTCCAGAGCCATTCATGGCTCTGACTGCTGGCTCAGAGGCTTTGTTCTCTGAGCCGAAAATGACTCTGAAGGCAAGGGGGATTGGCTGCTTTACACAGGAGCTCAGGGTCCTGCGAAACATAGCATTTTTGCCCTCCTCTAAAAATGCCACTATGTAACAAGCAGTTGAGTCCTAAGGTTTCCACCCCCAAAAAGGAATCCATTTGGGATAAAGGAAAACATCTCATGCCAAGAGGGACGTACATCTACTCCTAACCCCTGAAAGCTCGTATGAAAAATTTTGTTCCAGTACATCTTAAGTATACATTTTCTCTGAACTGGGTCCATCCTCTCTAGCCAGAATCCCCAATCCCCCTATTTTATATTTTAATTTGAGCCATTTAATTACTAATGATGTGATTAATATTAAAATCAGTTGTCAGAATATGCTGTGATTCTGATGTTCACAAAACTGTTTGAACTAGTAAAGGTATAAAGAAACATGTAGGATTGGATTGTCCATCACTAGTTGATGCATTAGACACTGCAAAACAATACACACAAAGAACCGCTAGGGACTTAAACCAACAAACCCCATACCATGCTAATTCAGAATTTGGAATGGAGCATCCGGAGGATGTCAGGATAGGTGGCAGTATTAAGATGGCCAAAAATAATACTTGGCAAAGGCATCCAACATTGATAATCATGTTATCTTTGTTTCATCTGACTGTGTATGAAATTACATTGCTGTCCTCGTCACACATCTGTATGTATTTCTATTATGCACATCACCATAGTAACTAGGAACGAATACATGTTTCTAGTAGTGTAATAGAGTTATGTAATGTAGGTCATGTTTTATTCACCGAGACATCAGCAGCTCACACAGATAGCTTCCCCACTGGCTCTATACCTTTCTTTTTTTTCCTAGGTGAAGAAAAAGAAGAAGCTTTTGTCTCAGAATGTCATAGCTGAGGACTTGATAGGCACAGCTTGTTTGTGTTTTAAAAGCATCCAGCTATCTAGCACCACAATCTGTGCAATGGGTTTTTAAAAAAATCAATCAATCAAATAGTATTTATATACCACTCTTCAACACAAAGTTCACAAAGCGGTTTACAGGCAAATAGTAATAATAAAGTTAAATGGCTCCCAAAGGGCTCACAATCTAAAAATATGCAAAACACCACCAGCAACAGCCACTAGAAGAGACACTGCGCAGGGGTGAAGAGGGACAATTACTTTCCCTCTGCTAAATATTAGAGGAACACCACTTGGAAAAGTGCCTCTTGCCCGAAATATAGAACGTTGATCTATGATTGCCAGCAGTTCTATCATTCCTAATTTGCTTAAATAGGAGTAGGATTTTCAAGCTGAAAATGTGCAGCACTCTTTCTGAGCTGCAGGTTGTCTAATACACTTCCCAAAACAATTTGCCAGCTTCTGATGAAAGTAAACTTTGAAAATTGCCCTTCCATCTCTGCAACAGAGAAGGTGCTTCTGTCAAATGCATCATCTTCATTGGGTTCTCTTCATAACACTGACATAGCCCACTCTGAAGCACATTTGAAAGTAAGCGCCATTGAGTCCAATAGGCCATACACCCAAGGAAGTGCACTGGACAGCAACGTACAGCACAATCCAACGCAGGTTCCAGCGCAGTTAAGGATTGTTCCAGCGCAGGTTAGGATTGTGCCCCCAATTCTATTTTCCTGCATATTGTATGATTCAGTAAATCCCTGCATGATCAAAATGTTTCACAATATTGCAACATGGGCATGCAGATGTGACTGAACGTAAAATGAAAGAGTTCCAAGCTTCAGTAATTACAGTGAAGAACAACAGGTCGCACAACCTGACATGGAGGTCAGGATCTGGCAGTGGAGGCCACCACTGGTCCAGCCCCTAGTGCTATCTGTCCCCTGCCCAGTTCTGCCCTCCCTCACCCCAATGGAGCTTGCTGATGGTGGTGGTGTCACTTACTGTTCACTCGCGGCTGCTCCTCCAAACACTGGAGCACGGTGCTGGGCTGGTGCTGGTGGTAAGGGCTTACCACCAATGGTGGAAGTGCCTTATGACACTTTCGCAACACTGGTGCCAGCAGTAATATGGTACGGTAAGGTAAGCAGTAAGGTAAGACCTTACTGCTGGTGCTGGCCTGGATTGGATTGGACCCTGAGGCTGCAGTCCTAAACCAGAGTAAAAGCTCCAATGAACACTGAAGAATTTACATCTGAGTAAGAATGCACAGGATTGCCCTCTAGGAGGTAAAAAATATTCTGCATTTCAAACCTCTTTATTTCTAGTTCGAATTGATTGATATCTTTTTTTGTACGACATCCACTTAAGATGCATAACTGTAAGCTTTGGTAAATAACTAGCTATGCTAAATTAACATAATTAGCGTTAATAAGTATGACATTTTAATTGTAATATAGTCATATTTTAGCACAGGAAGGATAATGTTGTACTCCACATACAAGCTACATCTGTAATGTCAAGTGCACATGCCTTGGGGCTGTGGGTATCCACTTACAGTCTTGCAAAGAGAGCGAAGTAAAAAAAAAATCAAACCAATCGAATGATGAACAAAATAAACATATAGACTGATTTCTGAAAGCCTTAATTTAAAACACATTTGTAATATATGGAAAGAAAGAAAATATCTTCTCAATATAAATGTTTTCTCAGATGAAATAATATATTCCTGGAAATTTAACTGATTTTTAAAAAAATACGAGTAAATTATAGACCTACCCGTTTGCTTTCCCCAAAAGCTGAGCTAAGAGAGACAGTAAGTGCTGCATGACCTTCACCTCTTCATTGCATATATTGATTCTAGAATAGCCATCATCTACCACAAGAAGGGCAATGCCAAAGATTGTTCAAACTACCGCACCATTGCACTCATTTCACATGCTAGCAAGGTGATGCTCAAAATCCTACAAGCTAGGCTTCAGCAGTATGTGAATCGAGAACTACCAGATGTACAAGCTGGTTTCCGAAGAGGCAGAGGAACTAGAGATCAAATTGCCAACATTCGCTGGATCATGGAGAAAGCCAGAGAGTTCCAGAAAAACATCTACCTCTGCTTCATTGACTATGCTAAAGCCTTTGATTGTGTGGATCACAACAAACTGTGGCAAGTTCTTGAAGAGATGGGAGTACCAGACCACCTTATCTGTCTTCTGAGAAACCTGTATGTGGGCCAGGAAGCAACAGTTAGAACTGGACATGGAACAACCGACTGGTTTAAAATTGGGAAAGGAGTACGACAAGGCTGTATACTGTCACCCTGCTTATTTAACTTATACGCAGAGTACATCATGAGGAAGGCAGGGCTGGATGACTCACAAGCTGGAATCAAGATTGCTGGGAGAAACATCAACAACCTCAGATATGCAGACGATACCACTCTACTGGCAGAAAGTGAGGAAGACCTAAAGAACCTTTTGATGAGGGTGAAAGAGGAAAGTGCCAAAATTGGTTTGAAGCTCAACATTAAAAAGACTAAGATCATGGCAACCACTCCCATCACTTCCTGGCAAATAGAAGGGGAAGAAATGGAAGCAGTGACAGACTTTATTTTCCTGGGCTCCAAGATCACCGCAGATGGTGACTGCAGCCATGAAATTAAAAGACGTTTACTTCTTGGGAAGAAAGCTATGGTGAACCTAGATAGCTTAATCAAAAGCCGAGACATCACCCTGCCAACAAAGGTTCGCATAGTCAAAGCGATGGTTTTCCCAGTAGCCATGTATGGCTGTGAGAGCTGGACCATAAGAAAGGCAGAGCGTCGAAGAATCGATGCTTTTGAATTATGGTGTTGGAGAAGACTCTTGAGAGTCCCCTGGACTGCAAAGAGATCCAATCGGTCAATTCTCCAGGAAGTCAAGCCTGATTGCTCCCTGGAAGGACAAATGCTGAAGCTGAAGCTCCAATACTTTGGCCACCTGATGAGAAGAGAGGACTCTTTAGAAAAGACCCTCATGCTGGGAAAGATTGAAGGCAAAAGGAGAAGGGGGCGACAGAGGATGAGATGGTTAGATAGTGTCACCGAAGCAATGAATATGAAATTGGGCGAACTCAGGAAGCTAGTGGAGGACAGGGAGGCCTGGCGTGCTGTGGTCCATGGGGTCGCGAAGAGTCGGACACGACTTAGCGACTGAACAACAACAACAACAACAACAACCACAAGTATCTATGTTTTGTTTTCAGGGACAATGCTAAAATGTATATTCAATTATCAGAAAACCTTCAGCGTGAGAGGAGGGTTAGAGCATTTACAGCTCAGTCCTATTTTTGCGATCCAGTGGGGGAATGCACTTTCCGGCTGTCACAAACAGCTGGAGATGTGGATGAGAAAGGCCCATTGACAAGGGTGAGTAGGTAGGGTGGGGTAAGAGCAGAATGGGGCGGAGCCTGGGGAGGAACTTATGTCCTGGCATGCATAACTTGTGCCCAAAATTCAACAGTTGCAGCTATTATAAACACTTACTACATGCACATCTGATGATGTTCTTCCTGATGCATCCATAAAACACAGTGCTTATTTACCACAATAACCAGGATGTGAATTTGCAGGGAATCAGAAATTTTACAGGCTGAGCATAACAACATTACTTGATTGTAGTTAAAACCAAATCCATAGCATTACAGGCTGCAATGTGCCACTGTATCCAGTATTTTTTCCTTGCTGATTTATGTGGGAAAGATGAATAAAAAAAATAGAGAAACGTATCTTCCACGATTGTTATAGTGAGAATTGTACTTGCTAAATATTGGTGGAGTAATGTGATTTGTCATATTAGAGAAAGGGAGGCAAGACTGCATGAAAATTCAATCTTAGTTAAAGTTGCTTGTAAAAAACAAAAGGCGTATACAATATGAGTTCCTTTGTAGAAAAATTGAAATACGCACTGACTATTTGAAAAACAAATTTCAATTGTTTTTTATTTGCTCTAAAGAATGAGTAAAATATGTTTTAGTTCATTCTTTACACAAACCACAAAAACAAAAAACTGATACATGTAAAAAGGAATAATCAATAATAAACCTATGATATTGCAATATCCCTAACACAATAATATAATTCCAGAAGAACTGTAACTAATGAAAAATGCACCTGAGGCAAGAAATTATTTTGCACACACACCCCACTTTTTCCCAAACTCACCACCAGCGCATGGCTGCATTCTCTCCAGGCCACTCTTAACAAACCAGGAGTAGCGATCACGTCACCGCCCACTTCCTTATTTGGAGGCTTTCCAACAAAGAGTTTAATAAACAAGGCATTTCAATTCACCCTCACTTCCTGTTCCTCCAGGTGTTGTAAGGAGCCATTTGAGTGGAAATGAGGATGGAACCAACAGGAAAATCAGGTCAAAAGAAGTTATACAGAGGGGACAAGGGGCGCAATTTTCAAAATACTGTAAGTTATTTGCTTTTTGATGTTGCAAAAATTGCACCCCCCCTTTGAACTCTGCCTGGAGCAGCTGCTCCTTGGGCTCCACCCATGTTACAGCACTGAATTCCAGAGTAATCCAGAAATAATCCAATGAGAAGCAATTAGTTTTCTTTCTTTTTTTGAGATGGAACATCATTGAATTCTGTGAGTGTTCTCCCTGTGTGTGGAGCATAGAAGATAGTAACAAGAATGTGTTGCCACTGAGATGGAATACTGCAAAAGATTTGTCTTACTATTTCCATGCTAAGAAATATTAGCCTAATTCACACATTATGAAACCCTCCACATGAAATATGTCCATGGATAAAAGTATGCAAAGAAAGTAATAGAACTGACACATACTTGTTGGCATGATTACTATTTATGAGAGCATAATTGGTTTCAAAAAAAGGTAACAGGTGAACGTACAGGGTCAAGTGTTTCTTTCTCCATGTGGCTGCATGCATGGGGTTGTCTTTTTTCACTGCTGTATGGCTACTCTATCATTTGCTTCTAGATTTCCATGGCAATGTGTGAAACATAAAAACACAAGCATATGGAGACATTTCTGTTTGTGAGATTTTATTGGTACTTGAGTTACATCAGATGAACATACTTGAGGCAGTTATGTGCAGAGTCATAGTGAGAAGGAGTTAAATGTTATATATAATCAAACATGGAGTTGAAAATATGTGTCAGTGCAAAATATTTAAAATAACTGGCAACAAATGATCTTACACTGTATTTGTAGCCTTCATACTATCCTTTTTTCCTCCTGAGATTGGAGGCTGAGATTTCAAGCAACGGAAACAAGGAGGAAAGACTAACTGCTTTGAGCTTCCTCCTTCAATTGCTACTTGCTATGTTGGGGGCACTGTCAATTTTAGTCTCCCATATGTTCTTCCATTAGTACATTCCCACATTCTTTTCAAACTTTTTGAAGAGTTAATAAACTATAGTCTGATCTAGTTGTTATGTACAGTTAAGAAGCATTTTGCTTTCATTTTTCAGGAATTTTTTTCCCTAAAAGATAGAAAAATGCAATTTTTTTTAAAACAGGGGCAAACAAGAATATAAAGTCTACAAAATTATGAATGTAAACATTATCATCATTTGGTATTTTTCTCAGTATACTTGTATGATCTACATATTATGTCCAAATGCTCTCCTAAATGGCTGCATCAGAGGTATAAATAAGAGAAAAATATCTAGTACTAGTTCAGTGCTTTTACGTACTTTGTCCTAATCTTGCTTTCTGTCAGGGATGTTTCATGCTTGTGCAATTGCTGCATTCTAAGAATGCCAGTTTACATTCCAGGAGTGTCATTTGATAACAATACAGCACTTACTGCTTGATCGTGCTACTTCTGGCCATGACATCACTTCTGGGTGGGTCCCAACACAAGTGCCATTCTAAAAAGTAGGTCCCAGTGCAAAAGGTTTGAGAACCACTGCCTTAGGACATATACCTTTGGTGCAGCAAAACTAGATTATTGTAATATACTCTATATGGGGCTGCTTTTCAACAGAGTCTACAAACCTCAGCAAGTCCAAAACGCAGTGGCAAAAATTTGGACACACAACCATGTTGAATTTGTCATTAACATCACTGCATTGATGACCAGAAACCTGGTCCATAAATTCTTTACTCAAGACAGTTGATGGTGAGAGCCTATCAAGCAACTGCCAGTGGTCCTGGTTCAAGATTGTCTGCAAGCAGAAATGTGGAAAAAGTCAATGGAAAAGGTAGTTCATCATTACCCCAGGAGACACCTGCAGCAATAGCAAAAGGTCATCATGTAGACTACACAGATGGTGCCGGTTCTGGATTCATCAGCCTGTTGAGTTGGCCAGGAGCCAGTACCAACTGAAGTATGTGTGGACTGAGGATCAGAGGCACTGGTAGGTAACATTCAGTCAAAGAAATAAGTACTGTGTGGTGAGATGACCTGACAAAGAGTTCGTTTTCCTAAGGCAGAGCGAGTTGACACCAGGAGAAGTGTAACAAACAATTGTAAACAGTCGTGGATCCAGGGGGGTGCAGGGATGGCAAGCCGCATGGGCGCTGGGTGGTGGGGGGCGCCATTGGGCAGAGTCCGTGTGCCATTGCGCCGAGTCTGGGCGCTTTTTGGCCCTCCCGCCCTCCCGTGTGCCTGGAACGCTCCGAAATGGAGCTCTTCCAGGCACAGGGAGGCATGGCGGGGAGACGCATGGGGGCGGGGCGACGTGCCGGGGGCGTGGTTTCGTCGCCTTGCCATGGGGTGCGCTCCCGGCCTGGACCGCCTCTGATTGTAACATTGCTGCAGCATTGGTTTTACAGCTTTGGCAAAAAAAAAATACTTAAAATTATGGGAAGCCACAAGATAGTTGGTTGTTAACATGTGGCAGTAGATTGATCTGTTTGCCTTGGTTTTATTTATTTTTAACATTTATATTCTTCCCTTCCTTTCCTTCAGGAAGCCCAACCAGAAAATCAATGAAAATACATAATAAACCACAATCCGATAACAAATCAAATCAGACAGGAGTGCAATAGAATCAAAAGACAGCTAATGATTTTAATGATTTGAATATCACCCAGAAAATGCTAGTGGGTTTTTTTTTCCAGAAAGTGGGTGTACCATGTGACAAAATTTCTTAGGGCACAATTCAGAATGCCTCCTGGGCTGATGCATGTTGCTTGTGGAATGGAACAGGGGTAGGGTGGCCCCATGGGCAGACTGGCTCAGAAAGCTGGTGGAGTCCAGATCGGAGCATTCAGCTGGATCCTAACCCCTATGTCCAGGCTGTTCAGCCCCAATCTGTGCCACAGGGCACCATCTGGGCCACTTTGACTTGCACCAGTGACTTTGCTGGTGCAGCTCCAAGCAGCTCCATAGGGTTGCTTGGGGCTTACCCCAGCAAGGGGACAAACATCCCGTTGTCCCGCAATGAGCTCCCGCTGCCCCTTACCCTGCATAGGACGCAGCATAGGCCAGCCAACCTGCCTGCCTGCCTGCTCCCCTGCAGGTTAGGAATGGGCTGTTTTAAGGAACATAGTTCACAGTTGACTGTTATGCATGTGTCTGTTCCAAGATGTTTTCGATCAGCCAACTAATAATGCACTGATCAGAATGATAGATGCTGACCTACAATATTGTGGCTCAAATCATGTGGTAAGCATTGCTGAAATGCTCTCTCTCTCTCTCTCTCTCTCTCTCTCTCTCTCTCTCTCTCTCTCTCTCTCTCT
>JAJKFI010000031.1:11735325-11758946 GCA_029204185.1 Lerista edwardsae
CATGCAAAATCACAAATTGCTGTTAATTTAACTTTCAGCCCAGTCCTAACCAACCTTTCTGTGCTGATGTAGCCATGCCAAGGGGACATGCACCACATCCTGTGGTGGTGGGGCAGCCACAGAGTATGGAGGCCTCCTCAAGGTAAGGGAACGTTTGTCCCCTTACCTCAGGGCTGGATTGAGGCTGAATTGGTGGTGGAAAGTGGGTTAGGATTGGACTGTGATCAATCTTTATACTAGGACTTGGGCAGCCCAGTCCACCAGAGCTGCAGCACCAGTCTTCAGTATGCCATCCTGGCCTCTGCCACTGCAAAAATGCGGTAAAACATGTCATGGGGGCTGACATGGAGGCAGCAGCATGGAGGACAGCGTGGGTGGGCACTACACCTTTGCACCAGTTGGAGACGCAGAGTGCACGAACAGTGGTAAGTTCCCTGCTGAGTGATGGGGAAGCTGCCACCACATCCTATCCCCCCTCCTGCACCTGAAAGCCTTGCCGAGGGGTACTCAATTCTGCGCCAGCAATTGAACTGGTCCAGATCTGAGTAGGCCCAAAGAGGCTGCCAGGCCTGGACACAGGTCAAGGGAACACAAAGGAAAGGTTTTGGCACTGCTGATTTGTGCTGTGGGCAGCCTGGTTAGGATGGGGCTGTTAATAGGTAGCACTGTATGGTCAACAGAATAGATTTCAGACAACTGTTTTAAATAGACTGTAAAACATTAGAAGTAATGATTAGTCTAAACTAATGGGAAATATAAAGAGGTATTTTAGACACTTAGAAAGCATGTTTCTAGTAAATGGCAATGAGCACCCCCCACTAAGCACAGAATAAGTCACAGTAGTGGTTATCAGATACTACAGGTATTCAGCAAGCAATGGAGGAAGGGGAACCCCACTGGCTTTCACAAATTAAAATATTAATATGCTTCTAAATCTTGGTTGGACTGTTTTTGTCTACGTCTTTATGGAACGGTGAAAATGCAACAAATTTCATACACTAAGAATTTTTTTCCTTGAAAAACAGAGCAAAACCAAAGGCCTAACTGCACATTTCCTTACATTGTATGCTTAGTTTGTCCTTGCATGTGTACGTGTTCTTTTGAAATACAGCCATGGAAGGTTGGGTGCAGGCAGAAATAGGACTGTAGTATGTGAGGAGAGTTTTGTCTTCAAGTCCAACAAAATCTGTGTTCTCAAACTGCAACCTGCTCTAGGAGGGAAAGTGTCACTGGGGCCAGTAACCACTTTTTATCTGGGGGAGGGTATTTTCATCAGGATCATGGAGTGGTTGATCCTGATGAAATGGACCTAAATGTCATGGTCCTGATCCTGATCCCCCCACCTCATTTGGCCAGGCATCCATGTCCACAATGTTTAAATCCAAAAGCATTGTTCAATGTAAGTTAGAAAACTAATGGAGATTAGTTCTTCCATTTCATAGAGATCTATCATTTTGCAAACATCACCCTGGACAGATGTAAATTGTAGAGAATATCCTAGTTCTGTCTGCTGTTTTCTGCTATTGAATACAGGACTACATTGTTCATTGGTTTTACATAATTGTATATTCACATAATTGTGTATTCAAGAGCACCTAATGTGGTGCTGTATTCCTTGGGTGCCTCTTCCCACTGAATCATCTAAAATCACAAAACAATCTCTTGCTCCAATCTAGTGCATTGTTTGCACTCTGTGACACCCATGAAATGCCCACATTCAGGATGCAATCCTAACCAACTTTCCAGCACTGACATAGCTGTGCCAATGGGGCATGAAGTCAGTCATCTCACATTTTCTCATGCATACATGGAGATTTCCTCTCCACTGGAGTGTGAGAGTCTTGGTGACTAAGGAGTTTTGTTTGTTGGGGAGATCATGTTAGCAAGGAACTGCTGCATCTGGGCAACAAATTAGTTGCCTCTGAACCAACCTTGTGTATTCATTTGTGCTTATAAACAAAGGTTCCAATCCCATGCACACTAACCTTGAAGTAAGCCCCACTGAACACAATGGGACTTACTTCTGAGTAGGCAAGCATAGGATTGGACTGAAGGTGATTGTGTGTTTATTCTCTAACTCTTTAATGGTTTTAATATTGCTTGGGCATACTGTATGTGGGGTCGGGTTTTGTGTGGTGAAGCAATCAAGTAACTGTTTTGTCATGTGACTAGCTACTGATTTTTTTCAGTGCGGGAATAAGCATCATTTATTGCCCACTTTTGACCAAATTTGTGAATTGAGATCACATGGATTGACAGGTGTGTGCATGCGTGTGCATGTGCGTGTGTGTGTAATCAAGACAAAATCCCTTAAATGAACTGATAATAAAACCGCAGTCCTCCATTTCTCCTTGACAGAGAAATACATTTTCACACTTCTGTAGGCTCATTCCACAGCCTGAGAGTAAATGGAAAAAAGATGATGCTTCTTTCTTCCGTCATTCATATTGTTATGATGGAAGTGGTTCTCTCTTTTGCAGATAGTCATTCAGGATGAAGATTTGCATGGGGAGAAGTGCTTTCTGCACAGTGCTGTATGAGATGCATCCATTTGTGTTAAAAGAAATTGAGACAGGAATGCACACAATTGCTTCACTGTACCTCTTCGAACTGCATCTCAACCTGTTTCCAGGTTCATGCATTTCTGATTGTGGAACCAGCAGTTGGAGACTATTTTAATCAAGAAGATCTTGTGTAAGATAAAACCTTTATCAGCCTTCGCATTCGTTAAAAAGCCAAATCAGAAGGAAGAATCTCCACAGGATAATGGCAGCAGATAATATTAAGGCTGGCACTAAAAAGAGCACAAGGAAAAATGGTCTGCTGTCCTCAACACACACAGAGGTACTTCGGCGTACTGGAAACCTGATTGCACTTACTGATGCTAATAAATTAGCAACTTAACCTCACACACAAATCAGTTACAAATCCAAGGTTCTAATCATTCATTCTTCTGGAGAGAGCGTAAACAACTTCAGGCACTGGTCCAATCTATATAATAACCCACTTGTCATTTAAAGTGCATGTTTTAGTAGTAAAAAATAGAAAATGACAGCCTTTGAAAGCAATTCGTAGTGTTTCAGGAAGGGTCCTGGTGCACATTACATTGAAATCTGTATGCATATTTCAAACTTCCACAATGCAACACCATGATGTGACTGTATATCACATGAATATCATAATACTGATGTTTACACCCTATTCATGTTTGGCAGTGCTGTGAATACTTTTATGAGCACTATTTAAGATTCCTTCTGGACAGTCCTCTTTTTAATTCTCACAGTTGGCATAAATTTACTATGTGACCAGTGATGTCATGCAGGGGGTACGCGGGGGTACGCGAGTACCGGTTTCTAGGATTACAGCTGGCCCCACCCATTCGCCCGCCCACTCGTCGACTCCGCCCTTTGCAACATTTGAATTTCCTGCATGTTTGAGTTGCCTGCATGTTCTCAGAGCCAGGCAGGCAGGCAGGCAGCGAGCGGAGCCTTTCCTTTCCTTGCCACTGAAAAATGAGTTGCTCTGGGGTTTTAACATGATGCCAGGCCTCCTTAACATGTTCTGGGGGTGCTGTGGAATACTGTTGCAACTGTTGGGTCAGTTTAAAATCATCTGAGGCCTCAAAAAGGGCTTTTTTCATGTCACTTCCTGCCACGACATCACTTCTGGCTTATGACGTCACTTCCGATGGGCGGGTCCCGACACGTGCCAATCAAAAGTGAGTACCTGTTACTAAATCATTTAGGTGACACCACTGTATGTGACCATACAAAAGTGTGACAATATCTTCCTCTCAGCCCCCCCACCATCTGCTGTATAGTGATAACTATACTGCACTATAAGGTTTACATCAAGCTTATGCATATAAAGGATTAAAGGCAAAATATACATTTTTAAAATAAATACATAAATGTCTCTGGCTTTGCCATGTGTAATATCATGTCAAGGTCTGGCCAGTGCACCCTGCGTTGGAGAAGGTCCCTTCCTGGGAGCCACGTTCATAGCCACCAGAGGCCTTTGTTGAGGCATATTACTTCCATGTCAAGATTCAGGAGCCTGAGCAGGCAAAGCCCTCTGAGGTTTCCAGCATACTGTGATAGCTGGATCAGGGATGGCTAAATTAGGCTAGCCACCCCCTCTTTGTCTTTCCTCCCAGATTCCAACAATTAAATATAATATTAAGGGTGCAATCCTAACCTACTTTCCAGCACTGACACAGTTGTGCCAATGGGGCATATTCTGCATTCTGCAGTGGAGCAGTAGTCACGGAGGCCTCCTCAAGGTAAGGGAATGTTTGTTCCCTTACCTCAAAGCTGCATTGCCCTTACCCCAGTGCTGGAACGTTGGTTAGGATTGCGCCCACAATATATTTTCCTAGTAAGATTCCACCTGTTGTTACCTGGGAGCAACATGGCTGCCATATACCCAGGTGATTTTTCCTCCCCAGCTAGGGAGCAATGATTCCAGGCTCTCCCAGCCAGCATCTCCCTCAGCAGCAGTGCCAGAGGAGAGGGTAAAGTGGCAGCTCTCCATGTCTCCAGCTCTCCAGCTCACCCAAACAGTCCCCTCATTGCTTTCCTTTAGGTGATATAAAAGCACAGAACTGATGGAATCACGGAACTGTGTGCTTGTGTTCTCTACTGGAACCAGCTGGAAGTGGGAGTTTGGTGCTTATCCATCTTAGCAGTGCTGCTAGAGGAAGCAGTACATGTGTGCACCAAGCAGCCCCATCCTCTAACCATCATCATGAATATGCTCTTGGTGGTGAAGTATCTCTGCCACAAGTGCACCCCAATGTAGGTGGGTGATTTTGCTATTATGCGTTTCAATCTCGTTGCACAGCGTGAGTACAAATGGAATGAGTCACCGTGTGTCACTGTCTGGTGATTAAAACTCTTTTTCTGCACAGGTTGGCACCTTCTGAGGGAGAGAAAGTAGGTCAAACAATATATTTTGTTGGGCTAACGTCTGTTACTTTAATTGGCATGTCATGACAGTATGAATCAAATAAGCCTGGAATACTGGATATGAGCCTAATAGCCCTTTACTATCCTAGCAAACTAGGATAGGGGATAACATACAGGTGCAGGTCATGTGAACTAGTACACCCAGTAGTGTCATCTGGCAATGAGCTGCTGGAACGCTAGGTGGGACTTACCGCTTGATTGACAGGCTGTCCATGATGTGTCGCTGCCTGTCTGCCCGCCGTGCAGGCTCCCTCCAGTTGGCGCGCCCCTCCGCTGCTTGCCCGGGCACCCGGCACGCCCCCCACGCAAGCAGGCACCCCCTCCGTAGCCAGGGGTGTCCGCATGGCGGGCGGGCAGGCGGTGACACGTCACGGACGGGCAGCCAATCAGGCAGTAAGTCCTGCCTAGCGTTCCGGCAGCTCGTTGCTGGATGACACCACTGAGTACACCCCTTTCTGCCACCATCTTACCCTTCCCCTTTCCCATTACACCTTCCCCACTGCCACCTTACCTGCAGACCTGGTCCAGCAGACACACCAGGGCCTGTTGGTGGAGCTGTAGTGCTGCTGCAGCATTCACAAAGTGGCCACCAATGGCGTGCTATGCTCTTCATCAACAGTCATTTATGCCAGCAGAAGTGTTTTCAGTATCCTGGGGGGGGCAGGGAAGTAGTCAGAGATCTCTTTCAGTCAGAGGGAACATTAGTTCCCTTACCCCATGTAGCATCCCCACGTGCCTTATAAATAGCCATATTGGGTTCTGCAGCTCAGAAAGGGCCTGCTGCCATCCCTGCCCCCCATCTGGGCCCTATTCTCTCCTCGTTCCACCTTCCCCCACCAGTTTCCACCCCTCCCCTTCCTTCCCCCCTTCCTGCTAGCGGGCAGGTATACTGACTGCTGGGTACTCTTCTTTGGTAACTTTCCAGCGCTGAGGCCCAGCGCTGATTGGTGCGGGCCTCTCTGCCAGTGCTCCATGTCCCCTGCAGGTGGCAAAATGCCTTACACAACCCCTGGCCCTGCCCATGGAGTTAATACAGAATTATTGAAGCCTAGGGGGCGGGCTTAGCGGCCATGTTGGTACGTCCAAAACATTGCTCATTCCAAGCATTTCAGATTGGTTTTCGCGTGATGTTTAGGGCTGAATCGTTTACTCCTGAAGTAAAAACTTACGAAAATAACAATGTGTGATCGTGGAGAAACATCATTGGTTACCTTATTATGAGTTAATATGCAATTCCAAGGTTTAATTCCGCGTAATTATATTACTGAACATACCGGACGAAATGCTGCTTGCTGTCTATTTAAACTCGGATTGCACTGTTTTGACAGACTTATTTTTTGAAATCTACACAAGCAGAAATAAAACGGCCATGCCCCATTAAAAAAATGTCTGTTAATGTTCAGAATTTCGAAAATATAACCGGTCGTTTTATTGAACCGATGTAATGTGAATACATGAATCTTTCTGTGGAAATTAAATCCCATTTTTCGTTCAGCGATTCGCACACCCGTATGCAGAACACGCAGGCATGCTTAAAGATGTTGAAATTAACTTTTACACGCGCGCCGTGTGAGCGAGAGAGCCCCTCCGGCGGCAATCCTCGTCGTTCGCGGCGCTTATCTGAGTCAGCCATTTTTGTAAGTCCTCAGCTTCAAGAATGTGACGTCATGGCTTATCCAGTCATCTAACATTCGTGGCCTTACAGCACTTTTGGGACA
Source organism: Lerista edwardsae (assembly GCA_029204185.1). NCBI lineage: Eukaryota > Metazoa > Chordata > Lepidosauria > Squamata > Scincidae > Lerista > Lerista edwardsae. Next base: position 11,742,011 of record JAJKFI010000031.1, read on the forward strand.
GCCCACAAGTGGGTGGGGCTGGAACACCAGCACTGTGCCTGATAGGGTCAGGCTGTTAGCCTCTCATTGTTAAGGAATGGAGCAGAGATAAAGGAAGCTAGGAGACAATGAGCAATCCCTAGCAACACTGGGTATGCTTAACACTTTCCTATTTCATCCTGGACTGAGCAGCCATGTCAGAAGTCAAAGAAGGTGTCTCTGATGGGAGAGGTTCACAGTTACCGTTCGAAACACCACAACCAGTGGATGGTGAAAAATAGCAGAAAACAGATGTTGCTAAACACTGTCTCAGATGCAATCCTAATCTGAAGTCAGGCCAGCACAAATTAGGCCAGCAAAGTTCAGCCAGCACATGGGCCACCATAAAGCATGTTTGGACCATTCTCGGAGTCAGGGAGGATGGTGCACATCTGTGTGCTGTCCTTTCTGACAGAGAAATATATTTTGTGGTGCCCCTAGTGCTGGCCAAACTTTGCTGGCCTAACTTGTGCCGGCCTAACTCCGGGTTAGGATTGCACTCTCAGGTGGAAGTTAATGTTGGAAACTTGCTTGTACAAAGAGGTGCTATTGCATATAAAGTTTGCTGCTGCTAGAGGAAGAACAGAACTTTTGTGGCCTCCAGAATTCAAAAGACCGGAAACTTAATTTTGCTGACATGGCCATAAAGTTACCTAAGCCTGCAAATGAGTAGCTAACCACAGACTAGTGTGACCACTGCATTTTCTAGAAGCTTCTCATATAGATAAAAGCTTTCCTCTTTTCTGTTTTCCATTTCCTTTCCATACATTAATAATTTACCACATCTCGTACTCTCTATATGTCAGTAAAAATCCCACATGACAATAATGCTTCTGAAAATCAAGCAGAAGTGAACATCTAAGAGATATTCTAGCAAGTTCTATTGAGATGCAACTATGTGTGGGAGTAAAGAATTGTCAGATGAAGAGGTTATTTGCTGGATACTTGGAGAGTGATACTGTACAGACTGACCGGGCATTGACCTTAACTAAGAAGACTGTGGTTACATCCCCTGTGGCAGCTATAAGACCTGATTTATACATATAATAACTAAGAGCGCAATCCTAATCTGGAGTTAGGCCAGCACAGTTAGGCCAGCAAAGTTTGGCTGGCACAAGGGTCACTGTAAAGTGCGTTTGGACCACTCTCAGAGTCAGGGAGGATAGAGCATGTCTGTGTGCTGGCCTCTCTGACTCCGAGAGTAGTCCAAACATACGTTACGGTGTCTCTTGTGCCAGCCAAACTTTGCTGGCCTTACTGTGCTGGCCTAACTCCAGGTTAGGATTGCGCCCTAAGGGTGGAATTCAGAGGCCAGTTTAGGCTGGTGCATGTCACTCGCTCCAGCCTGGGAGTATATGCTAGAGCATGGTATGGATGTTTAAGTGTGACAAAGCCAAGCATGTACACTCATGTAACCTGTGGCACATGTAAATAGACTAGAGGATTTTGGCAGTGGCAGCCGAAGCTCTGCTCTGGGCCGGGTCGACAATTGCCGTCCCCTGCCCCAGCTACCCTCCCCCTGCCTCCTGCCACGCCCCCACTATGCCATCTCCATTTTGGAGCTCTTTCAGTGCAGGGTTGGGTGGGCCAAACACCACTTGTGCTGCTCACCTCTACTGGTGGCAGCTTGGACAGGCAGGTGGGCAAGCCGTGGTAGCAGCAGCTCCACTGCTGCTCTGACTCCTATACCTCCCTGGACCCCCTCTAGGCCTGCCACTGCATTTTACAGACACCCAAGTTGTGCCTGTAAAACATTTACATTGTAAATGTAATTGGCAATTTAGTTGTAAATACATACTACTGATTGGGTATACACACTGCTCTGTTCTTCAGAAGCAAGGCACAGGCATGAGAATCCAATCTTATCTGATTCCCATCTTACACAGACCTTAAAAAAATAAAAAGACACATTGATTCAAAACCTTTGTGTTCATAACTGGCTGTGTTGCTGTGTTTGGACTTGTTTGTGTATCTAAGTAAAAAAATGTGGGAAGGGAAATTTGTTGTTGAATAAAGATGCCGAAAGTGGCAGAGTGGGCTTCTCTGCTATGCACTTTGCCCTGTTGACGAATATTCCAGCACAGCCACTGATGCAATAGCAGGGCTCAAGGAGGCTTTGCTGATTAACTTAATATCACTCTTTTCACCTCGTGCTATTTCAAGCCCTCCCTAGTTTTTCTGATAATGTCATCATAGTCCTGTATTCTGAGCAGTTCTGGGGGGAAAAATTGTAAATGCCTTTATATCACATTTTAATGGTCCATGATTTAAAACGGCTTCAGTGGTTCTCATTTGAAGAGGAAAACGCTTCTTTTGCACTGATCATATCAGGGCTGCAATGTAACAGAAAGCTGAAGTGTCTCTAAAGCCTGAAAGGGAAATGATCGCACCAATCAAAATCTCTAAAGTGACCTTCTAATACCACCAACACAGTAGTTTTGATGGCCTTTAGGTGAAATAATGTTATAATAATACATATTCATCTCCATAGCTAGAGAGGCACAATCACAGCTGGTCTTCATAACATAAAAGTTACAGCCTGGAGTTCAGAAAAAGGAACTTCTAGCATTAAAAGGACAAAATAAATGCAAGTTTGCACAATACCACTATCTATTCAAAGTATACAGTTGGCAGCAATGAAAAACAAGCTAAAAAGAAACTTCCTCCAATTGACCTTCTGCATCATCTCTGAGTGTGCTGTAGTAAGTACCCGATACTGACAAATACAGTTTGATTTTTCCCAGAGGAAAGGTGACAGAGCATACATTTATTCTCTTTCAAGACATTCAATTGCGGATTACAGACTATGAAATTATTGGTTTATGAGGCAATGATCAAACTTAAAATCTTATGAAGAAATGAAGATAATATTCAGTTATCTATCAAAGCCATGACATTTTAAGATTTAAAACACGGGATTTGAGGCTACATTTGCAGTGACAGTTTTATAGCACAATAACATCAAAATCTACTTATTAACTTCTCAGTGAATTATGTCACTCTTCTGTAGAGTTTGCAATAATCTCTTGTATTAGGGCAGCAGTCGCCAAACTTGCAACCGCTGTGTTCCTGATAACCCTTCCCTGTCCTGAGTGGCACTTAGCACTCAGTGGAAGCGTCACTCCCTTTGCAAGCTGATTGGTTGGATGCTCTAGGCCTGTTGTTCTGCTGCATAGCCTTCTGGGACACTCGGGCATAGACGTGACTGCCCAAAGCATCTTTGCCACCAGTTCAGTTGGAAAATGGAGTGGCACTTCCATGAAACAGTAAGTGCTGCTCCCACGGGGGAAGGATGTCTCTGAACAATGGATCTGGCCCGTGGCCTGGGGTTTGGAGACACCTGTCTTAGGGCCTAATCCTATGTCCTAGCACATAGTCCAGCTGATGGATCATGTGCTACTGTAGATGCAATGGGGGTAGGGTGACCAGGTGATCCAGGAGAGGTAGATAATACTTAGTTGTAGGATCCTATTGCTCCAGTTCTTAAATAGGCCTGATGTCAGGAGCATGAGAATGTCAGGTAAGAGGACTGTACCAGGACCAGCTTTCTGGCTTTTTGGCTGCAATTCCTGCTACTCATCAATACACTTTTGGAAATCACGCAGACTCATGTGGGTTATACTCCCACTGAGATTGTAGTATTCTTTTTTGGTGGGGAGGGGGAAAACCTTGAATCTAGCTGAATCAAAACATATTACTATATCATCACCATCAATGATCTGAAAAGTTTCAGATGATGCATGGTATTTCCTTTTTATGCTTCTTTCTCTATAGAGAAAGAGTACGGCAGTGGCTCCCTTCCTGCTGTTCTGACCTTCTCCCTTGATCGTATCTCACTCTTTTCAAACAGAGCAGAGATTTTACATTGGACCAGCCTGTCAGACTCACATCCCATTTCTGCTTAGTAGCAGTCTTCAAAAGAAAAACCTCCCCATCAATATTCGTAAGGCTCCCACCCTCACCCCATTAAAACTTCCTTCTAGACCTTCATCTCATTTGAGACCCACCAATCATTCCTCTCTTGCACTGATTAGGTAATGAATTGTGACTTCCATTATGCTAGATTAGATCATCTTTCCTACCTTATCTATCTGTCCTCTCATAGTTTTGACATCATCAAGGACATCTTCTGTGCCAGGTTCGGAAAAGTGTACAGATGCATGCAGCTCTGCTTTACCAATACTGTATTATCCTTGCTTGAACACAGGGTAGAATTCTCATCCAAGTTTGGCTCTTTATGAGCCTGATCTTAAGGGGCAACGCTGGCTACAGCAATACTACATTTTGTACTTTTGCAGATAGTGTCATTTAACTAAAACATGGGACAGCAGCAAAACCATCTAGCTGTGCTTCCATGTTCCAGTGAGAAAGTGCTAAATTTCATTTTCCATAGCCCAATTACAGGCACAGCATTGGACTTGAAAAAAGAGTTTGAACCATAAATCTAGGTCAAGGTTGACTTCAATGTTCCCCAGGATACAAATATGGATAGTGCCACTAGCATAGCAAATGAAAGTATAGCCTGGTGCAGAGGGCAAAATGATGCCCTGGAAGTGACATCACAAAAGGAAGTGATATCACAGTTGTATTTTCATTTACTTGGTTTTTTGGGCCATACATTTTGACAGAATGAAGGTATTACACTCCAATTTGCATTCTGCATGAAATTCCACATTGAGTGATATGACAGCCTTATTCCTAAAAACCACGATTTTTATATGACTGTTGTATTTGTATTTGTTTTGCTGATTGGTCCCTTTCCAAAACATGTATCAGCCTACTGGGGATTCTAAGAGGCTTGGCTTGAAGTATGACTAACTGGAAAAGGTCTAATTATTACAGGGTACTCAAGCACTATCCAGGGGAGTAGCTAAAAGGTGCAGGGGGTGCAATTGCACTGGGCAACAAGCTTTAGGGGGGAGGCAACAAGCTGACCTTGATAGTAGTGGCCAAAATGTGGAAAACCTTGGTAAGTATGAATGATAACATCATGTTATATACCATTCAATGTGGTATTTAATGCAGAATGTAATGAAACAAACCAGAGTAATGAAACAAACCTTTACTCTATCAATTATGGCCAAAACCCCATAAAACACACCAGCAGATTAGAAGGTCAACTAGAAAAAGCATGTTATGATAGAGTTTGGCAGCTCAGTGTGACCACTGCTTCCCAGTGCCAGCCAAGGCCGCCATGTCATGGATCAGGGATGACATCAGGGATGACATCGTCACCAAATGACTGCAGAAGACATAACACTGCTAGCTTGCTAGTTTGTGGCTATTCTGAGGAGGATGAGAGGAAGTAGGAGCAGTAGGATACGTAAGGAAAGGCAGGGGCAGCCAGGGAAAAAGGTGATCAATATAGAGATAAGTTGGGAATGGAGGGGAAGGAGTGAGAGACCCTATGGAAGCCAAGAGCCAGGAATGGGAAGAGAAATGGACATCAAAGGCACAAGAGGTAGAAGCAGGAAAGAGCAGGAGGGATGAACAAGGGGCAAACTCTGGGCCAAGTAGGGGAGAAGGAAGTGCCTATTGGGGAGTGGTGGGGAACTAAGTGAGGGCTAACAAGCAGAAGTTAGACAAAAAATAAACATCTGAGACCAAGGAAGCGGGTATTGGACTATTACCAAGGTTTCTGGGTTGCAGGCTGGAAGCCCCAGGGAAGCAGTCAGGCCTTGTGAATGTCTGGTCTGCAGCGGCAGCTGAGGCACTCCTCAGGTGAAACCTAATTGCCTGCTGGTGAGCACAGCTGCAGCTGACGAGGCCAGCCTGCCTGGCAACAGAATCCCATTGGCCCTGCCTGCCCACAAAGGTAGAGGCAGTTGCTACAGGTGGGTGTGGGTATTTGTGGCTGTGCAGCGGGACGCTCTGCCGGTTTGTGAAGCGCTGTATGAACAAACTGTGGACTACTGGCTGTATGTGTATGCACTGCAATTATTTCAATACACTGTGATGAGAACTGCCTTGTTGTGTTGACTTCTCTGTCCTTGGCTCAGGGAGCCGGCCCAGCTGTTGTTTTTGCCTTTTTCGCTGCGGAGATAAGTAAGAACTATCAACCTGTCTTGAATGGGGCTGCAGTTCCTCCACAGGAACAGGTTTGGAATTTTTTACTCCTCTTTTGCCCTCTTCACTGCTCCTGGATAAACAGGTGGCAGTGGTTACCAGCAATGGTGGTATCTAAAGCGGGAGGAACTGGAATGCTGGGCGGGACGTATGGTTGATTGGCAGCCCGTCTGTTCCGTTCCGCCGCCTGCCCGCCCACTGTGCGGGCTGCCCCTGGTTGGCGTGCCCCATCGCTGCTCGCCCAGGCACCCAGCACGCCCCCCGCCCGTCCCCCCGGCGAGCAGGCACCCCCTCCAAGGCCAAGGCAGCCTGTGCGGCAGGCGGGCAGGTGGCGGAATTGAACGGACGGGCAGCCAATCACATGTAAGTCCCGCCCAGCGTACCGGTTCCTCCTGCTTTAGATACCACCACTGGTTACCAGGAAGGCTTTTGCTCAGCTGAGCTTGGTAAACCAGCTGCAGCTTTATCTGTCAAACTTGACCACAGTGATTCATGCATTGGTGACATGCACACTATGTGGGACTGCCCTTGAAGACCATCCAGAAACAGTTAATAAGAACGTAAGAAGAGCCCTGCTGGATCAGGCCAAAGGCCCATCTAATCCAGCTTCCTGTATCTCACAGCGGCCCACCAGGTGCCCAGGGAGTTGCAGTGGCTCATGGGGATTATGTGGGCTTGGCAGTTTGATCCTGTCAGTCTATTGCCTCTTCAGCTGCACTGCCTGCCATTCATTTCCGGGCATAATTGAAGATGCAGGTGTAGACCTTTAAAGCCCTTTATGGTTTAGGATCAGGATACTCCCTTATGAGCAAGCCCCTCCCCGCACTAGGGGCGCAATCCTAACTTGGAGTTAGGCCAGCCAAGTTTGGCTGGCGCAAGGGCCACCGTAAAGCATGTTTGGACCACTCTTGAAGCCAGGGAGGATGGTGCACGTCTGTGTGCTGGCCTCTCTGACTCCAAGAATGGAGTACACCAAACATACTTTACGCTGTCCCTCGTGCCAGTCAAACTTTGCTGGCCTGACTGTTCCAGCCTAATTGCAGGTTAGGATTGCACCCTTGGTCATCTCTGGGCTCCCCTATATGTACCACTTTTAGCTATGGCATGCTTGGTGGCAAGTACAGAAAGTGCCTTGTCAGTGAAAGTGCTGCTTCATCTGTGGAACTCCCTCCCTCAGGAATTACAAACATCACCCATCCCGTCAACTTTCAGAAGGAGGCTAAATACCTTTTTGTTTCATTTTGTTTTTGTTAGTGTGTTTGCTTGATTCTTCTGTATTGGTTAATGTCTCTCAGCTTTATTTAGTGTCTTTTGATTTTATTACACAAGTTGAATATTGTTTTTCATTTTCATTTTATATTTTATGGTTTTTAATATGTTTGTTAGCCACCTTAGGTGCCTTGTAACAGAGGACAAAGTTGGAGAATAGAGCCCAATTCTATCTAATTTTCCAGCACCCATGCTGCTGTGCCAATGGGATGTGGACTGCATCCTGCAGTAGGGGGGCAGTCAAGGGCGCCTCTTCAAGGTAAGGGGATGCTTGTTCCCTTACCTTGGGGCTGCATTGCAGCTGCACCAGCACTGAAAAGTTGGACAGGATTTGAACCTTTGTGTTTTACAATAAGTAACAATTGGCATGACCTTTACTGTAGGAGGAAGGAGCTCTCTCATTTTTTTCTCATAATTTAATAAAGTCTCATCTACCTCCACTTGTATGGGCTTTGCACTGCCAGCACTCACACTCAGCAGCACAAGGCCCTTTGCAGCAGCACAAATGCTGGGACACTGTCACATATTTATGGGCCACTAGGAAGGGGATAAAGAACAGGCTAGAAAGGGGGATCTTGGTGATTTTATCCCTGTTTTTCTATCCCTGCCCTTTCCTCTCCTCAGAGATACACCGGCAAAATACTGGCATGGACCTGAGGAGACCCATAGGTGTCCAGAAGGGCTACAAAAAAATGTTACTAAAATATGTTTTTTCACTTCTGGTTGGCCTTCTAATAATCTCACCACCACCATGGCATGCATGGTGAGGCATTGGATTGGGCTATCAATAATCTTTTGTTTTTAAACAACCCCCCTCCCCAAAAAACCACTTTAGCTTTTCCTGATAAGAAAAGTGCTTCACCCCATTGATCAACGTAATTGCGTTTTGCTTTCTCTTTTGGAGCTCTACAGTATGATTTTTGAGGTGGGCTAACTTTATATTACAGGGATGTGGTGGCACTGTGGGTTAAACTGCTGCTCCTGGGCCTTCTGACCAGAAGTTTGGGAGTTCAAGACCATGCAACGGAGTGAGTTCCTGTTGCTTGTCCCAGCTCCTGCCAATCTAGCAGTTCAAAAGCACCTAAAAATGCAAGTAGATAAATAGGTACTACTTGGGTGGGAAGGTAACAGTGTTCCGTGCACTATGGCATATAGTCATCCTGGCCACATGACCATGGAAGCTTGTCCTCGGACAAATGCCAGCTCTACAGGCTTAGAAACAGAGATGAGCACCGCCCCCTACAGTCAGTCATGACTAGACCATTCGGTCGTGGGGAAACCTTTACCTTTACTTTACTTTAGATTATTGTAAATAATAAAATCATAAATAAAACAACTTCCAGGGGAGCAAGGCCCATTTGCCTGTTGCAAAAGAGACAACATGCTAATTTTGCATAAGCTCTCATGGACTAGAGCTCACTTCACTGCATTCCATGAAAGCATAGAGTATATGAAAATAAATGAGCTAGTCTCTACAGTGCCTCAAGACTCTTTGTTGCTATAAATAACAGAAACAAATGATTGGTGGCCAAAACAAGGCAGGCTGTCATTTTTATTGTTTATTTTTGGAAGAAGAAGATAACATTTCGATGAGGAGGGTGTGTTCTGAATTTGGGGGCTTGGGCATTAATTAAAGTCATGACAAACAAAAGGGTTATAATTTTTAATTGCAAGAGGAAAACATTAATCAAACTCAAGATGAATCCTGATTTTCCCCCCTGCAAAACCAGAATGCATTGATTTTGGGGGATAAGTCCTAAGTCTTGAGGCAGTTTACTGTTGGCATCAGCAATATTATATAGTTCCCAGCACTCTATTATCAGTACAGCAAATTCTTTACACAATCATCTCTCATAATCTTTCTTGGTCACTTTTGTTTTCAGGTATTAAAAAGGCAGGTTAAGAAAATAGATGACAATGGGGCTTCTGACTCTCTAGGTTGCAAATATTTTGTAGTATCTTGATGCACTGATTGATCATCTTAAACACAGAAGAGTAAAAGTTTAAATTATTATATTGTTATCAGTGATAAAAGAATACTTGCTCTGCCAAGGAAACCAAATAAGAGATGGTCCCAGGTCTGCACCATTTATCACCATTAGTCCGGTCAAGGGATGACAATGAAGGGACAGCCACCCTGCTGGAGGGAATATTATTTACTTTAAATATGTATATCCTGCCTTTCTCCTCCCCATCAGGAGTTATCCAATGTGGCTCATCTTTTTTCCCCCCTTGCATTATCAGGATTCCAAGATTTTATCATTTTTGGCCAGTAGTGATGTTACCCCTCCCTTGAGTGCAATACCCGATGCGACCTGCACCTCCCTAGCGATGCCTCTGTCTGCGATAGTGGTCCAAGCTGCTCAAACCTCACAGGCTCAGTTTGGCTGAACCCATCACAATTTTGGCTGTGGTATCTGGAGCAGCTGCAGAGAGCAGCACAGGATAACTTGTGGCATTCCTGGAGCTTTTGCTCCTTATATCCTTTTAGTTTAAAAGAGAATTAAAAATGGGATGATGGATCCTTTCAGTCTTGCCCACAAGATTTGGGAGCATCTCTCTGTATGCACTCTGTCCCGTTCCCCCCCCCCCCCACACACACACCACTAATCCTAGTTTTCCTGGCACTCTCCTTCATTTTTACTCTTAAATCTCAATCAGAAGTGTTCCCTTCAGTGGCATCTCTATAGGGAGGGCAGAGCTCTAAGTTTTGCAAGAAGCCTTACCTTGCAGTGGAAATCACTACTTTCCTGCACCATTTTAGACAATCCTCACAGGGGAACAGCAACATCTTGGCGTTGCTTACTGGCTACAGCAGCAAGGGAGAGGAGGGATTTACATGACAGGGTAAGGCTCCTTGCAAAACTTAGAGCTTTGCCCTCCCTGTAGAGACGCCACTGGTTCCCTTCCCTGTATAGTATGCATTGGGTCAAGTGTGGCTTAGGCTGCCTGTTAACGTGCTTGGCTTCTGTAAGTAAATTAATGTGATATGATGTTGACAGGTAATGAGGGTTCTAGCTCAGCTCTAGAGCATTAGCTCTGCATAAACCTATTTCCAAGTGGAGTTGGAAAAGACTCCTTTCTGAGGCCCTGATGGGCTGCTGCCAGTCTGTGTCAACACTACTGAGTGAGAGCAGTTCTGACCCCCGCCCAGTGACAACTTCCTTGCTTCAGGATGTCCTCTATCCCTAATCTTTCACCCCACACTATTCTTTCAAGTTGTGATTGTCTGGGCTAAATAGCTCCCCTCCCTCACCATCAGTCTGGTGTAAGTGGAAAATAAAAACCCAACCTGGCCAATCACATAAGAGCAAAACATTCCTTCTCGGGGGGGGGGGGCTAAAGGCAAGCAGATAATCTCAGATGGATTGCAAGGCTGGAAGGTGGGTCTGCTTTCTATGATGGAATGAGAATGCTACTCAGTTTGGGAAGGAACCATAACAGACAGCCACCAAACATCATGCCAGCCAATGAGCTGCCCCATTCCCCAACCTTCCCCATGTAGGGTGGGGGCCAAGGCAAATGTGGAGTCAGAAAAGCGACCGTCCATAGGTGATTCTGAAGAGGTTCATGGAATGTGATTGTAAAGAGGGAGATGTGAATTATTGAGAATGACATTGGAAATTTTGAATAATGTTATAAGAGCAGATAATAGGATTAAAGGATTGAAAGTATGAGATGAAGAATATAAACTACAGGCATATGCAGATGATTTGGTATACATACTGGAAGATCCAATAGATTCATTACAATATATGATGGAAGACTTAAAGGATTATGGAGATGGAGCAGGATTAAAAATTATCAAAAAACTAAAACGATTGTAAAAAATGTGAGAAAGAGTGAAATGGAATTGTTGAGAACTTCTGGATTACAAATAGCAACTAAAACACAATATTTGGGAATTACAATTTTGAAAAGAACAAGTACATTAATGGAAGATAATTATTTAAAACTACTGAGGGAAATACAAAAAGATTTCAAAAAGTGGAATAAATTACAATTGTCATTTATGGGAAGAATTGCAACTGTGAAAATTAATACGCTTCCCAAATTGATGTTTTTGTTTCAGACAATTCCGACTATTTTGAAGGAACACTTTTTTACAGAATTGAATAAATTGACCACCAAATTTGTTTGGCATGGGAAGAAATGAAGGATAAGATTGAAATTGTTCCAAGAAGATAAGAAAAGAGTGGGATTTGGATTACTGGATGGAATTATATTATCAAGCTTCAGCTTTAAATTGGATTAAATATTGGGGAACATTACAAAATCAAAGGATTTTAAAGCTAGCAGCACATGATCTACAAATAGGATGGCCTTTTTAATATATGATAAAGCTAAATATTATAGACATTTTAAACAACATATTTTAAGAAGATCACTGTTATGGATTTGAGAACAGATAAGATATAAAATATATACCAAAATACCGAGATGGATAAAACCATTAGAAATATCCAGTAAGTCAGAGTGGATTAAAGAAGATCAAAACAAGACTTACAAGGATTTATTAAATATCAATGGAGAACTTTTAAGTAAAACAGAACTGGAGAATAAAGGAATATTTTTGAACTGGTGGACAAAATTACAAATAAAATCAAGAATTAGAGAAGATAAAAAGATTGAATTTTATGAAGAAGAAACAGACTTTGATAAGATATTTTTAGAAGATAAAGAAAAATATATTAAAAAGATGTATGAATTTTTGTTGAAAATTAGAATGGAAGATGAAACAGTTAAAGATTCAATGATACAATTAAATGGGCAAAAACTTTCGGGTACAGTATTACAGTATTTTGGGTACAGTATAATCTGGATTACAAATATTAAGATAATGAAGGCAGTATCATTCAAAGAGAATTTATATAAAATATTTTAATGATGGCATTTATCTCCAGAAAAAATTGCAAAAATGTATACGAGAATGTCAAATAAATGTTGGAAATGTAAAGAAGTAGAGGGGACTTATTGTAACATGGCAAAGAAATTCTGGAAAAGTGTACATGAAATGTTGCAAAAGATATTGAATTGTGCTGTTCCATTTAAACCAGAATTGTTCCTCAATATTATGTCAATAATACAAGATAAAATAAAAATAAATCTTATTGTACATATTATTACAGCAGCGAGACTATTATTTGCACAAATGTGGAAAAGTATAGATGTTCCAACTTTAGATAAATTGATAGATGTAGTGTATGATACTGTGGAAATAGACATCTTGACAGAATGACTGAGAGAAGGAAACTTAAAGAAGATTGAAAATTACTGGAAGTCTTTTTATGACTGGATAATCAAAATAGAGGATAGAATAGAAGAATAGACTATAAGATAAATGATTTGTGACATAATGTAACTGAAAGAAATAGAAAATGGATATAGAAGATGTATTAGAAGATAAGAATATATCATGCTGTAACTCATGAGTTACGAGGCGCGTTCCATGTGCCTCGGCATATAGTCATGCCGGCCACGACCATGGAAGCTTGTCCTTGGACAAACGCCGGCTCTACAGGCTTAGAAACGGAGATGAGCACCACCTCCTACAGTTGGTCACGACTAGACCATTCGGTCGTGGGGAAACCTTTACCTTTAACCCATGGCCAAATTCCTGATGTGTGTAACCTATGTGTACCCTACCCAATGTTTTCCATTGATCCATATCTTTATCTTTATAATAAATAAAATTAAATTAAAAAAAAGAGTTGAGAATGAACAGAGTGAGCCAACAAGAGTTGTAGGCAGAACCACACCTCCTGTCCTGACTTACTTAAGTCCAGCACTAGTAGTAGAAGAGGCCTAAAGCCAACAGCCACTTCCCCCTGTTAGGGTGATATAAATACAGTCTTTACAAGGGAAGAATCTTGCGTGCACAAATAAGAAGAAAGCATGACAGAGCAGCTATCTCTTCCCCTTCTTGCTCTTGGCATTTTAACAAGTTGTTATCTCAAAAATCCTTAAGATAATCATTACTGCAGAGCTCAGGTGTCATACAAAAGAATTTAATAGGGCACTGAGGAGCTGACAGATCCAGGAGTTTAGGAATCTGGCCAACTATGTCTGATCAGCTGCCTTTGCAGTCCCTTCTCATGAGCCAGAGACGTGGCTGGAGGTCCTGTGGAAATAGCAGGCAAAAGGAGGTGTGGTGCTGCTCTGTAGACAGTAGAAAGGGGTGTGGATGGACTTTTCTGACCAGGCTGAGGATATGTCATCATCATCATCATCATCATCATCATCATCATCATCATCATCATTATTATTATTATTATTATTAATAATTGAATTTGTACCCCGCCTTTTTGCCTGAAGGCACTCAAGGCGGCAATTACAACAATATAAAAACTTAACATAAAAACAATTTAAAAACAATATTAAAATAATACAATAAAACAAAAATTAAAACGAAACAACAGAATTTAAAAACAAGCCCAGTGGATCATAAAATATGAAATATAAAAATATAACCAGCCAGCCAGCCAGCCTGTCAACAGTTAAAAGCTTTTTGAAATAAAAAGGTCTTCAGCCCCCGCCGAAATGTTAACAAAGAGGGGGCAGTTCTCAATTCGAAGGGGAGGGTATTCCAAAGTTGGGGGGCCACCACCGAAAAGGCCCTCTTCCTGGCCACCGCCCCTCTCACTTCTCCTGGTGGCGGCACAGTCAAAAGGGCCCCCCCAGATGATCTAAGAGTACGGGTAGGATTATATGGAAGGAGGCGGTCCCTCAAATACCCCGGACCTGAGCCGTAAAGGGCTTTAAAAGTCAAAACTAGCACCTTGAATTGGGCCCGGAACAGAACCGGCAGCCAGTGTAGTCGCCGGAGCAACGGCTCGACAGAGTCGAACTGATGTGCCCCAGCAACCACCCGAGCCGCCGCATTCTGTACTAGTTGTAATTTCCGGACCGTCTTCAAAGGCAGCCCCACGTAGAGCGCATTGCAATAATCTAATCTAGATGTCACTAGGGCGTGGGTCACTGTGGCCAGGTCCGCACAGCTCAGGTAGGGCTGCAGCTGGCGAATCAGCCAAAGCTGAGCAAAGGCTCCCCTGGCCACCGCCGCCACCTGGGACTCCAGGTGTAGCTGTGGATCCAGGAGAACCCCCAAGCTGCGAACCTGCTCCTTCAGAGGAAGTGCGACCCCATTCAGAGCAGGACGATAGTCCAATACCCAAGCTGTGGATTTCCGAACCAAAAGCACCTCTGTCTTATCCGGATTTAATTTCAGCTGATACACTGGGCCATTCTGGCATAGCCTGGATAGTTTTTCCTGAGAACCAGGGTGACCAATCAGCTTGGGTACTGAGCAGTTGTGTTTGGGTGGTTTGGGCAGTTGGGTAGTGAGCAGTTAACTGAGGAAAATCATGTTTAACATGGCCAAGGGCATCATTCACTTTTCCACCTAGGCACTGTGTTTCCCCCACCCCCAGCTTCACACTGCAATAGCGAACAAATGTTTTCTGATCCTCATTGATTGTTCTACTTTGGCACCAGCTTCCAGTGTTCCATTGTCTGGAAGGGCACCTTCTAGAGTGACAACACAAAGGGCACAAAAGACTGCTGTTGGAAAGTAAAAACAACCAGGCCCATGGAGAAGTTCTTTGCACAGACACATGAATTCTCTTTGAATCTCGTCCATTTGCTCTGCTTTATTAAGCCTGTTAGGACTAATAGTAGCTTAGCAGATATTCTGAAAACAACAGTTTATATTCTCTTCAAGGCTGTTAAACCATCACAGCCAGTTTATATTCTAGCATTTTCCCCTGACTCTTTTACGGCACTGCTCAACTGGTGCACACTTAAAACCATGATGTGTTGCGGTGGTTTTCTATGGATTTCTCTTTTATAATTTGCAAGGTTTTTTACTCCATGCTACAATAAACCCAGTCCTGCATTTCTGAACCAAATGTGCCATCTTGTTGATTGCAATCAGAGCCCACCTGCCTGACTCAGTAGGATGCCAAGCCAGACCATGCAAGTAGCAAGCAGGTCTTGGTCGCAGCATATTCAATTGAATGATTGCTCCCCTTTGCTTACAGCAATTTGAACCAAGACTGCCCAGTCTGTAGCCTAATCCACCCAAAGACAGCCCAGCCAAATACCTCTGTGATTACAGAATGTCATCTGCTCTGCCAGCTCCTCACAGCTTGTATTGAAAGCATGCAGACATGGGATGGAATTCTGCTCATCTTTTGTACCCCGCCCTTGTGTTGAGTATCCTAGTCTTGGTGTATAGTCATGCCAGTCACATGACCCTGGAAACTGTCCTCGGACAAACTGCTCTTTGACTTAGAAACGGAGATGAGCACCGCCTCCTACAGTCAGTCACAACTAGACCATTCATTCGCGGGGAAACCTTTAAACCATTAATGTCAGGAAAGCACAATGCCTTGGAATGGTTAAAAGTCTTTTTTTTTCCCTTTTCCTTTCTCCTCTTTCTCTCCCCCACCCTTCAGGAAAAAGCCACACGGAGAGTAAAATTTTCTGAAGGAGACCTTGGCATATACTGATGTCAGGACCTAAAGCAACATGGCACAATGTTGTGACATTCTGCTGTGTGAAATAACAAAATAACAAAGGAATTCTGACCCCAGAATGCACCTGCCAGATGCAATATCATGTTGTCACTTTAACATCTCTTTAACATCTCTTCCTCCCCCCCTCCAATCAGAGAGTGTTTGTATTTTTCAGTCTATCTTTTACTTATATAGCGTGAAAGTCAGGTGATGTGATTGACATGGCAGGACCTCAACTGTTCCTTAAAACATTTTTGGACATGCCTTTCAGGCATCTTGATTATTACAAAAGATGGTGAACCTGAAGAAAGCATTCTCATCAGTGAAAGAGAGAAATTTAGCCAGGGTGATAACCTGGCTCTCTGATAGGCTCAGTGGCTATCTGCTTCTCCACTTTCATCACAGCGATTCTCCCTGACCTTAGAAGCAGACCTGCCTCCATAATGCCACTTTGCCTGCCACATATGCACGGTCACTCCCACCATGTGTCACTGCTTTATTAAGTCCCTGCTAAAGGCAACTGGAGGAGCTGACACATGGGAGGTCCTTTGAGTGCTGCCACATGTTGTAGTAACTTCCCTGTGCAATTCTGTTTCCTGCAAGTGAAGAACCCAACTCACCCATCCTTTGACATAGCCCATGATAACTGGCCAATGAGAGGAGCTGGGTAAGAAATTTTTGCTTGACTCCCGTTAGGCATGGGAGTGGAGCTTTTTTTTTGCCTACCCTGGGCTGTGCTCAAAGGTGGTTGTAAGTCAGATAGACCATGACTGGCAAGTAACGCAGGGAATGCTATATAACCTCTGCCTGCTTGGTTGAATTGTGTGCTATTGCTGCCACCTGATTGTATGGCTTGTCCCTCTCTCTAATATTGTAATTAATTCCCCAATAAACCCTATTTTCATTAGTCTTGATGCCTGCCTCTTCCTTTAACCCTTTAAGTGTCAATGCACCTTGTAGATATGCCATGTCAGAGGTTAAAGACCCCTCACACACATATCTGGGAAACATGTACACGTTGAGAGAGAGAGAGAGAGAGAGAGAGAGAGAGAGAGAGAGAGAGAGAG